>VYZX01027902.1:10206-21898 GCA_013401335.1 Brachypteracias leptosomus | reverse complement strand
GCTATAACCCAGCATAACTGTTAATTTCTGCATAACCATGGTCTGAGGCTTTTTGTGTTCCTAAAGGTCAGGATTTTGGTACTTTCTGAAGTTCTGAAGACCTGTTTCTGATCCCTTTATTTAGCACAAACTAGGAAGTGATAAATCTGTATAATTAGCTTTAGAAGTATAGAGCACTTCAAAATTATTTAGCTTCTCAGTAAATCAACTGAATGACATTTCTACTTCTCTTTGTGAAATAGTTTCCTGCAATTAAAGAACTGTATTTATTTTATGTGACCTCTCTACAGAGTTTGTACTTCTGTTCCTTTTAGACAACCTCTTAAGATAACAGTAGCCTGAGCCTTATATTTTCCATCAAACTTCTGACTACACTTTGGAAACACAAACTTCTACTAATGCTGACAGTAGGATGTTTGTGCATTTTTCAAGTGGCAATATTAACAGTCCCTGTACAGGTGACACTCTAAATGCAATGCCAGGGTAACTATACTGCCTGCATTATCTGTTCTTCTTTCACCCTAATCCACAGTGATGGTGAACAGATGCAATATGCTTCTTGTGATCAGTGGTTTCCTGTCCTCAAAGGACCTTGTGAAATTACCTTTCCTTCCCATTTCCAGATGCGCATTCAGAGCTTCAATTCAATTAGGTTTTGAAAATATTGTCTAAACATTATCTCATTCTGTTCCCTCTGATTATGTTTTTCTTACTTTTCTGAGAAGGGCTTGCTGAAGCCCCTCTAATCTGAGCANGAGAAGGTCTTGCTGAATCCCCTCTAATCTGAGCACAGGCCACCATTTTTGCCTGGGACTGGGATGGAACCCCATCCAAGTTGTCCTTGAAATCTACCTGATACTTTTGCAACCAAATTGGTCATAAATTATTTAGAAATCTAGAATTTATGAGAGTCTCTTTCTGCTTTGAGGAACTGTATCTTACCATATCTCTCAGGGTCTTCAGTTCTTCTTGTCACATTCTAATGGCTTTGGTGTTGTCTTACTAGCAGTAGATCTAAGACCTATATTTGAGTTGTCCTGTAGTTTGTTTTACACAGTCACTTGGAGAAAGTGCCAGCAGCAGCACCCAGTGGAGCATCACCAACTACCAGTTTTCCAAGTTTCTTGTCCACAGAGTTTTCCAGTTTTCCAGAGAAAGCTTGAGATGTGAATCACAAGAACTGTCTTTTTTGACAGGCCTCCTCTTGNCTTTGTGTTGGCAAACTTCCAATTTATGTCAGCATTCCTGCAAGAACAACACTGAATCATGTCAAGTTAGTGTAATCCTTTCTCAGTTAAAGAGATTTCTTTTGATACCCTGGGGCTCTGGACTCTGTGGAACATCTGGATGTCCGGATCCCTGTTCCTCTGGCCTTTGGTAGCTGGCAGCAGATAATTTCATGAATCAGATACAGAGCTGAGTTCATGTATCTTACTCTTCCTTCTGTTCCAGATTTGAATTGCTCTGTACTACTTTGCACTCCCTTTAAAATCTTCTCTCCATTTTTCTGTCCTGTGCAAACTGGCAGAGTACTTCTGGAGACAGTGTGATGCTGGCTTTTACCACCCTTCTTATAACTATGTGCCTACTAAAAAGGCACCTCTCTCCCTTCTCTTAAAAGGAGCAGAGTCTGGATGCCTACCTACCTGCTTGGATGCTTAAGCTTTTTTTTGCTTTTACTGGCTAAAAATCAGAGAATTTTAGAAGAATTTACCAACAAAGCTGCATTTGTTGGAGTGGGAAAATAATGTTATTCTGCTTATTAGGGAAGAAGCACCTACACAGAGTAGTTTAAGTCTGGACTTGAAGTGTAGAAGTGTTTGTATGTGCATGAATCTCCAGTTCTTTTAGATGTACCAAATAAGTTTTAGTGTTATCTCTAGCCCAGAAGGTGTCTATTAGCACTCACATGCCACTGAGCTCCAGCTCATACATCTGCTGAGTGAATATGATATTAAAGCACTAAACTAAGAGGCTGAAGCAGTAAAATCCACTTGTGAAGATCATCATTGTGGCACACACATTTATCCAAAAATAACAGAAGCAAAGAAATTCTATGTAGTGATACAGCACAAATGTCCCTTTCCTTCACTGGGTAGCTGGTTATCTCCTGCTGCCATCTCTGCCCTGTGCTTCAGCCACATTTTGCAGCTATGCTGGTTTTCCCTAGTGCTCTCTCACAGCAGCCCTCCAAGCATGCTGCAGAGCTTCAGATGAATAATGGTGTGCATGTGGGGACAGCACAGTGAATGGGTCAGCAGAGGGAAATTTGAGGAAGGTTAAGTTAATTGATGCAGAAAAGCAGACATTTCTAGAAGACAGACTTCAGATTGGTCTTTAGGTCTGATCTGTGGGGAGCAGTGGCCATGTATTTGCTTGGGCTGGAAGATGAGAAAATACACAGTCTTGGGTTGCTTAAATTCTTGTTTTATCGCTCTCACAAAGGTTATGCATAGTAGAAACCTTAGAAGCTGAACAGAAATGTTTCTTCTGTATAGGATAAAATATCACCATCTGTATTATCTAATAGTCCTATAAATTGTTTGGCATATTATATAGGTGTTCTAGGCCACGGATTAAGTGGGTTTGGCATTTTCTGGAAATCAAACAGAGGCATTTTGCTGTTGCTGAGTGTCACTGGAGACTCTATGCCTCACACAAGAAGAGGTTTGCTTGCAGGTACTAAAGGAACTGAATTTTGCTGCCAATGCTGCACGCAGTAAGCTCTCTGGTTCATCCAATAGACCCCATCCTTACCATGCTGGTCCCAGCACTGGTCCATTGCTTCTTTCTGGATTCCTGGTTTGGGAAGAGAGTGAGAGAAAGACCTGTTTGCCCACTGCCATTTGAACAAAACCCAGCAAACCAGACCCTGCTTCTCCAGGTGAAACTTAGGAAAGAGTCAAAGGTTACTTATTAAAGACTTTGCCCAGGTAACTGAGCTGGCAGGCCAGTGAGTAAGGTGTTAGTAAAGAAAATCCAACAGTAATACTAGAGCAGTATTCAATATTGGAAAGAAAAAAGATGATGCATTTTTCCCACACGGCACATGGTTGTACAGGACTGTGGCCTTTCACCCTGACATTCTCAGCAAAAGTTGCACTTTGTGTAAGTGGCTCATAAAACATGCCAGCTTCGGTAGTTAGGAAACGTGCCTGTGCCCTCTGGCACAGTTAGAAATCAGTAACCAGAGCAGTAAACAGACTGCAATTTTTTGGCATTTTGGGTAAAGTTGCTTTTAAAATGTTCTTCTGTATTTGAAAGGAGGACATGACTCAGTTAACCGAGTTACATTATAAATGCTGGCTTGAAAGTGTTCCATAATAGCTCTTTTCATTGCAGGCTCTCTGCTTGCAGGGGCTAGGAGGAGTACACACTGCCACTCAGACCTGTTGTCCTTTTATCCCTTGTTAAAATAGTGCTTTGATGCTGGCATAGAGACAGCTGCAAACTCAGCGTGGCTAAACGCCAGTTTTCTCTGATCAGATTCTTTGCCAGGGGCTTCACATATCAGCTCTCGAAACACTCACAGGAAAAGGTCTCAGGAACAATGTGAGTTATTAGTAACAGTTGCCTGTTATTAGTACCAGTTACATCATTAATGTTGCTTCAGAGCACAGTGATGAGCTTGCCAAGGATAGAGAAAAGTAACATCCTTTTTTTTGTTGTTCAGTAATCACATCAAAACACAACTTAAAGCTAAAAAAATTCTACAGGATCAAAATGAAGTTCTTTAATGAGTACCCTTTGGTGGCCACTTTCTGAGCCAGTACAGTTTTTAGTTCCTATCTACATACCTGTGTGGCTGCAAACTGCAAACTTCTCTGGCTTTTCATACAGAGGAGAGACACTCATGTCCACTTTGTTGTGCCAAGACATTTAAAGGCATAGATTTAAAGGAACTGAACACTTGAAGCAGGCCCTGAATGACACTCGGTGGTCTTCACATTAGGAGTGACATTTTCTGCACTGAAAACCTATTCTTTTAAATTGTCTTTGAATTGTCAGGTTACTTTATTGAATTTATCTCATTAGGAAAATGATTCTGAAAATGACCTTCAGTCACAAGACTAGATTTTGTGGTGGAAAACAATGGGCAAAAAAGGATCAATGTTGCCATGCATTTGAGGTGAAGATTGCTAGGCTCTGGAGTTGAAACACATGCTATTTACTGCAAATCAATAGTTACATTAGAGATATGACAAAGAACAGAGCTAAGACAGTTTTCCATATCTAAAGTAAATTCAATACTATTGGCAACATTAAATTTGCATATTTCATTTAAATGGCCAATACTGAATAGAAACAACAAATTGTTTCTGAAAATGCACACAAATATGTATGTGTAATGTAACTGTAGAACCTAATGAAATAATAAAACAGCAATCATAAATGATTAGCAATAGGTCAACATTATTAATTGATTATGAACCACACAGGCAAAATTTTCTGAGCAAAGTTGCTTATGTAAGATTTATATTCTCAAAGCATGATATTTTCTAACCAGATGCACAGTGTTATTGATGATGATATGAATAACTAGTAAATCCTTTGAGGGAATATGGGAATAAAGGAGAAGAAGAAAGGAGTCAAGAAGAAATAATGATTTACAAATATGAAATTTTGAGGGTTTTCCCTTTGACTCTGCTCTTAAGGCCAGCAACAGATTTTGGTGAAAGTTCAGGTATCACCAAACTAATCTAAGTGTTCCCATTAAGCTGCTTGTAATGTTGAAGCAGTAAGAAAATAGGGAAAGTATTTGGGATGCAAATATTTCAAAAGCATGTCTCACCTTGTCCTACCTAACTTGGAGATAGACATTATGGAAATATTTGGTTTAATTTGAGCAGGCATTCAGGCAAGGGCTTGAAAAATTTCGGTAACGAGAGACCACACTTGTGTGAACTCTTTGCTTGAACAATCACTGTATTTTAAAGGGAATATCACAGATATAGATATATTAATATTTTCCATTGGCTGTTTGACTGCAGAATCAGCTTCCTCTTGTGAGTTCTGATCTGTTATAAATCAGGTTTGTGGGTCTTTGAGGCAAACTGTAGGATAGCTTAAGTAACTGTAGAGTATGGAATCTGAGTAAGAGCTGTACAAGTGCAGGATGCTTCAGAAAGTGTCTGAAGGGAATATTCTGAGAGGGTTTGAACGAACTTAGTTCTTACAGGATTATCTTCTACTTGTTTCCTTTCCCCTTTGCCTGATGCAGTCCTAAATAGAGATAAAATATTTTTAAATTTGAGATGAATCTCTTTCTTTTTTGGCATGCAAGTAAGCGCTATACTGAGTTGTGTAAAGCGTCTGTAGTATATTAAGAATCTGGATAAAGGTGACAAATGGGGATTAAATAAATATATCACATTTACTGATTGTCTACATGATATGGATTAAAAATCCCTAAGTCCCCAATAGTAGTTTTGGACCTTGAAATGAGAATACTGTAAGCAATTTCAATGTTAGGCGCAAAATTAAAATATTTCTGGGATATGTACAGATTTTTTTTTTGCTATTTCACTTACTGAATTAAATATATGCTTATGCTGTTTGTCTTTGGCATAATGAATATGCACCTTTACAAAATACTACAGTTGAATGTCCTTTTTTATTAAAAAAACTCCTGCATTTAATATTTAATTCGACTCAGCTGATATTTCACTCTCATTAAGCTGAAACAACATAAACCTCTCTCTCCTAAAGATATAAATCCAAAGAGTGAATTGCAAAATTTGAGAAACAAAATATATAGAATATCAAGGGGGAAAACACTTTATAAAGAAGAAGGTATTAAAAAGGGTATAATCAATTCATATCATGTAGTTGAAAACTTGCATTAGATTAGATTCCCTTACATTAGATTCTTTTTTGCTCTTGGTTTTCTGATGACATTTTGATTATGAGGACTGAATTACAGCCTGAAGGAAATAAAAATCTGGATTTACCCAAGATTCTCCAATGAAAATTGTATTGATATCATTAAATGAGAGCATGGTCTGAAAACAAATAAGACTAGATAAAACATCTCTCCCATCTGTGAAGAAAGATTGTTTGATTAGGATATGTGTTGAGTAATACCAAGTGTGTTGTGGAAGCTCAGAAAAAGTCATTGATTCCAGCTGAGGTTCATTCTGAGGTTCTGACTAGCTTTGAGTGCTGATCTCAAAGTGAAACTCAAAAGCCTCATACCATTGTGAAGCCAAAACAAGAAACCTCTTTGCTCAGACCTAGAAAAACTGAAACTACTAATTCTTGTATAGCTGCTTCACCAATCTTTTGAGTTACTGGTTTTGTTAACAAAAAAAGGAGCTAGTTCTCTTTAGGCACTGTCTGTTTTCTCATCCGTCCCAAATAACTTCTCTCCACTGATATGCTTATTTTTCTCACATTTTCACTTAGCAATACATTCAGCAATCTACGGGGCAGGGTACTGGATCAGCTGGGAACTGGACGGTTGTTGAGTGACCAGGGATGGCATGCTGCCCACTGGCACTGCTCCCACCTGAACTGCTGAGGAGACTGCTGAAAGTCATTCCAGTCAGCCAAGTGGAAGACTTTGACATTTAATGTGTCACCTGCCACAAGACTACTTGTTTTGTCAACAGCAGTTGAAAGGGAAATACAGATCCTCTAAACTCATTTCTTGATCAGCAAAGGGAAAGATACTTATGACTGACTATTTTCAAGGGTAGTTAGCTGGGCAGTCATACACTGCTCTTTTGGACAGTAAAAAGCTCCACAGTGTTCTGCTGTTTCATTTAGCCTTGCTGTTAGCACATTTTATTGTGCTTTCTCAATAATTCCACGTTTACTGGAGGCATCAACTCTACCACATGAACTTGCCCTTAAAGCCCACCAGAAGGTAGCGTAGGCAGAGAACGCCAAAACTGGAGCTTTCTATATCAGTAGAGACTGATTGTAGCTTCAGGATCTATCAGCTCTTGTCTTGCTGCCTCTTATTTTGAAAGTAGGAACACACCAGCTGTCTATCAGGAAAATGCTGCAGCTTTTGACAGGAATTCATAAAACAATGAGTATCATGCTGGAGGCACTGAGTGTGATCTAGCTAATGCATTTGTCAGGGAAATCTGTTCACTTCTAGAAGAGTTACATATGAAGTAGTAAACTTGTTTCTCTGTAGACTGAAAAACAGTTTTATGACCAGGGAACTGCATGAAAATCAAGTGAATGACAACTTGTGCTCATTGACGAACTTGCAGCACTTGGAATAACAGTAAGGATTATTAGCTTTGACCTGGAAAAATGCCAGGTTACATACCTGCTTTTGTTTTTAGAGAAGTTATTAAATGTCTTGCTGTAAACTGTTGTCAGTTGTTACTGAAAGTATGCCCTGTTTCACTCCCAAAATGTTGCATTTCATTAGGACTGTAATATTCTAATACATACCTTCATTCATAGTCTTCATCCAGATATTGTCCATAATATGTTATAACTCTAAAGTGATATCAAAACCATAAGGAAGATCCATTCCCTCAAAAAATGTATGTGCTTTTGAGGCTAAACCCCACAGCAGCTAAGCAATTTACAACATTTTGCAGTGGGAAAACTGGTTCCACATCAAGCCATTATAAAAAATGCCCAAACTCATTGTTGAAAATGGTCTCCTGGAATTAAGGTGACAATTTACTAGTTAGTATTCACATGATTAAAGGGAAATCCTCTTTCCCTTCTTCCCATTTGATTCCTCTAATGGTGAAGAATATATGAAACAGAAACACCTATCACTACCAAAACTAGATCCCCAAGGAAGTGCTTTGCTGGCCATGCCTTCCCATGCCATTTTGTTTCTCTAAGCAAAGGTCAGAAGCAGCAGGACGTCTTTGAGATTACATGCTGAATTGAGCTATAAAAACATTTTGCGGTTACTTAGCCATGAACTCTGTATTGTAAACAGAGTTAAGTTGCCTCAACTCTTGGCAGCAAGGCTACATTAGCACTCCAGTAGGAGCTGGTGGCAACCGTTATCACTAGGACATCTCTCAATACTGGGTGAGCAGGGAGCCTGGTTTAGTCATGTGTACTGATTGCTGAGTAGCCTTAGGTGTGTTGTGGTAAGGCCGGGGTAACCAGCGCTATNTGTAGTAAGGACAAGATGACCTCTAGAGGTCCCTTCCAGCCTAAAACATTCTATGATTCTATGGTTGCTCTTGCACAGCTTTGTGTGTTATGCCTGGAAGTATCCACCACACTTCCTTGGTCACCTAACAGATTTAAGAAAGTCTTCCTGGCACACAGATGAACTGTGGGAGAAAGTAGTGAGAAACAACCCCGAATTTCCAACCACCCACCAAGCCTTAAACAAAAAAACCACACCCTTTAAATTGTGTGAGAAGGTCCTGTGGACACTGGCATAATTTGAATGTGCTTTTCTTGCTAATGGCCCAAATGAGTAATAAACCACCTGGGTTTGGCGGTGATCTTTAAAAAAACATTTTTTTCATGGTGAATGAGAACATTGGCCTCTGGAACCTCTCAGATCAGTCTCAAGCTGTCCAAGATAGCCATGGAACCCCTCCTTACTGTGATTGTGTTTGTTCAGGTATTTTTACCATACACAAAGACATTTTGTAAGCAGGATATACACTGCTTAAGAGTATCAGTTAATAATTTATTGGCCAGTTAGGCATCAGTCAAGTAGAGAAGAGTTAGCCTGTATTGCTCCTTGGAACTGACTGGTCCTTGCTGTTGCTGAGTTGCCATCTGCCAGTGCTCTGCTTTCTTTCCTCTTTGTTTTATATTGATTCATTATTTTTCCTTTAAAATGCATAAGTTGCTATTACCAATTACTATTTAACAATAACATCCCTGCCTGTGTTTTCATCTTGCATCCTTCCCTTTCCTTCCCTTCTCCTCCCTTCTACATTTAAATTTTAGCTCATGTACTTCTTAAAACCTTAACAACAGTTTTGCCAATAAAACTAAACTGGGGTCATACAGCCTGGCTGCATCAAGCTATACTTGGGATATTAGATGACTGGACCCTGGGGCCACAGGTTTCAGCTGCAAGAAACTCTTCATGGGCTTTGCAGAGCTGCCTGCACAGCAATATCTAATGATTAATTTTATATTCTTCTCTATGATTTCATGCTTTACCTGAACAAGATGTTTATTGGAACCTATCTGGTTTTGGTCTGGATAGATCTACAGCCTAGTGTTATCCTTCTGGTCTGGTAGGCTCAGCAGTGGTTATATACTTTCAGAATGAAGGTGTTCTATAACTTTCAGTTTTACAGTGAGCCCTATAAAAAAGCACCTAAAAGAAAAAAATGTTGTTTATTCTGCTGAATAGCTTTGCTTCTTCAGAATCTGATCTTGAGTTAGAGCTGAAAAGATGAAGAGTGGCATGCTCCTGGCCGTACAATATTAATGCTGATAATATTAAAAGGACAAGAAAGTGCTCTTGGGATCAAAGGGATCAAAGTGCCAGAGAATCAGAGAAAGTTTAATCTCTGGACACTGCAGTGGTAACTGATGAAGCTTGTCTGGCCTACACGCCCTTCAAGAAGAGACCAGAACACTACCCACTGGTGATACAAAACATATGGTTCATGGTGGTAGCTATAAAGATGGAAGGCAGGTGATGCTGACACTTTTCAATTCTGGAAAATTGAAGTGAAAATTGATGTATTTGATATCTTAATAAAGCTGACACCACTGAGCCAGCAGTGGGCCATTCCAGCAATGATAACTAAACACCTGCTGAAGATCTATTAACAGAACTGTGGCCAGTAGACTGGAGGATGTGATCATTCCCCTATACTCAGTGCTCATGAGGCTGCTATATAGAGTATGGTGTGTGATTTGGTGATCCACTACAGAAGGGATGTCAAGAAACTGTAGAAAGTCTGCAGAAGGGCCACTCAGATGGTCAGGTAGCTGATGCACAAGGCATAGAAAGCGTCATTGAGTAAAATGGATTTTCCCAGCATGGAGATGAGAAGGGTAAGGAGGCTCTAGTTTCTGCCTCCCACTACTTAGAGGGGAGGTTTAGAGAAAGCAGAGACAGGCTTCTCTTTGAAGTACACAATGAGAGGACAAGATGCCATGGCAGAAAGTTAAAAGGTAAATTTTCCCTGAATATACAGAAAAAAGTCTTCACTATAAGATACTTGAAGGACTGTAATAGGTTATGATGAGGGGCTTTGGAATTTTCCTCCTTAAAGCTTTTTGGAATTTGGACAATACCCAGAGGAAACCAATTTACTACTTGAGTTAGTTCAGCTTTGAGTAAGAAGTTGCAAGAGAGATCTCCATAGAGACCTCCCATCCCTCCCAACTTAATTTTTTCCTATGATTATCTGCTAGTAGATTACATATCTTGCTTCAACGTCTTTTCATTCCATGTTCCTGACTGAGCTGTTGAGCAGGATGTTAAAAGGTAGTAGAAAATTTATCGTTCTTTCCAAAACTGGGGAGGGCAAGAAACAATCCAAAATAAAAGTAGCGTTTCAAACTGTGAGACTTCAAAGTGCTGGACTGATTCCGGCTCTTGAGTCCTGCGGTAGGATTCGAGCAACCCATGCATCAATGCATATTAGAGTTCTTATAAATTAATACTGGCAATGTAAGACTAGATTATGCAATTAAAGTTTTATTTCAGTCTGATAAATTGGCTTATTTTTTCAAAGCCATCTGTGTTACAAAAACACAGATGCTAAATGAACATCCTCCTTGACTAGCATGACTTACCATTGTAAGACTGGGCACGTCCCTGAAGATTTTCAGGAGATTATTTGAAAATATGTTCCATGTAGATTAAATTTATTTTTCACACACTACTAAACAGAAAATTTTGTAGCACAGATTTGACTGACAAACCCATTTGACTGACAGAACATGTCTCAATCTGGAGTGAGTCAAATTCACTGGGATTCCAGGACAGGGTGTTAACATGAGTGAAGGGTTACAGAATGTCCCTGAGCACCAGGCTCTTCCCTGGCTTTTTGCTGCCTTTAGAAGAGACTGATGCTTTTTTCTAATCCTTTTCTAATCCCTGTCTCAGTGTTGTCCAAACTAATAGAGGTTAGTATTTATGTGTTAGCATCTCAAACGGAGCGTAATTGTGACAACATGAATTCTTCCTATTTTATGTGAGCAACTTGAATATAAGAACTACTACAACATTTTAAAATCATATAATCTTGATGTTGCCAATGTTATCAAGCTTATAGTCTTTACCTCTTTTCATATAGTCCTGTTTTCTCTTTAGGCTACTTAGCCTAATTTGCAGATATGATTTTAGTGTGTGTTGTGAGAAAGGTACTAAGTAGTATAAGCCAGTCTTTATCACCTCAGTGTAAGGGTAACATGTTACTGCAGACTATGTGTTTTGCAGCAGTTATCAATAGTGAATTGTTCTGAAACCAGTGAAAATTGCACATTGATTCTCTGGAGGTCCATGGTTTACAGGTGAGAATAAGATTTTAGCTGTTATGATGGTTTCTACTTGATGTTCTAGAGCCCAGGGAAAACTAACATTGTCTTAAATGGGCTTTGTATTATGCTAAATGTAGAGTTCTGAAATGAACTAGACACACAGATTCACAGAATCACAGAATGTTAGGGATTGGAAGGGACGTCTGGAGATCATCGAGTCCAACCCCCTGCCAGAGCAGGACCATAGAATCTAGGGCAGGTCACACAGGAATGCATCTAGATGGGTCTT
>VYZX01027901.1:24074-36628 GCA_013401335.1 Brachypteracias leptosomus | reverse complement strand
AGGTAAACCCACCACACCTACTTTCCAACTTAATTGTGGTGGTGGATGTATACACATAGAAGCATCAACAGTAAAGCAAAGTGGAATATTATAGTGCTGCATTTCACAGATGTATTTAACTTGACTTCATGTTTTCCCTAACATAAATTTATAAGCCACAGTTTCACTCAAATTTCCACAATGAGCTATCATGTAAAGGTGAGGCCTAAGGATTTTATTTGTTGCTTCTTTCTTTTTCTATGAAACATTACAAGCATTGGAAAAAAAAAAATCTGTGTGACTTCCTATTCATCACATGAAACAAGTAAAAGTACTGCAAAGCTGCTCTGACAGGATGATTCCTGGGTTTGACCACAATATTAAGTGCGGAAAGTCAGAAGCTACTTCCACCCATACCATGAGAAGATAATGCTAGCTTGTAACTAATCAACTATTCATTCCTTTACAACAGCACCTCAGCACTACTAAGTATTTGACATCACAACAGACATGCTTCTAATTTCATCAGAAGATGAAGACAGACCTCTGCCTAGATGAACTTTTGCCGGAGTGCCAACATAGGACATGCATGCTTAAAACCACTGGAAAAAATATACCAGTCATTTCAGAATAACTCATAGGGATACCATGTCTAGCATGCAATTTGTGTCATCTATTATCACATGCTCTTACGTCCTTTAATTGCCCTAATCAAGCATATTACATGCAGATATATCACTTCTTTAACAAATGCATTTGGAAAATACTTTCCCTTGTATATAATTGGAGTGTACTTCCCTACAAAAATGTGTGCCATAATGTCTAATATATACACATATATTACATATTTTTCTTCCATAGGACACTAACATCTTAACTTCCAGGTTATTAATTAAAAGAAGATGATACAGTATATTAAAAATTTGAATGCCTTCACTCAATTGAGAAATAAGCAAGAAAACAAGATCTGCTATGCCAGACAACAGACATGTTATCACAGAATCACAGAATGTTAGGATTGGAAGGGACCTTGAAAGATCATAGAATTGTCAGGGTTGGAAGGGACCTTAAAGATCATCTGGTTCCAACCCCCCTGCCATGGGCAGGGATGCCTCCCACTAGATCAGGCTGCTCAGAGTCCCATCCAGTCTGGCCTTAAAAATTTCCAGGGATGGGGCTTCCACCACCTCTCTGGGCAACCTGTGCCAGTGTCTCACCATCCTCATGCTGAAGAACTTCTTCCTAACGTCTAATTGGAATCTACCCACCTCCAGTTTTGACCCACTCCCCCTAGTCCTACCACTACCCAACATCCTAAAAAGTCCCTCACCAGCCTTCTTGTAGGCCTCTTAAGATACTGGAAGGCCACAATAAGGTATCCTTGGAGCCTTCTCTTCTCCAGACTGAACAACCCCCGCTCTCTCAGTCTGTCTTAGTAGGAGAGGTGCTCCAGCCCCCTAATGATCTTCATGGCCCTTCTCTGGACACGTTCCAGCACGTCCGATTCTTTCTTGTAATAGGGGCTCCAGAACTGGACGCAGTACTCCAGGTAGAGTCTCACAAGAGTAGAGGGGGAGAATCACCTCCCTCGAGGTGATCATCTAGTCCAAACCCCCTGCCAGAGCAGGATCACCTAGATCAGGTCACACAGGTATGAGTTTCCAGAGAAGGAGACTCCACAACCTCAGTGGGCAGCTTGTTCCAGTGCTCTATCAACCCTCATTGTGAAGAAGTTTTTTCTCATATTTATTATGCTATTTCATTATGTTACGCTATTCTCCAAATCCACAATCATCATGCAGAAAAATAGCACTTGTATTCTTCATCCACAATGACCTGGAATGGAATTAGTATTCTCAGGAAGCAAAGAGTGTATCTTGTTTTGCTAAGAGCATAGTCTGGTCATAGTTCCTTCCATCTTCTCAAGATCCTAAATTACAGGGACCTAGTACAGTTATTCAAAAAGTCATTTTCATGTATTTTTATTCTGTTAGGTACTGCAGAAGATTGTACTGGCTCTGGTTGGGATGCTTCAGAACAGCCAGTATGGTGCTCTGTCCCTTATCTGTGACTAAAACAGTGTTGATAGCATAGCAGTGTTTCAGCTGCTGCTGATCAGTGATTGCACAGCACCCTCAGAGAGTAGGCTGGGGCTGGGAAAGATGTTTGGAGAGAACAGAGCTGGGACAGTTGAGCAGAACTGATCAAAGGGATATTCCCTGCCATATAATGTTGTGCTTAGCAATAAAACCCATAGGTTTGGCCTGTAGCATTGTTAGGTGACCTTCTGGGCATCAATCTACTGGTGGGAGATGATGAGTGACTGACTTTGCATCACTTGTTTTTTTACTTTCTTTCCTTCACTTATTAAACTGTCTTTACTATGTCCCATGAGCTTTTCTCACTTTTGTTCTTCCAATTGACTCCCCCAATCTACTGGAGAGGGAGAGGGAAGTGAGTGAACAGCTGGTGGGTGCTTAGTTACTGGCCAGGGTCAACCCAACACAAAGGTATTTTGAGCTTTGCTAGTAATACACTGTCTATGTGATTCCCAAATGTATTCCCAGCCTCCTACTCCACTCCCGAGAATGACTGCTGAATTATTCTCAATCCAGTATCACAAGCTTTAATGTAGCTAACCTGGTAGCGTTAGCTTCACTATTCATAGTTTTAGCAATACTGCCCATCTATCATTGTTTCAGATGTGAGGTTCTGAAAACAGATTAACTATTTTGTAGCCCTCCTGCTCAAGCCAGTTCCTCTACTCTTATCTATAAATCACTATAAACCATTTGCTCAGCAACTGCACTATCATTAAAGCAGTAACCCACCTGACTTCTCACATGCAACTACAGACTTCAGAAACTTGCTGAATATAAGCTAGCTTGGAGACAGCAAATTTCCCAAAAGGCTGATTAAGGAAATGTTTAACAGAGCTAGCAGCAATATGCCTCTAATGAAACAGTCCCTTTTAGATAAAGTAGACAGCTCATATATTTCAGATTCAGTTCACAGGAAATATTTTTGTGCTGTAAATACACCCACAGATTCAGCATTTCTGTGGAACAGCCTTACTGGGAGTAATTCTTTGCATTCCTGTGTACTTGAGTCCTCCTCCAAGTCACCATGTCATCCCAAGTCTCCCATATCAAGAATGTGTTTTTCTGAAAGCAAACATTAAAAAGCAGTCCACCAAATTTCATCTTTCTTTAAGATGGTTTACTTTATCATCTGCTTCATATGTCACTATGACATTTCTTGTCTCCTATCTGCTTTAGCCCAGACACAATCAGTTTGTACTCACTTATGTAGCTGAAACCTATGTAACTGTTGGAGTAAACAAATCAGTTCCAGTATCATTCAACTAAAGGGACTAAACACAATAAAATCTTATCACGTTTGACAGCTCCATTCTTTATGCACAGTAACAGGTGCATTTCAGAAATAACCAAAACAGAGTGTATCATAGCTAACCTATGTATTTCAGAACAGTTCCTACAGGTGCTTTTAAAGGTCAAGCACAGCACCACCATAGGAAGGTGTGTGAGTACCTAATAGTCCTCAGCACAAACTTATGGTGTACAGAGGAAAAAAATTGTGACAAGAGAGCAAAATAAGAAGTTCTGATTGCAGGTTAGTTTTTGTATCTTTTTGCCAAGTTTGTATCATCACAATAGTGCAGATTCGCAGGAAGAATTGTAAATGTTTAGCATTAAACAGTCATGGCAAGAGAAAATAATGAAATTAAAGTGACAACATCTTTCATGTAACGCAGTCTGATGGCACAAGTGGTCAGAAGAGATGAGCATTCAGATACAACCAGATCTCCAGTCTGGAAGAGATAACTGGCCTAAACACCTGTCTGTGCCTCTCTTCCTCTCATAGTGGTTGTTCTAAAAAGATACTTCTTACTTACACAGATAGCCTTGCTTATGATCTTCCATAGTATCATATGCAACATTGTCATAATTTATTCAAGGTAATTTATATATATATATACAAACATATGGACATCTGTGTACATATATGTACACAGAGATATATACAAATATTCATGTTAGTTTTATATATACAATATTTTTTAAAAAGGACTTGACTAGGTTATTTGTTTTAGAATAAAACTCTTAATGACCAGAGCTGTTAACAAAGATAATTACTGCTTCCTAGCAGTCACACAAAATAGTGCATTAGCTGCCCCTAGCTTGGTCACTTTGCTTTTGGATCAAAGTTGCACTTGCATTCACACCATGGACTGAATGGACTCATGTTTTCCTGCTGCATACTCTGCAGGTGTTACCTCCAAACACAGTGGGCCCCTTACCCTCCAAAAATGACAAAACTAAAAATTCTCTTCATTATAACCTTGATGTGTCAAAGCTGTCTGCAACTCTAGTTCCTTTCTCCAGATTACTTTCTTTTAGGTTCCTGGAGTCACGTGCTGCTGCTTCTTCTTTTAACTACAGGAAGTCTATAGGGATATTAATGGTAACTATAAGATATGGTCTGAGGAAAATATATTCCTAAGCTTATTTAAAAGATAGTAGTTTCATTTTTTGCTCAACACATTTATGCTGTGTGCTGTAAAGAGCCCACTAGTAAAAGTAAAAGAAATGAGCAAGCTGGAACAACATATTTCCTTCAAGACATCTCTCCTATGAAGACAGGCTGAGGGAGTTGGGCTTCTCTCAGCCTGAGGAAGAGAAAGCTCTGGGAAGACCTTATTGCAGCCTTCCAGTACCTGAAGGGGGCCTACACGAAGGCTGGGATTTTTTACAAAGGCCTGTAGTGATAGGATAAGGAATAATGGGTTCAAACTGGAAGAGGATATATTTAGATCGGAAATTAGAAGGAAATTCTACACTCTGAAGGTGGTGAGACACTGGAACAGATTGCCCAGGGGGGCTGCGGATGCTCCATCCCTGGAGGTGTTCAAGTCCAGGCTGGACGGGGCCTTGAGCAACTTGGTCCAGTGGGGGATGTCCCTGCCATGGCAGGGGGGTTGGAATTAGATGAACTTTGAGGTCCCTTCCAACCCAAACCATTTAATGATTCTATGAAATCTTTTAGCCAGAGCAGAATGAAGTAAATCACTACAAGATACAAAACCTTTTTAGAAGTTAATGGATTCAGGGAGCTTTTTAAGTCCCTCAGCTGAGAAGCTCTGCTCTTCACAAGATCTTGGGCAGGACTCAAACACTGATTTAAGGTTGACTACTATGGAATCTGTGTTTCTAAAGCTGTATAATTTTGGACAGATATTCCACAATACATGGAAATTGTGTGGAAAAACAGTACCCCCCGCTGAAAGTCACTCAGAGGTTCAGCGTGTGAGTGGTCTTGCAGAAGAGAATTGGCATCCAAAGAGGTTAGAAGAAATAGGCACTGAAGCCAATTCCATCTGTTGCTAAACACTGCCATAGCCATCCCTATTGTCCATTTTACAAATAGAATTTCAAACCAGTAGAATCTTTCCAAGCCAGATAGGTGTGTGTGACCACCCACTACAGTTTAGAAGCATTAATGCTACTGCTGTTTTCCATTTTCTAGGGTATGTCTGAGACAGCTTTCCACTTCCCCATTCAAAGTTTTCATTTCCCATGTCATTCAGGATAAACAGCTTTATGGTTACCCAGCTATGCCTGCCTCTCCTTTCCTTTTTTAAAGGCAGATTATCTCAATTTTCTGTGGAATAATGAATACCATGAATTCATCTCAGATGTAACAACAACAACAACAAATCTAACAATCAATGTCCAAAGAAGAATTTGTTTTGAATTCTAAGAAGTCTCTTCCTTCAAAAAAGCTAGATTTATTCCTTTCCCATAACTTTCTTCTGGTGCTACTTTTGCTATTACAAACACCAAGTAACAATTTTTAAAGTAACTAAGAAAATTAATTTCCAAGAAGGAAGGTGAGAGTGAGAAAAATAAAATAAACAGTTTTTGGCAATGTTGAATTATTTGAGTCTTATGCAGATACAAATAATAAGCAGCTATAAAGGGATATTAAACTCATCAATAAAATTTCATTGACCACTTCTGTGTGAGAATATACATAACAAGCTTAAAAGACCATAAGCAATCTATTCAAAGTACAAAATTCAGAATATGTGAATGAAATAATTACTTAAAGAGTCACTGAGCTAGCACATTTACAACAGGGATGAGTGTGGTCAGACACACAGGCTTTGTGTATTAAGCAACCACCATGAAGTACGAAGCATGCCACTTGAAGGTCAGCGAACTCAGAACGATATTACAACAGCTTCTCAATACCAGTGAGCAGATAAAAGGATTTTCTTTTTTCCATTTAACATGTCTAAAATTAAACAACAAATGACAGATATGGGACAAACATCTGCTGCATAAACATGCAGGATGATTAATAGGCTGTACACAAGCTCTCTCCTACTTTAATCAGTACATATGCATGTGAATGACTTTAATCTCTTGCCTACTTCAAAACTGTCCCATTGATTCAGGATATTTGCACTGGTTTCCTCATATAATCAAGA
This sequence comes from Brachypteracias leptosomus, assembly GCA_013401335.1. Classification (NCBI taxonomy): domain Eukaryota; kingdom Metazoa; phylum Chordata; class Aves; order Coraciiformes; family Brachypteraciidae; genus Brachypteracias; species Brachypteracias leptosomus. The sequence goes on along the minus strand of VYZX01027901.1, from coordinate 30,135 downwards.
CACTTTCGGCAATGGTATTTCAGTATCAAGATGAGAAAGCAGAATGCCCAGGTGACTTCTGAATTTAAATGCAATCTTCAGCATCTCCTATCAAAAAACCAGTGAGTTTTTTGTGACAGAGCGTAAGAACACAGTTTTATTCATCCCTTCCTTAGCTGGAAGGGATCATCTATGAACAGGTGGAACTGTAACTGCTTGTGGGAATGCTCCACATATACTCTACCACAAAGTCAACTAGCTTGGATTAATTCAGGCACTACAGTAATTCAAGCTCATTCAGTCAACCTGACCCTAAATGTGAACTCTCATTTCTTCAGTTTCTTGAGATGCATAAATAATTGAGGTGGTGTGCAAGTCTGGCAGAGAAGAAATATCAGTGAGCTGAGGTAGGTGCTCATCATTATGCCATGCATGTCAGACCATGATTTACCTCACACTGTCTTAGGTAAAATAAATCAACAGTGATATATGTAGGTCAACAGCTATTTGTGTGTCTGGTTTTTCAGTATGGACTTGTGTTATAATGTACTTTTAGATCATTTTCCCATTTCATTCCTTGTGTTTTTTAGACTTGCGGTAATCTTCAGTCAACAAGGGAGCACATACAAAAGCTACATAAGCAAAAGCCAAAGGTATGTGACCCATCATTGATTTGTGGTTGCAATTTGCTGATTTAGTTTATTTCTGCAAATTGAGCAAGTTACATTGACCCTTCTCAGCTGTACTTCCACAATGAGTCACAATAAAAACATTGTGGCAGGTTACAGAAGCAGTATTGGTCATATACTTTTTGCCTTCTTTTGCAAAGGAGATTTATACTCTTGTTTCTCTTGAAGACTCCAAAACTGTTAAAACCCTTCTAGTAGATTTTCAGGCAGTATTCATCACAATCACTGAAGTCCCAGCTGTGAAAGTGAGTAGTCATAAAGCCTCCAGCTTCTGTCTCTCCCCTTGACCTTACTCGTTTAAAAACAAGCTCTAGCTCTAGAAATATTTCTATGGGTCCTTCTGTAAGATTTGGCAGCAACATAACACAGTTATGAACAGTGTCTTCTAACTAGGAAGGTGAAAGAGAGACTGTGATTTGATTCTGCTTCTGTAAGCAAAGCTTACCAAATACCCATTGGCTAAAGCAAGTAAATGGGCAGGTCAGACCTGAGCTACCATCAGAATAACCAGGAGGCAGAGCAACTTCATGAGGGAGCAAGTTATGTCAGTAAGCAATGAGTGTAACTAATTTAATGAACAAGTTTCAAGAACGTTTCTTGCAAATATTATGCTAGTATGGTTATCATCTGGTATAGGAAATTACAGTATTGGTGATTTACATTTCTCTTACAACACCATATTTTAGTATGTTAATTTTATACATACTAATTGATGCACTTCAGACTTGACAGGAAATTATATATCACCAAGTTGTGCAACTGTTTAATTACATTATCTCTGTAATAAAAATAGTGGATCTCAAGTCCCTTTTCCACCTCCCTGAAATGCGTATGACCCTTTTCTGTGGAGTATCTGTCGGCAGCCTGGCATTTACATCAATACCTAGTAAAATGTCAATAACTTGGATGAGTCATTCACTCAGCAGGATAGATTTTTTAATTTATTTTTTTTAACATTATACTATTTGAGGTATCTTGTATGCTTAAGTGTAACACAGAATTCTCAGAGAAAATGTTTTTATTTGTTTAATTTTTTGGCCATCTTTTTACTTTACTGTGAAAGAAAAGAAACAATTTAAATGCCTACTAAGTAGATAAGACAACGATTATCAGAAAGAGACATGCTATACATCAGAGAACAAGTAGCAGGGGGAAAAGAAGGTTAGTTAAGTCCCCATTTCATATCCTCCTGCCCAAATAAAAGAAATGCTAAATCAACTCTTTAAATAAGGAAGCATTGCAGAATACAGACAGAGAAACATCCAGCCTCAGAAGGATGAATGAATTTAAAAGGAAAGTCCTGATTATTTCAAACCTTGCTTGAAACAACATGAAAGGGAACAGTGAGGAAATGTAGAGGTTTGAGAAGAACCAAAAGCTTCTAATACCGTGGGACGTTTTCACTGAATATTTCCAAATATGCCATACTGCAGTCACGAAAGCAGTATCTGACCTTAGAAATACTTTTACTTTGACAGAGGTGAAAACGTCCAGAAAAATCCATACTATGGACCCACATATGTTAACAGACAAGATAACAGCACTGCAAACATTGAGGTCAATATGCAGCCGTAACTACTGGCTATGGGTGTCAGAAAGTGTTACAGCAGATGGACGATCACAGCACCATTACGTGTTCTGGACACCAGCACACCGCAGGACTGCATGTGTCTTCCCCAACAATATGAGACAGCACTGGGGCTCAATAGCATAAGTAGACATTTTTTTCATTGGATTTCACCCTCTGCCTTATTTATTTTTGTCTTGACCAAAACCTGCTCTTAAAAATACAGTACAAAAACTGGATAAAATATCTGTTCATTTCTGAATTAGGTTTGAAGACTCCAAACCTGCTCACTCCTTTAAAATTAGTTTTAATACTGGCACTGTGTAAGTATGCTCAAAAGCACAGAGCTAAAATAAAAGTGAAATAAGTTCATGGGTTTTGCTTGCAGGCATATCCAAAATTTGAAAATGTTGCTTTTACTAGACAACAATGATCCTCACCTCATTATTTTCAAAAGGAAAAAAAAAATCAAGAAAGAAACTTATTTCATTGCCAGAACTGAGACATGAAAATTTTACTACTGGAAACAGATCTGAACTTTCTTGAATTTCAAGTCTGCTTTTGCAATATCACTGGAGAGACACATAAGATTTTTTAAAAAATCAGATCTCTGTCTGAATCTCCCCAGAATCCAAAATGAGATTCTGTTTGTAATAATTCCGTGGCCCTGGAGATGGAGTAGGTCCTGTTAAAAGCATATTTTTAACCTAACAACCAAGTCTTTACTCATGGCAAACTCCTGTTCTATTTACTGAGGGTTTATCTGAATAAGAATAAAAAGGAACATCTAGACAGTCTTGTCATTACAAGCGATCCTATGTCCTCTTAGAACTGTTTTAATAAAGTTATAAGGGACATATTGATCACTGAGGTTTTTTCCCTATGAAAAAGTTATGATCATCTTTCAGTGCTAAATCTTTTCAAACTTATTGAATAAAAATGAGTCAACATCTTATCAAATAAGGTCTGGATTTTTTTCCCTTAAGTTTTATCCACACACTATTTGAAGTTGCGTGCCTTTCAGATCAGGCCTTATTTTTTCTTTTAAATTAAAATCTCCACCCAAATCTCCTCATTGGTGTAATCACCATCCTGCTAAAATCCAGTTCATACACAGACTTTATGCCCATGTGAATATAGCATATTTGAGATCTTTCAAATAAAATGAAGCAAAGTTGCCTATTCTGAGTCTTTCAACCAAAAATACTCTTCCAAATTTCCAGGTATCTATAAAATGGTTGACTACTTCAGTGTTTTCTCATCTACTAAGAAACTATCAAACAGCTAGCAGCCAACATGTATCTGGGATCATCAGGTTAAAAAGCTGGAAGCAAACAAAAGGCTAGATCCACTTTTAGCAAGCAGAAACACTGAATTTGGCCAACATGGCTAGCCAAGCAGGCAGCTGCAGGCTGTACTAGCTTCAGCTTTTGAGCCTTTTTGGCTCAAAAAGCCAAGACCCCCTTTGGCTCCTACAGAACACATTGCAGTAATCTGTTCTGGAAGGCACAAGGCATGATTAACCAGGTAATAAATTGAAAGTATATATTAAAAATTAAATAAACAGAAATACTATGCTTCTAGCCAAGGACATCCCATGAAAAGATAGCTGCAGTAATCAGTAATGAACTAGAAACTTCAGGGCAAAATGAGACACTCTAGGTACCAGTGTTTCCATATTACCTAATCCCCCCCCTGACTAATAATTATCATCCACACTATGTGGCGCAGACCTCAGCTTTTTCTACACCCCTCTAGCTCACATCATATTGCTCTTTTTATACCTAAACCTGACTCTTAGAAGAGAGTTCTACTCAGCAGACTACTGAGGCAGTGTGGCTTGATCTTAGTTCTGCAAAGCACATTATTCATAACTATCAATGCAATTACCAGAGGTATGAGTAGAGCGGGAAGGAATCAAGGTCAATGGTTATATTTCTATTTCTCCTTCTACTGAGAAAATGCTAGTTACTAAGGTAGTTGAGGAGCAGAAATAAGGTGCAAGACTTGCACCAGATGGCTAGGAAAAGAAAAAACATGGCCTTTGCCTATAATCAAGAGTGACCTGAGAAGTGAGAGAACTAGACAAGGAAATATGGGACATAACAATGATGGCCTAGAGAAGGATGACTATTTGAAAAGGGCTGGTTAGGGGTCTTCTGAAGTAATTTTGTCATTAAACTTTAACAGAGTACAAATTGATGAAAATTAAGGAGAGAAATTACAAAAGCTTAAATATCATATTGTTGTTTGGGTTGCATTTCTTTTTCCTCAGAAATGAAAGGAGTGCTGCTCTGCAATGCTTAATGCATAACCAGCTGTATGAATTAATGGTCTCTATGAGCTAATTCATCTGTCTGTGGGGAAAACAGCAACTGTGCCTCCACTCTATTGATCCAATCACAGAAACTAGTGCTACGTGCTAGTGGAGGAGTATGTAAATTCCATGGGCATCTGAAGTCAAAGAAAATTCTCTTGCTTTGGCATGCTAGTAGTATGTCTCTTTTCTTGCAAAGAAACTTTCTCCTTCGTTGTTGCAAGATTCACAGTTTTCTCCCACAAACGCTGTAACGCTAGGAACCTGCCACAGGCCACCACTTGAGACTAAAATATTTCAGTGCTCAGCACAATTCTTCTATGACATATGTATAGACCTTTAATGGTTACAGTGGTTGAAGTGGCCCTATGAAGACAAAATACACTTGCAGTCACAAGTCAGGAAAAGTCCTTTAAAAATTATCATTCTGGCTTCATGTTCAGGCCTTTCATAATTGCATAGGTTTGAGAAGACTAGAACAATCACCTAAAGTCAGAGTTTGCAATGATTCTTTGAACGACTTCTCAAAGTTGTCATGTTTTTGTGCACACCCATCCAAATTCTGTTAGTCAAAAAACCTTCCTGCCCATGGAAAGGACTCTTCAGTACCAGACTACGTAAAAACACTACATTGCCACTGTTCTAAACATACATTGTTAGGTTTGGCCCAACAGAGAAAACAGTCTGTATTAGCAGCCAAACTCATAGAACAGGCCTTCTCCAGGCACTCTTTCAAATGTATGTTTGTCTCATTGCAGGAAGGATGCTAGATATCCACTTCACTAGTTTTCTGAAGAGGTGGCAAACCAATGCAGTTCCTATTTCTGCTTACACAGAAATGATTCACAGTTTCGTCCTTGCTGTCAAGACTGTTTTTCCTAGTCATTTATAATTATTGAAATGGTCAAGGTCAGAATCTGAAGTCTTGTAAATTAAATCTTTTCTCTCAGTGTTAAGAGAGTCATGGCCAATGTTTGCTATGTCTCATAAGCACATATCTGAGTTACAAAAAGCAGTGCGATCATTTCAAATGGAACATTTCTTTAAACTCCATGAAATTCTCTAGGAGGACAAACAAAAGAATACTTAGAAAAAGGCAAAGCAAAAGAGCTGTTTCACCTTTGTTTCTACCTTGGGGTAAAAACCTAGGAGCTTAGAAACACTCAACACATTTGTTACATTATAATTCTTGGATATGTGCTTCCTTCTATATCTAGACAAAGGCAGGTTTCATGGTCAAACCAGCAATGCAGTAAAATTAACTCTCCTTCTGGAAGCATTTTAGTTATAAATGCAGCTGGTATCTAACAACAGTGAATAAAATTACAAATTAAGCCAATAAAGTGTTTATAAAATCTGAAACTCCCAGTATTAGCATTGCTTTGCAGGCACTCTGTACCCAGCAGGATCACACAGTATTATGAGTTTTTACAGAATGGCAAATGAAACAATCATGTAACTTCTAGAAGCTTAGCTAGTTTGTGCTTCCTGTTAATTAAAAAATTTGCT
>VYZX01027901.1:11903-24058 GCA_013401335.1 Brachypteracias leptosomus | reverse complement strand
CAAATGTGCGATACCTTTCCCTTGACAAAATGTAAGAATTAAGAAATGCCACGGTAGGGAGGGAGGAGTAGGATCGGGTTGCTGAGAGCAGAGCTGCATAGCTATGCCAGTACTGCTCTTCTCTATGTTTATGGGAGCTCTGGGAGGGGTTGCATATTCTGACAAAACAAGAGTAGCTAACTTTAACACCCGATATATATATATATACACTTCCTAGTGTCCTCTCCTTATCTCCTCTTATAGAAGGAGGGAATTCTCCTTTGGAGCAACCTTCAGGGGAGGGTCCTCAGACACATTTTATTCCATACACTCATCTGCAGTTAGGCAGCCAGAGGGACTCTGCTGGAACACAGCACAGTATATTTCTGAAATAACTGACCATCTGAATATGCTTCTAGATATGAAAAAACTTGAGCTGTGTTGTTCTTACCTTTCAAAGCTGTAACACAGGGTGGCTTACAGACCCTTTGGATATATTTGGCTACTTAATTTGGTCACCTTACAGACCAGGGCTCCCTCCAGTTGGTTATCATGAACACTAACCTAACACAGTCAAGCACCTCTTGAAGCTTGCACAGCACTCAGTTACGTCGCTGAACAGCTTTTCCAAATTAGAGGACATTTCAGGATGTACCTATCAGGCCCACCGGTCACTTTGGACACAATCCAGCTCTCATTAGAGACAAATACACACGTGGAAATACATCTATTGACACTTAAGCTGTAAATGACTGACGACAAAGAGAAAACATGCTAAAAGCTGTGAGAAAGAAGGAAGATTACTTCAATAGGTATGGTTAAAATCTTTCTCCAAACCATATCCTCCAAAACTGGTTACTTTACAAAACATAGTCTAGACATGCTGCAGGTACAATCTTTAGCAATGTTTTAATTTGACCAAAGCCACTAGATAGCTGTGACTAAAACAACTACTGAATTAAGCATCCTAGTCAGACATCCTTCTACTACAAGAAATCAGATAGTAATACCATATGGATTACAGTGCAACTGTTTCAATGGATCCATACAAAAATATTGTCTCTGTCATTCTAGATTTTATTCCTAGCATAGCTACAGCTTGCCCTAGACCCAAAGTAAGAGCATACTTGGTTGGCTCTAGGGATATGAAGGCTATTTGTATGCTCACATGGCTCTGTTCATCATGGTACAGATGGTAAAATCAATCTCAGAAAGCAACTCACACCCGGAGCAAGGCTTGCTACTTCATAATTAGTATTTCTATGGTGAGTGCAGGCACAGAAGGTTTCTCACCTAGATCTGATTTGTAGCCCTTCAGCTGATAAAGAAGAACTCCTCAGAGTCATATCCTTAACTGTGAAGTACAGATCTGCAGGAATGTTTTATCTCCTACACTAAAGAGCACAATTATTTTAATTACTGATCTCTTCCTTGACTTTTATTGCGGCCATGCATTTCAGAACAGATACATCAAACTCTTCCTCAAACTCTCTAGCAATCACACCTATTGAGTTCTCTCTCCAATCCTTATCCAGTCCTTGAACAACCTACCTTGCCACAAAAAAAAGTTAATGTTTTCCTTAATTAGCTGAAAAGATCACGATTTAAAGGCTTAAAATCCTTAGTACTATGATTCCCTTTCAGCATTAACTGAAATTATCCAATGACAAGGATGGTATTTCAAAACTGTGCTTGAAAACAACTGCAGTATGTACAAGAGCACATGACAGCAAGACAGAACAGCTTAAGTAAGCAAAATCCCAACTTTCCTAACAAGAAAATCAGACATATTAAACTCTTACAGAGTTTGATTTGGGTTGGTTTTTGTTTGGTCAGGGGGTTTTGTTTGTTTTTTGTTTTGTTTTGATTTGTTTTTTTGCCAAAGTACTTGGTAAGCTAGTTGGCCAAAACTGGCTAATCTTGCTCTTCAGAATTGCTATGTTGACGGACACCTTCACACTCCAGTACAAATTTGTTTCTTCTGCCTCCTTCTTTAGTTACTTTTAACAGCTGCAATTAATAGCATTGTAAATAATGTGATAGCTTTCTGACAAGCCTGCAAAAAGCCATTTTTGTTGCAGCTATTTTAGAGCAACATTTGGTCAAGCTACTTCTGAGTCATCACAACTTATAAAGACATCACTTTCCTACGCAACTCTAGTCCAGAAGATTTGCATTCACAAAAACCATGCCAAAGTTTCAAGCACTGCCTGTTACCTGTTTCAGTAACAATTTAAAAATACTTATACAGAAGATTACAGAATGCATAGGGGGCAGATCCTTGATCTAAGGTGGCTTAGCATTGCTATCCAAATAATTACAGACTTCTCAAATCAAGAAACTCAACGATACACTAATGCCACCTCAGGCTCTAGTTGCCCTAGTAGATACCAGCTCCCGTTCTACACCAGTAAGGATAAGGTGGTTGAAGCCAAATTTCAAGTCAGAGAACAACTGGCATGAAGGCAAAAAAGTAACCCATCATGGGCAAATGCTTATAACTAGCAGACACACTTAAGAGAGTGACTGGAAAACAAAGGCTGCAAGTTTGCTTTGCAACAAAAAAGTTCCGCTTTTATTATGAGATTGTCCATAATTTTCTGTTCAGAGCTCTTCATCTTTACAAACAGCAATCTGAGAGCCATCTTCTGGAACTGCTTACATGTAAGATGCCCAGCTTCCATGGTTTTAAATGCAGGTGAAAATCCAAGAAAGAAACTGCATTCAATTTAATTGAATTCTAATTGTCTTTCCACATGTAGATCCTCTGTCTTTTTACTGCTGTAACTTCATCCTCATTTGCTCCAGATTCCAGTATCTGGCCTCTTTTCCAGGACATGGACAGAAATGATATGTTCACTGTGGAAAGTTTACTAGGTTTTGAGCTTGAAGGCAGAAAACAGACAAAGCATCCTGTAACCTTTGAAAAAGGAACTGAAAATGTATTATCTTTCTTTAACTATTTACTGTTAAGACAAAAAAGAAGTATTGAAGAGTAGAAATGCACTTGTTGGCCCTCACCTCTGCTAAATATATGTATTTGATATTGTGCATTTCAAATTTTATCTGCTCACACAAAAGGTACTTTTCAATTATTATTAGTTTCAATTATTGTCCACAAAACCCAAAATATCCACACAAAATGATGATGATAAAAGGGCCGGAGAAACAGCTTTATGAGGAAAGACTGAAAGAGTTAGGTCTGTTCTTCCTAGAGAAGATCAGTCTCAGGGGGGACCTCATCACAGTATTCCACTACTTAAATGGCTGCTACAAAGAGGACAGAGGCTCTTCCTTCACAAGAAGCCATATGGAGAAGACAAAGGGCAACAGGTACAAGTTGCACCAGCAAAGGTTTCATCATGCTTTAAGAAATATTTTTTTACAGTGAGGACAATCAATCACTAGATCAATCTCCTGAGAGACATGGTAGAGTCCCCATCACTGGAGGTTTTCAAGGTACAACTGGACATGGTGTTGAATCATCTCAGTCAGGCTCTCTTTCCCATGAAAGGTTGAACCAGATGGTGAAGTCCCTTCCAGCCCAGGCTATTCTATGAAAATCATGCTGTTCTGCTGATTTCATCAGAAATTTGTAATTTACTTGTTAAAAGCTACTGTAAGTCACTTAAACTGCTTAAACTGTGGACCTCTGTGCAGAAGGTGTTTAGTCTTCATGTCTTTTCATTACAAATTGTCAGCAATCACACTTTAAAAAGCAACTTCAAAGCCAAAATGCCCTTGAAACAAAGTAATCAGGAAACAAACATGAAACAATAATATATATTCTTTGAAACATGGGCTGGCAAAAGTGTCACGTGTGGTCAGTCTGACTGGAAGTCTCAAATGAAGTACCTTGACTGCTGTGAGAATCCATACATGAGACAGAAGCACTTGTACTGCAGTGCAACATGGACATGTTCTACAATTCAAATCTTTCTGCCAGGCACTGGTTGAGATTTACCAGTCAAGAGATATATTTAAATATGTATTAATTCAAATAACCTTGCTCACCTCATCCTTCCAAACATGGTCTGAAAAAATTGAAAACTTGGCAAAGTTCTGGTACTTTAATCGGGTTGTAAATTTTTTTTTACTAAATTTGATCATTTTCCCTAAGGATGATTCTACAAATCCCTTTTAACCTGAATATTCTGATAGCACTGCCCAATCTGTATTATATGTAAAAATTACAAACTCCTCTACCACATCATGCAAATCAGAGGGTATGAAGGTAAGAACTTGCTAGCAAGATCCAAGATTGTCAGCTTTTTCAGTGAACCTCAGGAGGACTCGAGTAGATAAATTTATTTCTATTTCTGTATGCCTTCCCTCTACTTCCAAGAAGAGCCTCACTTTAGAATTCACCGAATAACTGCTCACTAAGAAACCAAGGTTAATCAAACCCTCCTACACAGGCTTGAGGCTTAGCCACTAGTAATTTTATATTTAAGATTTTATCTTTAATCAAGTTTTAAGCAAAAATTCCAATTAATCTAATAGAAAACCAGTATCTGATACACAGCTTTGCACTGCTGACTAGACACACTTAACCAGATCTTGGCTTCAATTAAGTCAATTGATGTTATCATACAAAACAGTGAATGTAGCAGCCTCTGCCTACAGCATGTGTTAAAGAGATGTTTCAAGGCACAGCTGTTGAGTTCTTTTTAAAAAGGTCCTTTAAAGAAACTAATAAAGGCAGATGTTGTCACAACTGTGTGGGTCTAATAAATCTAGCAAATCTGAAGCTATTCAAACTCCTTAAGAGCTGGCAGAATAGTTACAACAGCACTGTACTCTGACCTGTACCTTCACTTACATCCTGATAACAAAAAAGAAGAAAAGAATAAAAAGAGAGAAGAGGGAGAGAAAAAGGAGAGGGAGAGGAGGACTAGCATTGCAATGATCATATTTGCTTTAATTCCAACCAGTAAAAAGTACTTTTACTTCTGCTTCATTTTGTCAGGGCTCCACATTATTTAGCCTTTTTAAAATAGTTATATTAAAATAGAATGAGGAGAGTGAAGGGGCAGAAAACTCAACTAATGAGAGGCCATAAGAATATGTCTCTCAAATAGCTTTAGCCTAAATCTGACACGATCAGCTTCCTGGCAATAAGACTGTTTCCATTTCTTTATTCCTCCACCCTAAGAACTGCTGCACCCAGAATACCCAGTTTGGCCTTCAAACTCAACAATATTTCATCCTCAACAGTGTTCACTGGAAGGAATATAATCTAAAAGTCCCAGCACTGCCATTTATCCTTCAATTCTAAGACACAGTTTAATTTTTCTGCCTGAAATATTTTTATGCAAAACATGCTTTTTTTTTTATTGTATGCAATTCAGACTACATTCTGTTTAACTTTTTCTAGCTTTCAAAGAGGCAGTAAAGAGTTGCTTTGGGAAACTTTTGAATGAAACAAGAAAAAAACCACTCTCTTCAAGTGTTAAAACTTCTCTTTGAGTAACCTCTGAACTTGGGAAGGAGAAATGAGGCTTTTGAAGCAGTATCATTTTGGGCTGCAGAACAGATCTCACTGATTATTTACTGCAGTGTGTAGCTGTTGAAGTCATATGTATCAAATGGTGACCTCAGGAGCATGACACACCAAAAACAGGGCTGCAGTTACAAAGGGTTGTTATTAATCCACCAATGGAAGATTCCACCTAAAATACCACAGGAGGAAAGAGTTTAACATTAACAATGTGACAAATTTCATACTGAATCAAGGGCTCATCAGCTAGTGGGAGGTACTCATCACATCCTAGACTGACCAGAGCACAGTGTTTTGGCCCACACAAGCAATTACTTCTTGTTTCTCCTGTTATTTCATGGCTTCATGTCTCAGAGGTTTTCAGGATCTCTATCATGACTTTGGTACACATGGAACACTGAAGGTAAAGAAGGGGAGGGAGGCCTGGCCAAGCAGGTCCATTATTTCAAGAAAGATAGTTTGTGGTACTTTGTGCGTGATTCCAGTGACTACCAGCAAAACCAGGCTCAAAGGGAAAAGAACCATACATACACTGGGAACAGCAAAAGAATTTGAAGAAGCAAGATGCAAGCCTCAAGGTGTTTAGCTGGCAGACATACAGATGCCACACACACCACTGATCTGTCAGGTGCTTTAACCCAGTCAAAACCAGCATTTCCAAGTCAAATATTGACATGATAATATGCTTATCTCTTAACAGTCTCCTGCAGCAGATGACACAGGAGAGGTAATCACTTGCACAATTTCATTCATGCTCTTACAGCCCAATGACATGGCAACTTGATGAGAGTACTCAAAGCTTCCACCATCTCTCTCTTCCACAGAAGTATCCACCTCAATAGATATCACTACTTTGTTCTGAAGCAAGATAAGCCCTAGCTTCTTATATAGAAGAGGGATGGAAGAACAGAAGATTAGTTTCTTTGGAAGGACAAAATATTCACTGACAGGAAAGGAGATGGCCCTTCAGTTTTAAATGAGCAAAAATCTTCTACCTACTTCCACTCCTGTACATTTGAATTTACTCTGGTCACTGGAATGAGTACACACTGTCTGAGCTAAGGCTTGCTGCCTACTCTCAAGCACTGCGGGTTCAGTTATGCTTGCCTTGTTCTTTACTGTCAAGGCCAAACAATAGGACACCAGGGGAACACTGTGGTATTTTATAGTACCTATGAGCTGGAAACCAGCAAGAAAATGTAGTTAACAGAAAATTACATCTTTAGTGCAGTCGAGAGTTCTGGGATAGTCATGATTTAAACACAATCATAAGTAAAAACATACTAAAGCAGTATCTATAAAATAGTTTTATCAGATTTAGTCAGATTTTTAAATTTGTCAGCACAGTTAACAGACATTGTGTTGGAGAGACAAGCTGCATAATTGTACAATCTGTATAAAACCAAGTTTAAAAACAAAACAAAACAGAAAATAGCCATATCTGTCCAAAATATCTTAATTAACAAAACCAAGAATACAAGATGAGACAGTACTGCTCAGCATCAAAGATCAAGATGTCAACCGAGTAACCAGTGTCAAGGTTTTTATATCTAACTAGAAAAGAAGAGCCTGAATAACCTCGTTTTGTAAATGCTTGCGAGAAGTTTGTCTCAAGTCTGAAGCAAGCAAGTAAGCAAAAAAACCACAGGTGTGCCTATCCAAAGTTCAGTCAGTGGGCTGCAGAAGCTGCCGTCATAGCGCAACTAGAAAAAGATAGTGTGGTGGGTTTACCTTGGCTGGGTGCCCGGTGCCCACCCCTAGTCCCTCTATCACTCCCCCCGCCCCCCACCAAAACCTCTGTCAGCAAGGCAAGCGGGGAGAAAAGTAAGATGGAAAAGGAAAACCCGTGGGTTATGATAAGAAGCAGTTTAATAAACAGCAGAGAAAGCAAGGTCGCGCGCGTGCGAAGCAAAAGCAACAAAGCCGTTACTCTCTACTTCCCATCCGCAGGCGGTGTCGGGCCTGTCCCAGGAAGCAGGGCTCCAGAATGCATACCGGTTGCTCGGAGGACAAATGTCTTCTCAGAATCCCCCCGTCCTCCTCCCTTTATAGTTGAGCTGACATCATATGGTATGGAATATCCTATTGGTCAGCTCGGGTCGGCTGTCCGGGTTGTATCCCCTCACAAATCTTGCCCCCCCCACACACACACCCCGTCATAACAAGGGTGTGTGTTATCAACACCTTCTGGCTTCCAGTACTGCAGCATGAAGGCTGTATGGGGAAAATCAGCTCAGACAGACCCACTACAGATAGCTTGATGGATGTCACTTGGTTTTCTATATTTCTCATCTTTCCATTTTTTTTGCATGTTTACTACTGCAGCTATACACTACCTTTCTACATATTCAAGACCTCTTAGGCCTCGCAGTGAAGCTAAAGAATAATATTCAACAAAGAAGTGTGAAATAAGAAATTGGAGAGATGTTTGGGGGTTGTTTTAGAAATGACGTGCAGAAAAACTAGAAAGAAACACGGTGATTTTTACCCAGTATTGTTCTTAAATTGATCAGATCTGTACAATGTCACAAAGTAAAATGCAGAAGGGAAAGTGACAGCTTAAGATCCTGAAGAAACTTTCAGGATAGAGGAAAACCCTCAAATCAGTAAAGAGAGTAGAGGAAAACCCCTGGAAGATATTTCATGCTCTGGATTACAGAAGTCTGCTGAGAGTATGACAGAGACATAGACGGAGTACCAATACTCTACTTTTTACCAACTGCCATGGTGGTTTAACGGGCACACACAGCCTAGAAGTCAAACAGGAAGAGGCGTGTAAAACAACTTCCCTTAACTTAGCACGAGCAATGAGTTCAGTTGTGAAAGTCAGTCACTGAAGTGACAAAGAACAGGAGAGGTCAAGGATGCAATGGTTGGATTTGATGATCTTAAAGGTCTCTTCCAATCAAAATGATTCTGTTAGGACTAAAAAATGTTCATGCTGAGGGAGAGGAAGGAAAAGAGGGAAACTAGGTGGCAGGAGGAAGAAGAGGTAAATTGAAGATTGTGATGTGAAACTTGCAAGTGTAAAGTAGGTGAACAGACCAACTTGAAAGGAAAAGGTAATGAGGGCAAGTCACTCATTCCCACCCCCCCTTAACAGGCCTGTTATGTTTAGTCATACCAAGAACTCTGGCTACTTTATTTTTTCCTTTGCAGTCCAATATACCTAATTTTACATTCTAAGCTACCCGTAGGTCACTCTACGACCCTTGTGTAAGCTTAAAATTCAAAAATAAGCATGAGATATTGATAATATGGAATTTAGTTTCAAAGCTGAAATTCAGTAATTACACTAAAGTACATTGATAGTTTGATTTGTGAATATGTCTTAAACCACATGAAGCCACAGAATAGCAAGTGTGGTTTCTAAATTACCTTTCAGGATTAAACTCATCATCTTGGCTACTAACTCTCAGAATATCCATTCCTCATTTCCCATTTGCCCTAGCAAGCTTATTCTTTAAAAACCATTACAAGCCCACCCATCTTTTGCTTATATGCATGTAAAGCTGTACAGGGACTGATGGAATGGCATTATACTTGTTCACACAGGATGAGATCGCTTTGTTTACTGTGAACGGCTGAGTTCCAAGATAGCTGCACAAAGTTATCTCAACATGTTACCAGCAAAATTCTTAACCCAACAATATCAAATTCCATACTAATTTCAAAGAAGCTTAGTGGCAAGAGCTGTGGAAAGAATGGCTACCAAAGAGTCTTTTGGGACCTCATATAACAATTACACCCTAATAAAAATGAAAGCCAACTATGCTTTCACATCCCAAGTACTCTCTATTGTCAGAATCATATCTGCTGAGTGTTCATGAGTTGTTTGATCATTTGCAAAGCGTGATTTTTGGTTTGCCTTAAAAAATTAAGCCAGTTTTACGGCATCATCAGAAAATAAATTTACTGAGATGGTGACATACAAAGCAGGACTAGCACCTGCATTAAGACAGTAAACAAGTTAGAAGTTCTGAACGAAATACAGCACTGTTCCATGACAGGCCACTGGCAAAAAAAAAAAAAATCTCAGCCAAATTATAACTCTTTGTTCAAGATACTGTGCATCTTCTGCATAGTCTGTGTGGAACTAAATAAATCTCTGAAGACCAACGTCCAGAAACTGAGTCACTCAATATCAGGCCAAATTTTCAGCCTGAAAACATCCAGTGTCTCTTTAGGTATTAGTCATGTGCAGGAAACAGGTGCAATGCAGAAAACGCATTTACAACAGAGAGCGACGANGGCGGGGCCCGGGGGCCGCGGCGGGGCGTCCCGGGAGCTCCTCCCCGCGCAGCGACCGCGCCAGGCTCTCGGGCACTTTGCGCCCCAGTTTTTGCTCAACGTCGCGGAGGTCTGGCGGGGCGCCGAGCTCCATNCTCTTCCAATCAAAATGATTCTGTTAGGACTAAAAAATGTTCATGCTGAGGGAGAGGAAGGAAAAGAGGGAAACTAGGTGGCAGGAGGAAGAAGAGGTAAATTGAAGATTGTGATGTGAAACTTGCAAGTGTAAAGTAGGTGAACAGACCAACTTGAAAGGAAAAGGTAATGAGGGCAAGTCACTCATTCCCACCCCCCCTTAACAGGCCTGTTATGTTTAGTCATACCAAGAACTCTGGCTACTTTATTTTTTCCTTTGCAGTCCAATATACCTAATTTTACATTCTAAGCTACCCGTAGGTCACTCTACGACCCTTGTGTAAGCTTAAAATTCAAAAATAAGCATGAGATATTGATAATATGGAATTTAGTTTCAAAGCTGAAATTCAGTAATTACACTAAAGTACATTGATAGTTTGATTTGTGAATATGTCTTAAACCACATGAAGCCACAGAATAGCAAGTGTGGTTTCTAAATTACCTTTCAGGATTAAACTCATCATCTTGGCTACTAACTCTCAGAATATCCATTCCTCATTTCCCATTTGCCCTAGCAAGCTTATTCTTTAAAAACCATTACAAGCCCACCCATCTTTTGCTTATATGCATGTAAAGCTGTACAGGGACTGATGGAATGGCATTATACTTGTTCACACAG
Source organism: Brachypteracias leptosomus (assembly GCA_013401335.1). Taxonomy (NCBI): domain Eukaryota; kingdom Metazoa; phylum Chordata; class Aves; order Coraciiformes; family Brachypteraciidae; genus Brachypteracias; species Brachypteracias leptosomus. The sequence goes on along the minus strand of VYZX01027901.1, from coordinate 13,535 downwards.
GATGAGATCGCTTTGTTTACTGTGAACGGCTGAGTTCCAAGATAGCTGCACAAAGTTATCTCAACATGTTACCAGCAAAATTCTTAACCCAACAATATCAAATTCCATACTAATTTCAAAGAAGCTTAGTGGCAAGAGCTGTGGAAAGAATGGCTACCAAAGAGTCTTTTGGGACCTCATATAACAATTACACCCTAATAAAAATGAAAGCCAACTATGCTTTCACATCCCAAGTACTCTCTATTGTCAGAATCATATCTGCTGAGTGTTCATGAGTTGTTTGATCATTTGCAAAGCGTGATTTTTGGTTTGCCTTAAAAAATTAAGCCAGTTTTACGGCATCATCAGAAAATAAATTTACTGAGATGGTGACATACAAAGCAGGACTAGCACCTGCATTAAGACAGTAAACAAGTTAGAAGTTCTGAACGAAATACAGCACTGTTCCATGACAGGCCACTGGCAAAAAAAAAAAAAATCTCAGCCAAATTATAACTCTTTGTTCAAGATACTGTGCATCTTCTGCATAGTCTGTGTGGAACTAAATAAATCTCTGAAGACCAACGTCCAGAAACTGAGTCACTCAATATCAGGCCAAATTTTCAGCCTGAAAACATCCAGTGTCTCTTTAGGTATTAGTCATGTGCAGGAAACAGGTGCAATGCAGAAAACGCATTTACAACAGAGAGCGACGAGTGCCGTGTTTTGTTTATTGATACAGCAGCTTTCAGTGCTTTTAACGAGCTGACAGAGGTACAGAAGCCAACAGTACGTCACTGTCGAACTGCCACTCTGCGAAAGAAAAGAGCTGGAAAGTTTCGGCCGGCCTCGCCGTTCAGCTGAANCGGCCGCCGCAGGGGCGCGGAGGCGCGATAATCCGAGGCAGCGCCGGAGCTGGCGGCCGAGCCGCGCAGGTAACCCGCAGCAGACATGGGGATTTCCTGGGCGAACCGGCCGCCCGCCCTTCCCCGGCCCTCCCTTGCCACTGGCTGGAAAGACAAAAGCAGGCGGGCAGGGGTGACGGAGGAAAACTCTCGCTAAGCCAAGGCAGAGCGCGCCCCAGCCCTGCCCCGGCGGCAGCAACAGCCAGCCCCGGCCCCGATTCACGGCGTGCCTCGCCCCGCTGCAACTTTAAAGCCCGCTGGCAGGTGGAGAGGCGCAGCGCGGCCCTCCTACCGTAATGCCTGGAGAAGAGGCGCGGCACGGCGGGGNCCTCCTCCTCCTCCTTCTCCTGGCTGCCACCCGGCGTCCCCGGCTGCGGCGGCGGCTGCGTGGCCGGGCCGGCAGGACGCGAGGCGGCGGCTGCTGCTCCCGGGGCAGGGCAGCACCGCATTCCTGCTCGGGGCCGACTCAAAGCCGCCCCGGGCCCCGGCCGACCCTGCGGGGAATGCTGCCCACGAAGGGCCGCTGCCGCCGGGAGGGAGGGCGGCGAGCGCCCAAAGGGCTGCCGCAGGGCCCCTCGGCCGGTGCCTGGCTACTCACCATCTCCTGCCTCAGGAGGTGAAGCTTCGTCTCCAGTCTGGCCAGGGCGGCGGCGCGGCGGCGGCGGGGGCCGGGGGCCGCGGCGGGGCGTCCCGGGAGCTCCTCCCCGCGCAGCGACCGCGCCAGGCTCTCGGGCACTTTGCGCCCCAG
>VYZX01027901.1:0-11869 GCA_013401335.1 Brachypteracias leptosomus | reverse complement strand
CGGGCCACCCGGCCAGGAGGTCTCGGGCAGGGCTCGGGGAAAAGGGAGCGGAGAGGGAGAGGAGAGGGAGAAGAGGAGAAACGAAAGAGAAAAGTGGTAAAAAAAAAAAGGGGGAAAAAAAAATAAAATAGTGTCCAGACCTCTGTAACCCTGTATCACTTTCTAGCGGGGATGGGCCGTATGTACAGTGTGAACCTCATTCCCACTCATCAAACAGGTTTTATTGCATGCAGGCTGATTCTCACCTCCCCATCCCCTGCCTCATTATTTTCGCCCCCCTCTTTGTCCTCTTTAACTCTGATAGTGAGGCACATGCTGACCATGCTGACAGCAGTGCTGGAAACGCTCTGTTGCTCCTTGGCCTGGGTTGTAGCTACATACACCTGTCACGGCACTGAAAAACCTTTTAGGCGTGAAACTGAAGGTATGAATAGCCCCATCTGTGGAGCTGCAGCTGACACATGTCAGGGGGGTTGAGCGAGTGAAGCCAGACGCTCCGTTAGGGTTCCAGGTCTTTTATAGCAACTGCAATCACAAGAAGTGGTGTGGTGAGCTTGGGGAAACACAATATTATTATAACAAACTCTGTGAAATAAGTTAACCAGTACTTTAAGATCTGGAAGTTATTGATCAGAGAACTTTGCAAGGGTTTAATACAGTCAACCAAAAATCCCACAGGCGTGCATGATGATCTTATGGGCACGTTGATTTTTGGCCAGGATCCTTACTGTGTCGATATAATCAGACTGTCTGGAAATCCTTTGCTTGAAACATATGCAAAGACATTTATGCTTCTCATATTTGACCTGTTTCAGTGACTGACCACCCTCTCAATGAAGAATATTTTCCTAATGTCCAGTCTGAACTTCACCTAACACAGCTTCATTTCATTTCCTTGAGTCCTGTTGCTGGTCACCAGAGAGAGGAGATCAGCACTTCTACCTCTGCTGCCCCCCCTGAAGAAGTGGTATGCTGCTATGAGGTCACCCCTCAGCCATCTGTTCTTCAAAGTGAACAAGACAAGTGACCTCAGCTGCTTCTCATAAGTCTTGCCCTCAAGAACTTTCACCATCTTGGTCACCATCCTCTGGAAACACTAGTAGTTTGATGTTCTTCGTATATTGAGGCACCCAGAACTGTACACAGTACTCAAGGTGGTGCCACACTAGTGCAGTGTAGAGTAGGACAATCAGCTCTTTCAACCAGCTAGCTATGCTTCATGCACCTCAGGACATAATTGGCCCTTTCATCTACCAGGGCACACTGTTGACTCGTAACCAACTTGCCATCAAGCCAAACCCCCAGATCTCTTTCCATGAGGCTGCTCTCCAGCCTCATGTCCCCTAATTTGTATGTATAGCTAGGATTACTCTCTCAGGTGACATTTATTCTTGTTAGATTTCATACAATTGGTGATTGCCCAGTTCTCTAGTCTATCCAGATCTCCCTCTATCCTGAGGGAGTCCATGTACTCAATGTGCATTTGATTCCTGCATCCAGATCATTTTTAAAAACATTAAAGAGCACTGGCCCTAAAATTGAGCCCTGGGGAACCCCACAAATGACTGGCCACAAGCCTGGTGTAACTCCATGTACTGTAACACTTTGAGCCCAATCCTTTAGCCAATTGGTCCCCTGACATATTGTGGACTTGTCTAGCTGTATATTGGACATTTTGTCCAGAGGATATTGTGAGACATAGCATGCAAAACTTTGCTAAAATAAAAAACCCCACACATTTCTACTGCTTTCACTTGGTAAACTAAATGAGTGACCTTGTCATAAAAGGAAATGAAGTTAAGCAGGACTTTCCCATCACAAACCTGTGCTGGCTATTACCAATGAATGACTGTAGTCTTTCAAGTGCTTTTTCAGTACCCTGGGATGAAGCCCATTGGGCCCTATAGATCCATCACATCCAGCTGCAGCAGTAAGTCTTGAACAGGTTCAGAGTCAGCTGGGAGTTTATCATTCCCATAGTAGTGGTTTTCCAACAAAGGGATCTGTGTGTCCCAGGGTCCATCACTGGTGTTAAAAACACAAGAAGCATTAAATGTGTCTGCCTTGTCTGCATCCCTATTAGTGGGGTAATTGACCTTGCAAGTATCAGGCTAATGTTTTCTCTGGTCCTCCCTTTTCTGTTAACATATTTTTAAAACCTTTTCTGTTGTCTTTCACAGTGCTGGCCAGCTTGAATTCTAATTGAGCTTTGGCCACACAGATTTTCTCTCTATAGTGATGAACAGTGTCTCTGTAGTCCCATCTTGTCACCCTGTTTCCTTCTGACCTGTGCTGTCCACTCTTGAGGTGAAATTCAGAGCTTTTTGTGTCTCTAAATAAGACCATTTAGATCAGTCTTTGTTTTTAATTCTACATAGACATATTCAGTGATTTTAACTTGTTAAATCCTCCACTTGTTAAATCAACCACTGCATTCTTTCTGCAGCTAGAAGACTTGAGAGTTCAGTCCAGCAAAGTGTGGATGCTTGTGTAGACATGAAATGAGGCTGTTCAGCTTCTTGTTGGATAGACTTTCTGTTGTCACACTATCTCTCCTGCATCTTCTACCAGGTATAAGAGCCGAGGAATAAAAGTTTTTTCATATGACTCTACTGAGCACTGCCTTAGACGAGACTTAGGTTAAACCATGATTTTATGTAAGAAACCATAGAGTGGATATTATGCTAAACATTTTGAAAATAAACTGGTGATCCTAAAATGATTCCACTGTGTCATTTTTCTTGACTTCTTAAACCTATGAGGTTTGGAACACGGTACTCTTTGCTCGGAAGGTTGAAAATACTACTTCCAGTCTGTAAGGAAGGATCCTTATTTTAATGGTAGTTCTTTGCGGATTTAGCTTTTGAATGATTGTTGAAGCTAATCACACAAGAGATCAGAGGACAAAAGTCATTAAACAGGACAACAATGGGCAGCTTGAGAAGGAATAGGCTTATTTTAAGTTTATGTTTTCTTTTGCTTTACAGTTTAACAAATGGTTCTTATAGAGGAGTGCTAGAATTCTAAATAAAAAGGAACAGTAAAACAAAAGTAAATTTGTCTATAGGGATGTTACAATTCAGGGATGAGACGTAGCAGCTCAGGTTATTTATGTCATTGATTTTATCAATAATGTATCATTTTAGAAAATATTTATTTTCATTTTCTATTAAATAAAGTCTTTAAGATAATTTAGAGATCAAAAGTAGCTGTAATATGATCCTACAATATAGGATTTTTCCTGAAGCCAGATTCAAAGGGGGCTTATACAGCAAGGCCCTTCCTCATCTAGAGTGCAGTCCAATTTGACTCAGGGATGTTGGAAATAGCCCAATCCAGAGACTGCTCAAGGTTTCCACTTAACTTGGTGGGCAATCAGACAGTTCTCAACCTTTGTCCAACATAAAATGCTTAGCCATACTGAGCTGAGTGCTTAGATGTTGCAATCACTGGTTCCCCTTTCTAAAAATCATGCTGGAAGAATATCTTGGAAAGAAGCCAGCACATACCTAGTTCCATACAAATTTTATATTCCTTAAACTGTTGACAGTGTCAGACAGATTCCTACACCACAGCAAAAAGTTTAGTTGATATTTAACCTGGAGTTATGTCATATCAGACTGTGGATGAGTAAGGGTTTAAAAAAAAAAATTCCTGAGGGACAACCAGTTTTGTGTTGGTTTTTTTTTTTCATCATGTAACAAAATAACCTTTTGTTTTTAAATAAGGAAACTATTCCAAATAATAAAGTATATTTCTTCTTCTGTGTTGTACAAAAACAATACCATATATAATGAGGAGAAAATATTCTTTGCATTGCTTATGCCAAGGAACTGGGGACTCTGATGAATAAACCGTAAGAGATGAGGTTTTAGGAGTCTTAGTCCTGAAGGAATCCCACAGTCTCACTGAATTAAATGAGCTTTATATAAATAATTGATGTAAATGGACCTTCTCTTGGAAGTACAGGCTACAGAAGTGGGACTTTTGTCTTGTCTTCAAAGGCTTCAGGAGCATTAAAAGAGTTCCAGGGACATGACAACACAGGGTGTGGTAGAGAGGAGTCCTGCCTTTCCTGCTCTCAACTAGTTACCTCACTAATGCCAATATTTTTTGTCAGAAGCTTCTAGGAAGCAAACATTATTTGTTTATTCAAATCAACACCCAGAGGAGGGTGAGGTGGTTTGAGCTGGATGTTCATTGGTCATTCCTAAGTGTCACATTGCATGACTCCTACCTAGGCAGGATAATGCTGAATTTCTTAAGTAGGTCCCTTAGGAGGAATGGAGATACTCCAGAACTGAAGAACTACTGCAGATAAGTAAGGTCAGATAGACTAACAGAAGCCATTAGTAATCATTATCATGGTGACTATTACTCAAAATCTACTAACTAAATAAAGCCTAGTGCATGCTTAAACAGCAGCAGAATTTTGGGTCATATCAACAAAAGTCAGAACTTTCATCTGGGGCAATGCAATGTGTAGGTAGTTCACCCCAAAATAGGCTTTCCCCAAATTTAAGACTGTATCCAGTTGTAAGAAAAAGAACTGTGAAAGTCTGAAACAGTTATCAAGGGCATCTTGCACTGACAAGCTGTTTCCTCAGCAGCAGCAGGAATACCACTGCAGTGTATTGTCCTGTGCCCAAAGGCTCGTGAACAGTAGAACATGAACATGGTCATGGAGAAAGGAGTAGGGCATTTAATTTCTGTCCATTTTGACACGTTGTCTCAGCAATGCCTTCCAAAAGTGATTCAGACCCTTTCCTGAGCTCCTTGTCATGGGTTGGGAAAAGAGAGAAGAAAAAGCAACACAGGAACAGCATTTAGGAACACAGATTAGTACTTTTTTGGCTTTGTTTAAAGGGAACAGATGAGACTGCTGCACTTGTTTCACAGGCTTGTACAAGAACCCAGATGAATCAGAACTGAAGGCATACAGAGAAGGTCCAGTTTTTCCATGTGTTCATAACAAGTTGTACTAACTCACCCTACTGACTTCATAAGCATTAATCATTGCATGTAGAGAACATAGAAGTGTATCTAAAGCATTATTAGTTTTTCTCTACTGCTTTGCCCGTGTACCTACATGATTTCATCAGCCATTACCACCACTAAGCAAAGATTGTAGATACCAATTATACAACCCAGCCTTTACTTTTAAAATACATAGAACAATGAAGTGCACCTATGGGTCAAGCTTAATATAAAAGTTTTAGATGTTGTGGTAAGCACCTGTCTCAAAATTACAGTGGTAACTGTACTGGCTGTAAACAACACTGGAGACTGTGTGCAGCATTCTGGGCAACACCCAAAAGCATGCAGCCATCTCAGCAACCTGCAAGTCCAGCAGTTTAACTTTTTTTTCCCAATTACAGTCTACAGATCTCCCAAGGTTCATGAGCTACTGACTGAAGAACTACTTCAACGAACTGTGTTCCCGTTGCACCAAGAGTCCTTTAGCTGCTGTGAAATCCATAATGTGTATCAGTTTTACAAATAAAATAAATGACACAACTCTAGTCAATGCAACAGTCTAGACTGAAGGCTTTTTTCCTGTGACAAAACCCCTTTGTTTCAACTTTATGTTGAAACCATCCAGTTTTCTCTAGAGTTGTGCCAAAACCCTCACATCAGGCCCAAGCATTGGGTTACATCTCATCTACGGTAGAAAATAAACTAAACTTCTAGAAGCAGTCAGATCTGACACATAAGGAAGCAGCAGAACAACAATGTCCTATGAATCATGCTCATCCTTTGCTGTTTTGACATGTTACAGAAGGAAATGTGAGGGTTGCCTAGGGGAATTTCAGAATCCTTTGATTGTCTTCCCTTCAATATCACAGATGCATCATAAACAAAGCTTGAGCATGGGGACTGTTTTTTGCTGTGAAATTGAATGTTGTAATTTTATTGCAACACCATTTCTAGACACCACCACTTTGCTGGAATAATTTTCATTTTTACTGTCAACAAAGTTGAATATTGTAGTGGGTCTGTCTGAGCTGATTTTCCCCATACAGCCTTCATGCTGCAGTACTGGAAGCCAGANCAGCCAAGGTAAACCCACCACAAATATACACACAGACACCAATAAAAAAAAAAGAAATCCAAGCCTGTGGAGTGAGTTGAAAAAACAGGTGAAAGGTATCTATTGTGGGGAGGACAATTTTTAGTCTGTGCCATATTGATGTATAAATGTTACCTGTGGATTGCTTCCTGTCCTGAAGAGGGGAAAAAAACACCTCAGGAGAAAAAGCTGGGTGCATCAGCATGGCACAAACATTTAAAAAAGACTGAATTAGCATTCAGGAAACCTCAGTTCAGTGTTCAGGCATTCTGAGGCCTTCAGAAAAATCTCTTCAGGTCTGTACGTATCATGTACCTATTAAACTTGACCTGTCAGAAACTTCAAATTGCATAGTAAAACCTAAAAAATACACTAATTTTCCATAAGAAGGGAGGGTTTTAAAGGAACATTAGTTGAATTATGATAGTTCCCTCTTATCTAGATGTAGAATAATGAAGTATCTTATTATTATCAGATGTTATCACTGCTTCCGTTTCTGATGCTTTGCTTTCTAAACATAATCTGTCTATCTCTGCCCACAATGTGAAGAAATTTCCGTGCTACTGAAAACTCAACCACCTTTGTGAGGCCCAGAACACCAAGGTCTTTCCTCACATAAAACTCATGTACCCTTCTGAAAACATCAAGTGCATCTCACCCAAGTGCCAACAATACTCTTGCACACAGAAACAGGTTTTGTTAAGTTTTTATGAGTACCATTTTCAGTCCTTCTAGCAAGATGTACTGAAGCAATAAAGTCTAGCAGGTTTCTCAGAAATTTCTTTAGCAATTTGCAAAGAAGAGGAACAGGTGAGTTGGCTGGCAGTACAGTAGAGTAGTCTCAGAAACCATACGCTTTTGTTTACTGCTTACTTTAAAACCTCAAACCAACAAACCAGAAAAGGCCTTGGAGAACTTAGTATTTAGGAACATGCTACCCTTCCACCTTCTCAGTCATCGTTCAATTATCTTCTTGTCAGAGAGTGTCAGCAACTTTGCATACTCAAATACAGCCTTACTTGGTTGAGTCTTGGCCATGTGCAGTCCTACACTTTAACATATTGTGAAGAATAGCTGCTTTGCTTTAGCTGCCCTCTCTACATTATCATGGCCAACAGTGAAATTGCATCTCTTCCTACTATGTATGTAAGAAATATTTCTCTGCAAGAAGACTTGGAAAGATAGGTCATGTGACAAACATACTCTTGCAAATGAATCTGTCAAACTTTTCTTATTCACTGTCTCCAAGACTAACATACATGACAAAATGGTAGACAAAATGGTGAAAACATTCAAATCACCTGCACTATTACACTGCAACACAGTTTCTCTACATCTTGCTTCAAGTCTTTGGAGGAAGTGTACATTTTCTACTATAACAACTGCAATTAAAGAGCAGTCACTAGGCAGCATGAGTTTTCAGTTAAGGCTAAGCTCTACTACCTCTGTCCTTGTTAACAAAAATTACCTCTTCTTGCAAACACTATATATCCACTCCAGTAGTGGTCCCAGAAATTAAGCACTCAGATGTTTGGAAAGTGCTCCATGAATAGATATAACTCTATGCAGCTCAACTCAAACTGTCCTGCTGTATACTCTCTATATTACCTTTATTTATGTAATCATGGGCTTTATTTTCACCCACATCTTACCTCTTCCCATTCAATTACTTTTTCGTTCAACACCATTTCTCTCACTCACATCATATAGTTCCTGACTTCTCAGCTTTCTCATTTCAGTTTTATTATTCCTGCTCTGTTAGTCCCAAGCTTACTGCTGAATGTCTAATTTCCTCTTTGCCAATCAAGCCTCAGTCCAACTCCAACAATATCCTATTTCTCCTTCTTTGTCCTCTTCCACTTACAGCTCAGACAGCTGTTGTATTCTCCATTATATCTCCCAACCATTGAGAACTATCATGTAAGACCAGAAGCCCTTCATTTCTCACCTCTCTTTCCTTAAACCAGGCTTCTTTCCAGATCAATCTCCAGCATTTGTTTTCTTCAGAATCTCCTTCACTTTTCATCATCAGATGAAAACACTTTCCCCTGCATCCTTCCCTTCCACTCAGTCTATCCCAGTCCTTAATCTACACTTGACATCAAGGTTTGTTGAGTTTGCTTGGGTTTTTTTGTTTGCTCTTTTTTTTATAAGCACAAAGTACATGTTCCTTTCCATTATTTCTGAAGGTCAGCATGGTGGGGTCTGTAAAAATGAGGGAGAGAATAGTTTTCTGCTTTCAGATCTAGCACCTGACTGCACATGTGGACTTGCTGAAAGCAAGCATCAGGGTCTGTTCTAGCAGTCAGTGACCAAGTCAATGATATGTGTGCCTTCTTGAGACATTTAGTTGTAAGGGAATAGAGCAAAGCCCCTCTGCTGATTGAAGGAGCATGTTACATGATGGAGCATAAATTGTTGAGGAGTTTAGGGTGGAGAAAGCCAGCTAAGCATAAGTAAGGCACTCTTTTCAACAGCAGTCAAGTCTACAAGCTTTGTGGGTATATTATAATTTACTTACAAAACAAAGAGGTGTTAGAAGAGAAACAACGCTTTCTGAGAGGAAAAAGTAATGCACATATCCAAATGTAAAAAAAATGAATGTGTCAGGTTTTCAGGGGGTTTTTTTTGTTTTATTTATGGTTTGTTTGGGTTTTTTTCCCCCTAACCTTCGCCTATTATGCCTGGTGAAAAGCATTGGATAGTTTCTTACATTTCTTATCAGACTTGTCACATATCTTCTACCTCTCCTCTGTTAAACAACGATTAAAAAACAACTTTAAGACTACCCTTATCTTATTTCAATAGCTTTCATGAAAATCTACCATCCTCCCCAGGCACACAGTGGAAGAGCATGGGAGGAGACAAAGTGTGTGCAAAGAAGGTCATGATTGCTGTCCTATTTTTTATCTTGGTGTTGGAAGGTCTATTTCTGATATTTTATTAAAGACTGCCCTTGTGCACCCTCTCCCTGTTCTTCCTTTGTGCACCAGTTGATGTCAGGTAGTCTTTGCTTATTAGATAAAGGGAGCAGATGTTTATTCACTACAGTTGCAGCTGTGCAGACAGGCTCAAGATCTGTCACAAACATGGTAAGGTCTATGTTTAGCCTTGCACTGATACAAAGTGTAGCGCCACATGATAAATGACAATGAAAGTCATGCTGAAGGCCAATTCTATTTATTATAGGAAGTGAACAGTGTCACCAAAGCTGCCATGTGAAAATGAGTGATTTAGTACGGACAACTTTGAAAGGAATAAAATGAAGAGAACCCATTCAATTATTGCCAGGAAGGACTCCTCACCCTCCCCCAAGACAATTATTTTAAGGGCTGGAAGAAGAGGAAATAGCTCATTATTTTAAGTGGCTTGAATTGCTTTCCATCCCTCCCAGTTCTACTGGGAAAATATTTAACATGGAACCAACACAGTGGAACCAATAGTCTTCCTGTTGTCAGCTTTCAACAGTAACCTCACTCACATTTATGGGAAGGGATCAAGAGGTAAACAAACTCCTGGGCTGATTTATTTCCTGCCTATAGATAGGTAAAGCACACCAAAACTAGTACATTCCCAATTTGGTTACATGCAATTTTCAATGGAAGATTTTCAGTTTATACCCTTGTTAAGTATAAGTGAACAGATGGCAAACACCAGTGTCCTTTAAGGGTCAAGCAGAATATCCTTCTCTCTCAGTGATGCTCTTTGGTTTCCTGTGAAGTGGTCTATTTCAACTGTAGTAAGCATGCAGCACACCTCCAACCTCATTTCAGCCTCAGCAGAGTGTCTCTGTGCCTCCTTGCAACTAGCAAGTTCAAACGGGATGGTCTGTAGGTCTGTCCCAATAACCCCATGAGCATACTTTTACCTGTTTGTCTGAATCTTCATCCTTGATTTATCTCTAGCCCCAGTGGCCAGCCCTAAGCCACCCTCAGCCATTCTGTTAACCATTTTGTATACAGATCCAGCAGTGTCATTTGCTCTGAACCCAGATACACCCAAAAAGTAGATTTAGCCTGTGGAATGTTTTCAGCTGCTAAATAAAATTCTGCTAATCCAAATTCTGGCTGCCAAACCAGCAAATCAGTCCTTGCTGGTTTGAGCACTAATCTAAAACCAGTGCCTGGCAGTCCCTGAGGCTTTTAAAATGTGATTTATTTATTTTAATTTTGATTTGATTTAGTATTTTATCTTTGGACAGACAACCTTAACCCAGATTAGCAAACCCATTCCAGATGCTGTGTATGCTTTAGCATGCACTTTCCTAAAAGGTGTCCCTTAAAGGAAACCACTTTAACATATATTTAGCAATCCTAGCCAGAATCACAATGGTCTATATTTAAATGTCTCTTGATGACCTTTACCACCTACCGTTTCCATCACTTTCATTAAGCATTGAGCTAGTCTTGAAAACTCTTCTCTTCCAGAAAGTAATTCTTACTGCTTTTCTTCCCTGCCTGCATGAATATTAATCCCAAAACTATCATTGTTCTAACCTACCGGCTTTTTGTAAATTGAGGTAAAATCTGGAGTAAACCTTCCAAGCCAGTTGTAATACTGTATAGAATTACTCAAGTGTGACTAAAGTCTCTAGCTGGCTGCAGATTTACAACTCAGGCAAGTAATCCTTAGTTTTTGCAGTCTCCTACTACTGTCCAATCCATACCCTGATCAGGTCTTATCCTGCTAGATTTAGCCTATTAGTAGTAACCTGGAATTACATATATATGCATTGTGATATCCTCACTGCTTTACCCTAGCTGGTGGTGCTTGCATGGCCTGGATCTAGAATTGTGTAGACAACACAAGCCACTATGAACACTAAACTCTGAGCAGCCCCTACAAAGTCTAACTTTCTAACTCCAGATGATCCCCTCCTGTTAGGCTTGAATTGGTTAATCCACAGCTTGCCTTAGTTAGTCAGGTAAGAAGATTTATAACCCCTGATGGCAGCAGTTACCTAAATCACCTCTCCTGGTGTTTCCTGATTCTAATTAAACTCTGCCTGCCTTGGGAGAAGAGCCAGGTTGCAGCCTTATGAGGTAACTAAGCCTAAAGATCAGGTGATCACATTTAGGATTGATGTCAGGCTAAGGTTAATTGCATCCACCCGATTAAAACCACAGATATAAGTTTTTCCAGGTGGTTCTGGCTGGATCCATGAAGTCTTAAATACAGTCTGATATCTCAAGCTTACTTTTTTTGTCTTTGTGAGCCCTAACTACAGTTCTTGGAGGGTCCCCTGACACTAACCTTTCCCCTAGCTGATCTGCTCTGTCTTATGCTTGTTCCTCCAATAACCTGTACCTTGTAAGGTGATGTCTGAAAGCACCCATTTTAGATGGAAGAACACCATACCTGCTCATAGTTGAAGAATGTGTCAGACCAAATTCTAACCTTAGAATAGATTTAAGAATTTAAATTATCTTTCTGCTTTCTATGGAAGCTACCTTCTGTGCTTAATAAAAACAAGTCCAGAAGCATGGCCTATGCTGATGAATAGCCTAGGGTAGAGAGATGTGGAGGCTATACAGGCTGACTCTATGTGCTGTCTAGACATGTGAAAATTCTTTTGACTAGACAGTAAGGGCATTTTCCTTATACAATAATAAATTAACTTAAAAACCTGAACCCTTAGGGACGTATCTCTTCACTTAAAAATACACGGTGTTGTCAAGTAAATTGTCACGCAAACATTTGGCTTTTGAGAGCACAAAGTGTTATTCTGAAATTCTGTTTTATTTTTAAAATACAGTCTTTGGTCTATAAACCCTTTTCATTAGAGTTGTGGTGGTTTAA
>VYZX01027900.1:22638-40708 GCA_013401335.1 Brachypteracias leptosomus | reverse complement strand
CCCGGGCTGCATCAAGAGAAGCGTGGCCAGCAGGTTGAGGGAGGTGATTCTCCCCCTCTACTCCACCCTTGTGAAACCTCACCTGGAGTACTGTGTCCAGTTCTGGAGCCCCTGTTACAAGAAAGATATGGACGTGCTGGAACATGTCCAAAGGAGGGCCACGAGATTGATTAGACGACTGGAGCACCTCTCCTACGAGGATAGACTGAGAGAGTTGGGGTTGTTCAGTCTGGAGAAGAGAAGGCTCCGAGGGGACCTTATTGTGGCCTTCCAGTATCTTAAAGGGGCCTACAAGAAAGCTGGGGAGGGACTTTTTAGGATGTCGGGTAGTGGTAGGATTAGGGGGAATGGGTCAAAACTAGAGGTGGGTAGATTTAGATTAGACATTAGAAAGAAGTTCTTCACCATGGGGGTGGTGAGACACTGGCACAGGTTGCCCAGAGAGGTGGTGGAAGCCCCATCCCTGGAAATTTTTAAGGCCTGGCTGGAGGGGGCTATGAGTAACCTGATCTAGTGGGAGGTGTCCCTGTCCATGGCAGGGGGTGGGGTTGGAACTAGACAATCTTTAAGGTCCCTTCCAACCCTGATGATTCTATGATTCTATGATAGTGCTAGGGGGAAAATTTTGCTAACAGTATAATTTAGAGAGCACTCCTACTCTAGGGCATTTTCATGAAAGGGGTGGGGCAGACTAAAATAAAACCCCTTTTGAAACACTACAAACCCCGAAGCCTAAGCCTTTCTATTAGCCTTGGCTGTCTCACTGGTGAGATTCACAGAGAATGACTAAAGCTGTATCTATCAACCTTTCTATCAGACCTTTACATGCCATAAAACTGTGAGCTGTGTTTTCAAGAAGCTTGCTGCTTCTGATACTGAGCTGTACCACAAGAAAACATTTTCTGACATTTTTGTTTTAAATACTGAACACATCTCTTAATCTGTCACCCAAAGAAGCTGCCTCATCCTAATCAACATCTATTCTTATACATTTTAAGTGCACATCAGAACATAGCAAATGTCTACCTTTATTCTCTTTAAAAATAGTTTAGTTATAAATTACTCTGTTTATCATAGTAATGGAATCTGGAAAAGCATCAACTTTGGCTTTTGATTAAAGAAAACTATTTGCCCAAATCATAAGACCTGAAACTGTAAGAGGTTGAATTTACTGAGTCCACATCTTCTGCTTCTCCTTTGCTTGATATGCCCAGTATTTTTTTCTACTTAATTCTCTCCCCTTCCTTTACTGTTTTCTCTCTTGACTGCTTTTACCAGGAAATGTTGAAAACAAAACTTAATTGAGCAACAATATTTCATAACTTCGACCAAACAATGGATATGTTTAAGCATGAAACAGTGTTTATAGATTTAAATAAGTGTTCTTGCCAGTACCTTACACAATAATGATTAAAGAGCAAAAAAGGCAGACTATAGTCTATGTTGTTTGGCTGCCTCCTCCACTGCAAAGCCATTAAGCAGAGGAGCATTATTCTTTGATTAATACTCACAGAACAGAAGCCAGCAGTTCAGTGCATCAATCACAAATATTCAGTAGTAGGAATAAGATATATGCACGCACAAAAGCAGTAAGACCCAATTAATCAAATGCAAACAACAGACCAAAATACATCCAACACACCAAAGTTACATCCATTTTTGAAGAAAAGACAGAAAGTACACTGCAGATAGATGTTTTGTTTTGGTAATACACAAAGAACATATAATGCCTGCCAAGTACAATCAGAGTTAAAGGAAGTAACACCCAGTCTTCAAAGACATTACTTAACCAAGGCATTTCATTTAAATGTAGAGCAGAATTTGATAGAAGAATAGTTGTTTCATCTTCACAAATTTAATGACATGTTATTTCAAGGACTAGTGATCTGGTATTACTCACTGGGTTGATAAAAGTATTTGACATCCAGTTGCAATGTAAATGCAACTCTTATCTGAGATGGTACATATTCCATGTGGTAATAATTGTAAACAGCAGTTTTAGATGACACTCCAGTTCATATGAAAAGATACAGTAAATACAAGACTGCTAAGTTCTGTTACAAAATTGTTAAAAAGATTTTTTTCTTTAACAAATAGTTTATTTTGTATGAATATTTATTTACTGTCAGTAATTCATCAATTACAAAATATGTACACAACTGGTTTGGATTAAGTGAATTACGTGATAAATTCCCAAGAGTATATCCAACAAGATGAAGCAACTAACTTACTGGAAATGGATTCATCATTCTGGCAGAGAATATCTACAGTCAGTAGTTTCTCATAGCTGAAGGCTCTGTCAAAACATATTGGAAAAAATCCTATTCTGACAAAAAAGCCAAACTTCAATTCAGTAATAATCCTGTTCATTAAGTCAAGTATAAATGAACTTTTCTATCCCATCCTTTGTACCATGAGCTTTGTTTGATTTGCGTTAGATTGATTTAACTGACAGGTTTCTATATTTCTTTTTTTAAAGACTACCATGTATTTCTAATGTTTTGTTAATAATCAATGGTGAAACCAGCGTCTGTCAGCCACAAACTTTCTAACTATTCAAGTCAGTCAAGAAAGAGCTCAAATGTATCCTCGAGATCCTTTTGCAGAAAGCCGGAAGGAGTAAATTCTTCTTTCCATTGAAACTCATAGAAATATGGAACGCAGAAACCTGCCATCCATAACACCGAATCCTTTACAATATGAGGCCATAAATAAACTAACATGGAAAACCCTCTTTTTTTCATGTAATACCTTCCAGTGATCTAAGTCACATTTTAAAAGTCTGTGTAACATATTTTCAACTTTTAAAGTACCTGCCATCCATTGTGAAGTTAAGCAATTTTCAAAATACTAAACACTCTAAAAGCCTAAATGCTCTACCAAGACAATATTTAACACCAAGTTTCCAATAGATTTTTTCCCAGATTAGGCCTTGACCCTACAAAGTTGTACATGTGTTAGCTAATTTAAATCCAGGTATAAATGTTCATGAGCTCAGACAACCAAACGCCTTTCACATAAGAAAACATGAAGAGCCCTTTACTGGCACAGATTGGACAACCAACAACCAAAACCAGCTTAGACCGGGAAAGTAATCAACAACGGTGCAAGTAACAGGGTGAAAATGGGATGGAGAAGAAAAGAAACAAAACATTATCTCTGCAAGGGAAGAAAAGCACTGAAATGACAAAGAGCAGGTGGTAGGTGAGGCCGCTCTTGTGTCTGGTCTTCTAAGTCGTTTTTTGGAAGAAGACTGGAGACCTGAGTAAAGCCTGAGCCAGTGGCCTGAGGCTGACTCAGAGGTTGCCCTGGGGTCTGTGATGACAGAAGTTGTTTGAGCGAGATTTCATAGCAGGTTGTCACAGGGGCTCATGGAAGTCTAGCTTGCCAGTCAAGCCGAAGAAAGTCCTGTAGGAACATCAGACACAATCATACTTGGGGTCGAAGAGGCAGGATGACCTGCTACCTATGCCAGCCTGGCAGTGGCAAACCCCAGCCTCAAAACTGCCAACTTCATTTGCAAATCCATCCTTAATTTTCACAATCCATTTTATTCATCTGCATCTGTAGACTGGTTTATTTAAAAACCAATCTGACAAAATGCCTAGAATATACCAAACTGCCATGCGTGGGTAGCTTGAAGGTGGCAGCTTGAATCAGAAGCATGTAGTACTTGGCTTGAAGATGTATGAATGCTTACAATGCATGAGAGAAAGTGTAAATACGCTTCCAGAATTCACTAGCAGTTAAATAATCACAGCTTTTGTACAGAAAGATGAAGGTGTCGGGTAATCTAGAAAAACTAATTTATTTTCAAAATAAGTAATCTTCTTGTAGATTGGGAAAGATAGATGATGGTTTCCCAGCAGACAGATGCATACCTGAAATGAATGGAACCAAAAAAATCCATCTGGAATGTGATTTTATAAAATGGACTCCACTGCAAAAGGTATTCTTCATCTGGTGTAAGGTGCTTACTCCACACTTCCCTCAAATGTGTGGCACAACTGACTGCACAGACTCCACTGTCAGACTAAACAACGCTTGCCAAGCGCAGAACTACATCACCACCTGTGGACTCCCAGCGCTCATGGCATTAGCAATGCACGCACAAGAGAAATGCCTAGTGCTGTTAATCTACTTATTAATTTATTTGTAAACAAATGCAACAAGCTCATGAACACACATGATATTAGGTAAGGCCACATGCCTTCCTATTACTCCAGATAGGAACTTGGGTCTTGACTGTTGTTGGGGAATGTAATGACTGAAAGTAAGCTTAAGTGAAATTCAAAAGCACAGACACATTGAAACTTAACTCAACTTGCTACAGATAGAAATTAATGGCTCAGGAGAAGGCATCTTCCAGTTTCAAAATTACAACCACACATCTATGAAGTCATTACTCAGCTGCAACAACAGGTAGGAGGTTTAGACCAGCGCTGCTCTGTACAACCATAAAAATCATGTGGGCTTTAGGAGTAATATTAGGTAAAAAATGTCATTTAACTTGTATTTTAAATAAATAACTTTATAGTCCATGTTCTTCAGTATTGGATTGACTACAACAGCTAAAATTTGATTCATGCGAAAATCAGAGCAAAAAAAGCAGACATGAGAAAAATGTCATCATTACCTAGGGCAAGTGAAATAGGAAAACGTTAATTACCACATTAGTATCCTATTTTTGTTTACATTTTGAATGAGATCACAGTCCCAAATTGGGGCAATTACTTTAGATTTTAATGGACAGAACTGAAATATAGAAACAACAAGCAAAGCAAAACCCAGACTATTAAATCTGAAGACTTCACTGCTTACGAGCACGTGACTTGAATGTTTTCCTCACTTCAGTGCTCTCCTTATGGAAATCTACCATTTTATTCTTCCATACAGCAAAGAAATCCATCAGTCTGCTAACCCCCCAAACCAATTCCTATTCCTAACCCTATTCTTTCTCCCATCCTCCTATAAAATTAATCTGCTTTCAACTGCTGCAAAGTAATGGGTTTTTAGGAATTTACCTCTGAAATTATTCATCCCTGAAATCCTCTGACTTGAGCAGCACTAAAGAACGGAGAATCGGTGCCTATCAGAATGAGAGCCCAGGGAAAACAGCAAAGGCAATGAGACTGTAGGAGGACAAAACCTCAACTGGTTCAGCTGTCAGATTTGAAGAAGGCAGAGTGCTCTCTCCACTGATAAATACACGTAAAATAAACTTATGCATATGTGTCCCATTTTTCATCTTGAGTAGGATATCCTCCCAGGTGAGGCTGCCATGCACTACAGCCTCACTGAACCCAGCCTAGTACCTAACACCTATAACATTTTATAGTGCTTTGAAAACACAGGCTCTATCAAAGAACCGGCCAAATCATCCAAAGCTGGCATACATTAATCTAACAATCTGCAATGTAAAACACCAACTCTTCAGTAAAATGGAACTTAATTTTGAGATACTCAGATTTCTGATACTCAGAAATACTCCTAACTTTTTCAGCTTGATCTGTTAGATTTTGTAGTGCTATCTAGGAGTACCAGAATGGCATTCTGTTCTTTCTACTTTCCAGACTGATCCTTCTATTTTTTATTTTACAGTAAGAGTTTATATGTGTAGAAATAATCACTGCTCTTATTAAAAATTCTGTAAGCCATATGAATAATCGAAATGTTTTTATTTCTGCATGTTAATTTGCATTTGGAATGTTACATTATTTGCTATTCCTTGCAAGTATATTATCTATCTGCAAGAATGCTTAAAGCTTTTATTAAAAATTAACAATTAGAATAAATTCAGCACAAGTGTAAATATAAACATGCATTCAGTATATCTTATAGGATATTCTCCACGTGCTAATTTTGATCACATGGATATCTGTATGCCTAGCTTGAAACAATAAATTACTCATTTTTTTCAGAGACATGAGCAGCCTTAGTGACTTCAGGTTCAGGTTTTCATACTCAATACCTCCAGACTGCCTATCAAAATATTAAGGCTCTACAGAAAACTTCCTTATTCACTATACAAATATGATTCAGTGACTACTCAGCTATACTGAGAGCAGCAGACTATACAAAAGACTGAAAAGTTACAAATTCAACATAAACAAAAGCAATTGAAAGAAGATCCAAACTGCTTATATCTTCATGTCCTTATCAGAAAATCACATCTCCTTACTACTTCTGACTGACCCTTGGTTTCCTATATTGCTGTTCAGGATCAACTGAGAGAGGGTAGGTAGGATGAGCACACTGTTGAAGTTACATTAAAAATTCCAAATTCCAGGAACAGTGACATTTGGGACTATATATGCAGGAGGTAATGATGAAATGAATCTACATCAGCAACAAGAGCTCAAAAGTTGAAGAAACACTGCACTTACTAAAAAAAGTAAGCATTATCTTTTAATTAATATATGTCATTAAGAATAGTTTATAATAAATGTTAAGGAACAGTAAGATAGGGACCACCACTAACTTCTCATTAGCTGTCCCCATCCTGCTTTTCAGGCAGGACCATTCTGATATGAGCAGACATGTAGCTGAGGAACCCTTTGTGCTTCTAGGTGCAGCTACAGCCTGGTTGCTGCTCCTAGTTGTGGATCTCTCAAGGGACTCCTACATGCAGATCCTTTGACCCTTCTCTGTCAGCAGTCCACCAGATTAAAGAGTCAGTACTAGAGCTCACCCAAATCCACAGCAGTTTAGGAACATTTTACTGTAACCTAAAGACTTCACAAGTTCTATTTCTGCAGAAGTGTTTCAGAAAATACATGGCATATAAGCAAGAAACTTAAAAAAAATAATTTATTAAAGGACACTTTAACCTCGAAATCCAAAGAGAATCATGGAAACTTTAGAAAGTAGACATACTGAATGAAATCCCTTGTACGCTCCATTTGCCTGCAAGGCTAGGAATTTGATTAGCAAGCATAAGCCCACAACAGCTTCTTGGCCTCAGTCTCTTTTTCTTTCTCAGAAAAAATGGTACTTTTTAAACAGAATTCCCATCCCTCTTTCATTTTAAGCCTCAGATGTGTTTCAGCCTAAGAACTGGCAGCCTTATTCCCCAGCCAGCCTTGGTTGTAACATTTATTCTCCTTGCAAGTGGACCACTGGAACAGATCAGAAATTGAAAGTGTTTGTCATATCTCCGATGTTAAGCCTAACCAAACAGGGTTCTATCTTACCATGCAGATATAATTTAAGGCCACATAGCAGCACTTTGTGATGATAGCTAATGAAATACCAAAAGCAGGATAAGTATCCAATGTGTGAACTTTTAATGTTATACAACCTACATATGATTTGAGACAGTCTACACTGCTGTTTCAATCTTTCTCATCTGGTTGCTTGTTCAAGCATCTCTATTTCCTTGGGGTTTTTTTAAGAGCCTAAAACATCATTTCAGGTGAAACAGAATACTGCATTTAATCTGAAACAGAACATTTTGGTTCTACCACTTGATCTTGACTGATAATTTAGTTCAGTCACTGATTTCAGACACCTTCAATTTTTTTAGTAGTCTTACCCACACCTAAAAATGTCTTACAAAATAAAATAATTTATCCTTCTACTCCAGTCTGCTGCTTGTACTTAAGCCATGTACTACTTCATACCAATGAGAATTTGTGACAATGATACCCCTGGTTATCTGAACTGCTAAAAATAAATCAATAGAAATGAGACCATTAATGCGATAGTGATCTTACATGCTACTCACACTATACATGTGGAGTATCCTTGAGCAGCAGCAATTTTAATTGTTTTGCACTCATAATCCCCCAGCCTCAGTAATACGTACATCCTCTCCTTACTGGTTCATAATGGGACAGAGGGCTAAGTGCACACCTGTGAGGTTAAGCTGGTAGGCTCAATCCCACAGACAACATCACACCCTCCTCCTGCTGATTAGGCTAAACACAGTCACGATTCCCCACAATATGCTGTGTTAGATTACTTTAGCTTCCTAAATGTGAGAGCAACGGTGGTTTCATGCAAACATGCTGGATGAGGAGACAACTACTTTCGACAAAGAATAAAGAAACATTTTCTGCAAATATAAACTACTTGAGCTGAGAGTCAAGGCACACACAAAGAAAGACAGAGGGTATGGGAAGAAAGAACTCTTTGAAAGGAAAACCACTGGGAAATGGCACATGGGGAGTAAGCCTGCATTTGCAGGGATTTGGAAAAGATGACTGTAATTGGAAGCAGAGTTTCCAGTGACCCTGTGCAAAGCTCCTGAATTTCTTCTTTTTGTGGCAAGATTATGACTTATCTTCTAGAAACAGGGCAAATGAGGGCTTCCTTTAGCTTGTTTCTTTTCTAGAAACACCTAGAAAAAAATCTTAGGACCATGCAAATTCTGTCAGGCCAATAAATACATTTTATCATTCTTCTGATCAAGAAAGCCAAGAAGCTTACTATAAGAACTTTACAGTCCCAAGCTAAAAGGAGAATTTCACTTCATTCATAATGAACTAACAAACAGTCATTCTTTCTGGGAGGTGTTAATGACATTAGCATTCTGAGGTAAAAAAATTAAACTAACTTCCTTCATCCTCTTTTAGTTTAGGTAATTTAAATTTCAGCATAGTAATTTGGATTTTTTGATGGCCAGATGCAAAATAATGTTAACCAAAATACATCAAGGAAGGCCTCAGGGACTGAATTCTGTGAGTTTTTTGCTTAAAACAATTATGTCTATGTCAAGTACACTGTACCCTGTGTTCCTATTTTCTTTACAACTTCACAAAACTTCTACTGTAAGAATTAGGTGTCATGAGAAAACTCTGATTAACTCAGTCATCTGATCAACACTGGTTTCTCAGATCTCAAATTGATGTTAAAAAATAAAGATCATTAATATAGAGTTGTTAGTATTAAGCTACTAAAGATTAACAGCTTTGGGGGCAATTTTTGCTATAAGCTTGTTTTCAATTGTGTCTGACCACCAGGGAAAAAAGTACTTGGTCATAAGCTGAAAATACATGATGAAAAATGTAGGTAAAGAAGGAAGGACAGGAATCTACTATTTCCGAAATTCAGATATTTGTAATAGTTGGCTCGAATAAGTCCCCAGAGCCAGAAAAGTTCTGTGAAATAATTAAGGAAACAGTACTTCATAAATCATTTTGTCCAATTTGTTTTGTGAACTAAGTTGTGCAGCTGTTCTTTTATGGCAGACTACACAATTGTCATTTCATTTGTTGAATTTACTGGAAATTGAAGAAAAATACCAGACATACAGTGAATTCATTATGTGTTTGGAAGCTATTTTTTTTTCTTACATAACACAGTCATAAATGAATACAAAAGGGAAATAATTAGACTCTGTACTATTATTCGATAATCATGAATCTCAAAATAGGTAAACTAATTAAAAACTGAGTTACAGTATTCATACTCATATGAAGGACGTATTTTTCATTTGCTTCAAATTTAATGTTGGCTGTAAGTTGAATGGATCTAGATTTTTGCATTACCTTGTTCTGATACATAGCTCTTACCTTCTTAAAGGTCTCCAACTCTGTAGCAGCCAAAAATGTGGCCACAGTAAATTAGAAAGCTGTGCTTCAATTTTAGAGATGGGTCAGATGTTTCACTCATCCTTCACACTACCCTTATTGAGAGTTCAGGAGTTGGGTTAGTTGCATTTTCCAAGAAACCCATCAGTGTTCTATACTGTCATGACGGCAACCGTACAGTATAATTTAAATATTAAAGTCTGCCTTTCATCCATTACAGTATAAATGATACATGACTGCATTTTAAATTAGTATCTTAAATTCAGCTACTGAATCTCTGGAAGAAACATAGAAATGAGCTACCAATGCACAATTGCAGCCCAGAAGGTCAATCACATCCCGGGCTGCATTAAAAGAAGCGTGGCCAGCACATCAAGAGAGGTGATTCTGCCCCTTTTACTCTGCCCTAGTGAGACCTTGCCTGGAGTACTGCATCCAGCTCTGGAGCCCCCAACACAAAAAGGAGGTGGGCCGGCTGGAGCATGTCCAGAGAAGAGCCACAAAAATGATCAGAGGGCTGGAGCACCTCTCCTATGAAGACAGGCTGGGGTTGTTCATCCCAGATAAGAGAAGACTCTGGGGGAACCATACAGCTACCACCCATTATGTGAAAGGGGCCTATAGGAAGGTGAGGGTGGATCTAGTCACAAGGGTTTGTAGCAACAGGATGAGGAGCAATGGTTTTAAGCTTGAAAAGGGTAGATTTAGGTTAGATGTTAGGAAAACGTTCTTTATTATGAGGGTGGTTGATCACTGGAACAGGTTGCCTAGAGAGGTGGTGGGGGCCCCATCCCTGGAGACATTCAAGGTCAGGCTTGATGGGGTTCTGAGCAACCTGGCCTAGTTAGAGATTTCCCTGCTTATTGTAGGGGGTTGGACTAGATGACCTTTAGACCTCCCTTCCAACCTAATACATTCTATGATTCTATGAAATAAGTTTTATTATCCTTCTGGCGTAATCAATTGGGTTTGCTTATTCTTTGTAGTAGAAACAAAAGACTAGTATTTTTCATATTTTATGCCTCAAAACTCTTGAGTAATAATATTTCTTACACACAGAGAGTGTCCACTTTTAATATTCATAACTGAGTAGTTAGGGCTGTTTACTGTTTTATTTATTGACACAAAAAGGAAAAATTTGTATGCACTAACAAAACTTCCTTCCACCTGTTTCCTCCCCTTCAGTAATAACTAATACTCTTACAGCTTCCCATGTGCAAAGATAGGGATTTCTTTCGATTGAACATTAACATCTTCAAATTCAGCTTTAGCAGTATGAAATAGGATTAATATTCTCAGTTAGCTCTAACACTTTACCTGCATATCAGAGAACAAGGGAAGTGAGGTACNCAGCTCAGACAGACCTACTACAATCAAAAACTGTTGTGCAACTTCTGTGGTCATTACTAGTCCAAGTCTGGTAACCACCATGTAACAGGCTAAATTGCTTCTCCTAATAGCAGAAGGGTGGAACCTAAGATGATGTGTTACAGCAGATGTGAAATTTTCCGCATTTACAAACCTGATTATATCTGTTACAATTTACAAACTACACAGGAAAACTATCTCTGTGCATGACAATCAGAATAATGTGGTTTTGTTCAAAAAACGAAAAAAAGGGAAAGGTGGAGATTAGTATTTTTGTTAACCGCGTATCATTTTTGCTAAAAATTAAGGGCAATAGGGAGATGACAGGTGCTGCTGTTTGCTGGGTTTTTACCTTGTTGATAAAACAAAGCTATTATATTCCTTCACTTCACATGACTTTGGAAATAACAAACTTTTTAACATCACCACAGCATAGATATCTCATAGCTACTACTGAAATTTATTTCCATAATGCTCCTGAAAGACGAAGTATTAACACTTTCATGTAATTTTATATGGAAAAATGAATAATCATGTCCACAGAACAATGCTGAAAAATGTACGAGGAAATAGAGAATGATTTTACACAATGGCAAAATAAAATACACCAATGTTGAGCATTAGCTAATTAAAGAACCATATATTCTATGGAGGAAGGTATCCATGAAAAAATGTAATGATGCAATTTATCATGCCAATAGTATCCTGGGCTGCATCAAGAGAAACGTGGCCAGCAGGTTGAGGGAGGTGATTCTCCCCTTCTACTCCACCCTCATGAGACCCCAACTGGAGTACTGCATCCAATTCTGGAGCCCGTATTACAAGAAAGATATGGACATGCTGGAATGTGTCCAAAGGAGGGCCACGAGGATGATCAGAGGGCTGGAGCACCTCTCCTACGAGGATAGACTGAGAGAGTTGGGGTTGTTCAGTCTGGAGAAGAGAAGGCTCCGAGAGGACCTTATTGTGGCCTTCCAGTGTCTTAAAGGGGCCTACAAGAAAGCTGGGGAGGGACTTTTTAGGATGTCAGGTAGTGGTAGGATTAGGGGGAATGGGTCAAAACTAGAGGTGGGTAGATTTAGATTAGACATTAGAAAGAAGTTCTTCACCATGGGGGTGGTGAGACACTGGCACAGGTTGCCCAGAGAGGTGGTGGAAGCCCCATCCCTGGAAATTTTTAAGGCCTGGCTGGATGGGGCTATGAGTAACCTGATCTAGTGGGAGGTGTCCCTGTCCATGGCAGGGAGGGTTGGAACTAGACGATCTTTAAGGTCCCTTCCAACCCTGACGATTCTACGATTCTATGTTTCATAATGCAGATGTACAGAGGAGACAATCTCAGTCATGAGGCATTACAGTGACAGTAAAACTTAACACAATTTTTCTGATAATCACTAGAAAATGTGAATTAATCAGAGTGAAGTATACAGCATAAAATTACTTGATTTCATTGACTGGAACACAGGTGGGTTTCCTCTGAAAGCAGTTCTGCTTCCTCTTGGTTAACGTGCATAACTCATTGAAGTCTACCAGACTTTTCAGTCTGAGGAAGCTTAGCCATAAGGAGTGTCCAGTCCCACAGACTGCAGGATTGGCAAATTTATAGTTCTGCAGTAGACTGACCAAGTGAAGTATGTTAGTCTAAGACTTAAAATGCACTAGGCTAACTAGCCATCTGGCTAAAGCATATCAAGCTTTGGCCAAAGTGGATGCCCAAGGCCATCAGCCAGAAGAAAAAGCTGGCCAAGGAGCCTGGAAGCTCTTCAAGGTTCCTTCAGATGAAACCCCTTGGCAGTCATCCCTGGCCACTAGATAAGGGCCACTAGATAAGAAGCTCCAATGACTCACTTAAGATGATTCTTAGGCTTTAGGCGAGGAGTGGGAGACCTATGTAAAAGGCAGGCAGGCTGGCTAAACAGCTAGTCAAGAGTAGAAGACCACAGACTTCATACAATTGATTTAGTTTTCTTTATTTGCTTATGTCCTGGTTTGAGTTAGAAACAAAGCAATTCTGTTCAGTGATTTTACTTTTCATCTGAGTCTCTGCTAATTAACTGCACTTTCTGAAGCTAATAGCGTGTTTTCACAGACAGCGTCTGCTTCTAGCAGTGATAACACTTGATGTTTAGAGTTACTACCAAGGATTAGTGTGCACAGACCAAGGTCACTGCTAAATCTTGTGTACCACATTGGGGGTGCAGAAAGTGAAAGGCTGCACCTGTGGGGAGAAGTCAGGACAGGGGACCCTGAACTGACCAATGAGGCATTCCATCCCATATACGTCATACTCAGTATAAAGCTGAGGGATCACGAGGGTCTCAGCCCTTATACCTTATGCCCTTTTCCTTCGGTGGGTCCTTATGCCCTTTCCTTCGCTCTGCCTTATACTTTCGGGGGTCTTCTTGCCTTCTGGACCCTTCCCTTTGGCCTTCTTTCCTCTTGGCCCTGCCTTTGATCCCAATTTGTGTGTTCCTCAACCCAGTTCCCATCAGCTGCTGAGCCCAGTCTGGGACTTTGCCAGTGCCTGCTCCACAGCCTCAGTGGTGACAGTAACGTAATTGACATCAGGGGGAAGTTGGGTTCAATACTGGCTTTGTATATATTTATATATTATTTCATTTTATTATTATTATCTACATTAAAGCTGTTTTAGTTTTCTTTTCTAATCCAGAAGCCTCTCTCTCATTCCCTTCCTCTCCCATTTGGGAAGGAGGGGGCCAACAGCAAACCCTAAGTCTCTCTTCCTTACCCTCTTTCTCTTCCTCTATTTGGAGGAAGGAGTTAATAGAGAGTGTCTGTTGTAGGTCTGGTGGACTGACCCGAAACCTCGACAGCTTCTTACTAATTCCTGTCTTAGCTTCATGTGTCAAAAAACTTCCTATTCTTTTTAGCCATACCAGCTACCGGGTTCAGTATACTACATACAGCTTTATTTCTCTCCTGAAACTATTGTCCACTGTGACTCTTCAATCTGATTTCATTAAGAAATTAAGTTTCCTTTGTAGGTTTAGCAGTTTAAGTTGGAGGTTAATAAATTTCCTCAGTTCTGGCAATTTATAAGAAACAGGCTGAGGCAGCATTTCAAACCATATGGCTCAAACTCTAGAAGTCAATATGAAACCTGTATATAGGGATCAGGTAACACTAAAAGAGTCTGCAAAAGAGTAGATGTTAATTATCTCATGGCAGGAGGAGAAACAGCTAAATGCTACTTGGTTCAATTTTCTAGTACCCCCTGCAGGTTAATACAAAGGAGTAGCATTTGGCTTCAAAGTGAATGGCATATATATCCTGACTAATTAAAATGAAAATAAGACCAAAGGTCTTTTATGTTGTTATTAATATTTAATAAAGTATTTTTAAGCTTCTGTGTGAAGAGAATACCGAAGGGACTTCTGACTGCATTTCACCCACCTCCTCAATTTCAGGAAATGATAGTATCTTGTTCGCATTACCATAGTACCTACCATTATTACTGGGATTATACTTGATAGTCTTCCCTAGTTTCATGCTTCCTCACATTCATATCAGGTTATCCTGACCACTCACATTCCTCTGGTCAAGAAGATAAAATAGACTGTTCATCTAATTTAGCTACTTCAAGTACAAAGTAATACTTTTAATGCAAATTAAAGATTCAAAGACAAATATAGAATTTCATGAATACTCTGAATTATGTTAGTTTTCATTTCTACTGCTTCATCTAATGATCTTGTACTTTACACTATTGTGTAATCAGTTTTCATTTCACATGCAGAATAACTTCCATTTCTCTTTCTTAAATGAAATGTTGAAAAAGTTAAAATCCATCTAAAAATTAATCCTTAATTTAAAGAATCTTAGCAATATGATGTGTTTTTATTTCTAGTTACAGGCAGTGCTGGTAGTATCACCTTTATTAATACCACATAAAATTTCCCATATAAAGCGTTATTTTTAATTGAGTATAATTGCTCAAGTTTTTTAATTACTCTTAGCTTTTTAAGTATTGCCTAGCAAGCAGTTCATATTGCTAGGCTGTTCAGGTGGAGTTTTTTTAATTCAGTTGAAACAGTTCAGCTGTACCTAACAATGAAACTTGCAGAAAAATGTGTGTTTACATTTAAAAAAAAAAAAAAAGGGGGCCTTAACTGAGCCCTTCTAATATCTCTGCTTTGTAATACAACATTAAATTTGGCTTGACATGAAAGAATATACAGAATAATGCATAAAGAGTTGGCTTTAAACTTTGAAAGCTATACTGTGCAGCTTTATGCAAGACTGCATAGACTAGCAGCTAATTTTTGCATGCTTCATTTTTCAATCATGTTCCTCCAAAATATATTATATGTCTGTCTGTATAATCTCCTAGGTGTTGATCCTGCTCCTTTTTTGGACAATCCATATAAGGAACCATATAAGGTATACTTTTTGAGGAACCATATAAGGTATATTGCCTTCAACTGCAAGGTCATGGATTTCTCTGCTTCTAAACAGTAAAGTAAAATTTTCCTACAGTAACACTGAAGGCCATGTGGAATGCAGCACATGCTGAAGTTGGGACTGCTGGTGATAGAAGAGTAATGCAACTTGCAGAAGTATGAAAATTCAATTTCAAAATGAATTAAAATAAAACAATTAAGACCATTTTTACTTAACTATCTGTGTTCACACAGGAATTACCACAGCTTAAGTAATACCTTAAGCTTTAATGCGATTCCCTTTCTTCCACCATAGCTAAGCCTTCAAAGAACACTGGCTCCATTCCCACCTCTGTCAGGGATTGTGTCTACATGCTATGTGTACGCGGCCTTGCTGTTTGTTAGTGATCTCACCCAACCTATGGGCAAGACAGGGGAGGAGACTTTCCCAGCTTTTGAGAATTCTGATTATCCTTGCAACATTGAAGCCAGCATGCTCTTGGTGCTGTGTCTTCTGAATATGTACCAGGTCTTGTTTAGGTTTACAGAAAATTTTTGCAAGAGTATCACCCAGAGATCTGCCCCAAGGCTGGACAGTTACAAGTGGCAGAGTATGTATGTGGGTGAGTATGGGCAAGTGTCTCGACAGTGGTAGCCTCCAATCTTTTAGAATTTCACCCTTGAACAAATGCAGAACCCTTACAAAATAGTAAAATATTTGGAAAAAGTATACAGTGAACCTGGCAATTCCCAAGAGACACAAATCACTCCAGTGTGCTGGAGCCTGGCCTGTGCCTACTGAGCCCTTTTCAACACTATTCAGCGCCCTCATGGGGAAGAGAAGGTGTCTGGACCTAAAAACAGACCAGCAGGCGCTACAGCCAAACCAGAGAGCCAACCCATGCTGGTATCAGTCACACATATGCAGGAAAAGAAATATACAAAGAAATCAGTTTGTGTAGTGAGGGATAAAGATGAACCAGGAACATTGCAAGAACAGGAGGAAGAGCCAGAGGTCATCACCTGATCCCTGTCCCTGAGTGAGCTGGGAGATATGTGAAAGGATTTCAGCTGTTATCCAGGTGAGCACACTATCACCTGGCTGCTCCGATGCTGGAATAATGGAGTTGGAAGTTTGGAATTAGAGAGGAGGGAAGCCAAGCAGCTGGGATCCCTGTCTAGGGATGGGGGCATTGACAACGTTATTTGAAAACAGACATAAGCTCTCAGCCTCTGGAGGTGACTACTGTCAGGTGTGAAGGAAAGGTACCCCTTCGAGGAAGAAGTTACATGTCATCCAGGCAAATGGACCACCATGGAGAGAGGTATTCAGTACTAAGGGAATTAGCTTTGCTGGAGGCAATTCATTAAGATCTAAATGACGAGTAGCCACCCCATAGATCCCGATGAAGTCCAGTGTACACCACCCATGAGGCAAAAGTTTCTACAATGTGCACAACTTTGGCAGTAGTGTCCTGGGAAGATGGCCAGGAACAAACAGTGGATGAATTGGCTGGCCAGCTCCGGCAATATGAAGGAAGTCTCTCTTCCTCTCTACATGCCTGCACTTCAGCTGTCAGGGAACTATCTCGGGAGGTCCAGAAAATCAAAGAAGACATGTCCTACTCTCCACCTGTATGGGCCTGTGTCTCCGCTAATTAGGAGTAGACACTTCCCTGTCCAACCACAGGGTAGCCTGTGGTTCTACCTTACTGACCATGGAGAAGACATAAGGAAGTGCAATGGAAAACCCACCGCAATCCTAGCCACACAAGTATGCAAGTTGTGAGGAAGAACCATTGTGAAAAGGGATTCTTCCAAGAAAAATGCTGCCCCAGTTTCCAGCGGGAAATTCTCCAAAGTAGAAGGGCTGATCTTACTTCTGATCCTCTCAAAGGGACTCCTAAGACATTTTCACAAGAAGTGAGTGATTCTGATAAGGATTAGAGGGCCTTTGCCTCCAGCCAGGTGGATGAAAGGGACAATAAGGTTTACTGGACTTTGCAGATCCAATGGCCTGGCCCATCAGACCCACAGGAGTATAAGGCTCTAGTAGATACTGGTGCACAGTGCACCCTAATGCCATCAAGCTACACAGGGGTAGAGTCCATCTATATTTCTTAGGTGAGAGAGGGATCCCAATGGCTCACTGTATTGGAAGCTGAAGTGAGTCTAACTGGGAAGGAGTGGCACTGTGAGTGGCCCAGAGGTTCTGTGCATCCTTGGCACAGACTATCTCAAGAGGAGATATTTCAAGGACCCAAAAGGGTACTGTTGGGCCTTTAGCATAGCTGCCCTGGAGAAAACTGTGCAGTTTTTCATCTTGTCTGGTCTCTCAGAGGACCCTTCTGTAGTGGAGCTGATGAGGGTTTGTGGTGGTTTAAACCCTGCCGGGACTGGGCAACATGTGGCCGCTGCCCCCCCACCCCCGGGACGGGAACAGGAGAGGTAGCAAAATACAAACCCTGCAAGTTGAGATAAGGAGAAATTTAATACAATGATGCAAAAGCAACAATCACAGCAACAGTAACAGCAACAGGGATAACGATGTACAAAACAAGAGGTATAAAGGTACAGACCGTATGGATACAGCTACAGACACAGAGCGAGGCAACCTGGGTGAGACAAAGCCGGGACTGCACAGGAGATTCAATTCTTAGGAATAAAATGGCAAGATGGGCGTCGCCACATCCCATTGGATGTGATTAACAAGGTAGCTGCTATGTCCCCACCAACCAGTAAAAAGGACACTCAGTCTTTCCTGGGCGC
>VYZX01027900.1:2118-22505 GCA_013401335.1 Brachypteracias leptosomus | reverse complement strand
ATTCATGGATGGTGGCAAATGCTCTGTGGGGATGGTTGCAGCAATGGAAACAGAGCAACTGGCAACGCAGAGGTAAACCCATCTGGGCTGCTGGATTATGGCAGGATATTGCAGCTCGGGTGGAGAACCTAATTGTGAAGGTGTGCCATGTGGATGCCCATGCACCCAAGAGTCGAGCCACTGAAGAACATCAAAACAACCAACAGGTGGACCAGGCTGCCAAGATCAGAGTGGCTCAGGTGGATCTGGACTGTGCGTAAGGGTGAATTGTTTATAGCTCGATGGGCCCATGAGACCTCGGGCCATCAAGGAAAGGATGCAACATACAGGTGGGCTCGAGATCAAGGGGTGGACCTGATCGTGGAAACTATTGCAGAGGTCATCCATGAATGTGAAACGTGTGCTGCCATCAAACAAGCCAAGCGGTTAAAGCCCCAGCGGTGTGGAGGACGATAGCTGAAATATAAATATGGAGAAGCCTGGCAGGTTGACTACATCACACTGCCACAGATCCGCCAAGGCAAGCGCCACGTGCTAACAACGGTAGAAGCAACCACTGGGTGGCTGGAAATGTATCCAGTGCCACATGCCACCGCCTGGAACACCATCCTAGGCCTGGAAAAGCAAGTCCTGTGGTGACACAGCAGCCCAGAGAGAATCGGGTCAAACAAAGCCGGGACTGTACTGCCCGCGCCAGACATGACGTCAGCATGGTATCAAATAGCAACTCCTGGTGAAAATTAATCCTATCCTGGCCAAACCAGGACAGGGTTGAAGAGCAGCAGGTGCCAACTGCTACTACAACGAATGGTGCACCAGCGTGTCATACCAACCAAGACTCCCTGATTCCTATCCATAAGCTGATTCGTCAACTGGAGAGCCAAGGGGTGATTAGCAAAATTCACTCACTCTTAACAACCTCGTATGACCTGTGTGTCTAATGTCTAATGAAGAATGCAGACTAACAGTGGACTACCATGGCCTGAATTAAGTCACACTGCTGCTGAGTGCTGCAGTGTCAGACACTAGAACTTCAATATGAACTGGAGTTAAAGGTAGGCAAGTGGTACACCACAACTGATACTGCAAATGCATTTTTTTCAGTCCCTTTGGCAGCAGAGTGTAGGCCATAGTTTGTTTTCACTTAGAACGATGTCCAGTACACATGGTCCCACCATTTGCCATGGCTGCACTGGAGAAAGGTGGAGCTCTGGAAAACCTGCAATACATTGATGACATCATTGTATGGGGTGACACAGCAGAAGTTTTCAAGAAAGGGAAGAAAATAATTTAAATCCTTCTGAAGGCCGGTTTTGCCATAAAACAAAGTAAGGTTAAAGGACCTGCACAGGAGATCCAATTTTTAGCAATAAAATGGCAAGATGAGCGTCACCAGATCCCAAAGGTTGTGATCAACAAAAAGCAGCTATGTCCCCATCAACCAGTAAAAAGGAAGCACAGGCTTTCTTGGGTGCTGTGGAGTTCTGGAGAATGCATAGTCAGACTACAGCCTGATCATGAGCCCTCTCTACCAAGTGACCTGGAAGAAGAATGATTTTGAATGGGGCCCTGAGTAGCAACAAGCCTTTGAACAAATTAAACAGGAGATTGGGCACACAGTAGCCATTGGACCAGTACGGGCAGGAATAGATATCAAAAACATGCTCTACACCACAGCTGGGAAGAATGGTCCTACCTGGAGCCTCTGGCAGAAGGCACCCAGGGAAACCCAAGGCCGACCTCTGGGCTTTTGGAGTTGGGGATACAAAGGATCCGAGGCCAACTATACTCCAATTGAAAAGGAGATACTGTCAGCGTATGATAGAATTCAAGCTGCCTCGGAAGTGGTCAGCACTGAAGCACAGCTCTTCCTGGCACCCTGACTGCCAGTGCTGGGCTGGATGTTCACGGAGAGGATCTCCTTTACTCACCATGCACATCATTCCGCTTTCCTGGAGGAAAAGGACCTGAGGGTGCCAGTGGACAGCCAACTGAACACAGGCAAGCAGTGTGCCCAGGTGGCCAAGAGGGCCAATGGTATCCTGGCCTCTATCAGAAATGGTGTGACCAGCAGGAGTAGGGAGGTGATTGTGTCTCTGTACTCGGCACTTGTGAGACCACACCTTAAGTACTGTGTCCAGTTTTGGGCACCACAATATAAGGACATTGAAGTGCTGGAGTGGGTGCACTTCTGCATGCCTTATGAACAGCAGCTGAGGGAACTGGGATTGTTTAGCTTGGAGAAGGCTGAGGGCAGACTTCATTGCTCTCTACAGCTACCTAAAAGGAGGTTGTAGCGAGGCTGGTGTTGGTCTCTTCTCCCAAATCACTAATGATAGGATGAGAGGAAACAGCCTCAAGTTGCATCAGGGAAGGTTTAGATTGGATATCTGGAAGAAATTCTTTACTGAGACACTGGAACAGGCTGCCCAGGGAAGTGGTGGAGTCACCATCCTTGGCGGTGTTTAAAAAACACGTAAATGCAGCACTTAAGGCTATGATCTAGTGGTTAGGGAGATGCTGGGATGAAGGTTGGGTTTGATGATCCTAGAGGTCCTTTCTAACCATAATGATTCTATGATGCCACACGGAGTAAGTGGGTTGCACTGAGAACACAGTGGGCTCAACAGGGAGCCCCAGACACCCAGGAATATTGGAAGTGACCACAAACTGGCCAGAGGGCAAAGATTTTGGAATGTCACCAGAGGAGGAGGTAACATGTGCAGAAGAGGTCCCATCATACAACAAACTACCAGATAACGAGAAGCAACATGCCCTGTTCACTGACAGGTCCTGTCACATTGTGGGAAAACACTGATGATGGAAGGCTGCTGTGTGGAGTACTACAATGAGGAGTGACCAAAGCTGCTGAAGAATAAGGCAAATAGAGTCAGTCTCTGGAGGTGAAAGCCATCCAACTGGCTCTAGATGTTGCTAAGCAAGAAAGGTGTCCATTGTTCTGTCTCCACACCAACTCATGGATGGTGCCAAATGCTCTATTGGGGTGGTAGAAGCAATGGAAGCAGAGCAACAGGCAGCACAGAGGTAAACCCATCTGGGCTGCTGGATTATGGCAAGATATTGCTGCTCATGTAGAGAACCTGGTTGTGAAAGTACACCATGTGGATGACCACAGTGGTGCAGTGAGCAGGCAGCTGCATGGTGCTCAGTTGCTAGCTAGGCCTAAACCATGTCAACGGGAAAGACTTGGACCTGCTGCAGCAGGTCCAGAGGAGGGCCACAAAAATTATCAGAGGGCTGGAGCCTCTGAGAAAGGCTGTCAGAGTTGGGGTTGTTCAGCCTGGAGAAGAAAAGGTTCCAGGGAGACCTTACTGCGGCCTTTCAGTACTTATAAGGGACTTTAAGTTACTGTTTACATCTTTCTAGGCCTCAACATATAATGGCCTGCACAAGATATTCTTCTTAGGAATACCACTTCATGTGTTTAAAAGTGTTAAAGTGATTGAAGACAAGGTGACTAATTCAATACAGTCTCTTCCTTTAATACTATTCAATAGATGTCATAAACACGATACATAGGTATAACTTTCAGATGAGCAGAAGGGGTAGAAACAGATCTAAGAGCACTCTTTTTTTAAGAATAAAAAGCAGTTACCTTGCAGTTTGGCAGGCAACATGAAATCTGCTTGGCTCCAGAGGACCTGTTGCAGGGATTTTTTTCGCATTAAATTGCACTTAGGCCACTAAGCCACTTGTAAGCACCGTATTAAATGAAGCCCTGGATACATGTAGCCCTAGTAGATTTTGAATGATGAAATCTATGACAATCCTGGTCAGATGAATCATACATGTCTGGTTTTGTACATGTGCACCCTCAGAATCAATGCACTTTCACAGTAGAGCTAGTTTGGTCATGTCCAATGAATTCGGCACATCTGGTGCTGGACCAAATATTCATGTACCATTTAGCCACGTGTACTCAGTAGACACTTTTCCAGAAGCTTAACAACCTGAGTTATCAAACCTCTGAAAACTTTTCAGGTGTCAGTGAAAAGCCATGCTCCATGTGCTTTTGTGTAAGGTCAGGTTCTACATCCTGCAATACACAACATCACGTACAGAAAATACCTGCTAATCCTATCTGTATTACAACGAAAGCCACTCCAGAACTTCATGCAATGACAAAGCACTCACATCATTGTTTGTGCTGAAGAGAAGCTTACTCCAGTTGAATTTCACTATACCTGTTAGGCAAAGAGGTATTCTGAACAGCCCACTGTCTCATCTAGACTCTATTGGGGTTTTTTCCTCAAATCAGCTTACACATGCTAACCTGTAAGGCCACAGAG
Source organism: Brachypteracias leptosomus (assembly GCA_013401335.1). Taxonomy (NCBI): domain Eukaryota; kingdom Metazoa; phylum Chordata; class Aves; order Coraciiformes; family Brachypteraciidae; genus Brachypteracias; species Brachypteracias leptosomus. The sequence goes on along the minus strand of VYZX01027900.1, from coordinate 18,195 downwards.
ACTCAAGAACAACACAAAAGAAATCTGACATAAACAAAATCAAAAGAGAATGTTTGAAAGTGGAGATCTTTACACTTACATCATACTGCATTGTATGAACTGCAATGCAAGTTTACCTTGAAAACCACATTTTCGGATGGAGTTTATTTTTACTTAACTAAAACCTATTTGAAATGTTAGAACATAAATCCCAAAATGCATAAAAGAAATATAACATTTACATTAAATGGTGTGTGAAATATGATCACATAGTTTTCCTTACAGCTCCCAAATGTTTTTATTTCTAAGCAAAATCACACTATTTTTTAAACAATAACCAGTAAAACAGTGCCCTCATCTTTTGTATCTTGCATCTCAAGACAGATAACAAAAATGAGACTTTATTTCAATGAAACCATAACAATGAAATCTAGATTAAATAAACTGAGTGCTTAATAACTTGGAGTGCTCTGCTGAAACGTAATGATTCTTCTCAGCATTTTATTCTGGTTTGTTGGTTATTGTTTTTTTAATTATTTCATTCTTTTCTGTGGGGTTTTTTTTTTTTAGCTTCTTATTTGCTGCATGTTATGATGTGGTAGGATATAATTTTGAACAAGTCCTGCCTGAAGACTTTTTTTTTAGGCTTGCTACAGAAATTCTTAAAACTCTATCGGATAGCTGCTTTCTTCTGGAACTTTTAAAATAAACTGCTAAGTTTTATTTGTATTGATCACAGACTTATAATAAGATTGTTTCATATTTATTTTTAAAGAATTAAAAAGGGCTTAGGCAGAACCCTAACCTACAACTGCTTAGGCCATCATGAAAATCATATTAAATATTTAAAAAGAATGGCACTGATTCCCAATAGATGGGCTGACGCTAATTAAAAGCCTCTACCGTGGTGTTATCAGCCCCATCATCTTGAATTTTGCCATCACTTCTATTACAATCTGGTGCTTCCAAGGATATAGGAAATAAGCAGTAAATATTTAGTTATATGACATTTTGAATGTAAAACCTTACAAATAATTCTTAGATCTACTGCTGATTCTTTTTATTAATATAGCTAATTTCCTCAATATCCACTGGAACAAAAGATTTTCAAGCTTACTTCTCAGAAATGAAATCTGACAAGTAATCTGTATATCAGATCATGCCTAAGATTTTGGGGGGAAAACTAACCAAGACCTCTCCTCCTTTAGAAAAAGAAAGGAAAAATTCTGGAGGATAGAAACGCTCTAAATGACATTAATTTGTAGCTGAAGACAAGCAAGTACAAAGCTTCCCAAGGAGCCTCATGTCCTCGGAGTACCCCAAAGCATCCAGAGAGAGGTAAAATCCACTCAAGCTGCTCTTTGTGATTTTCCTTCTACATACAGTGGTCCTCTATCATACTGTTACCCACAGTATTGCATAGAGAAGAAACTGAACCACACCAATTCTCTTTTCATCACGCACAGCACTGCAACAAGAACCAGTGTCATGGCCTGCTGTGTGAGATGCCTCAGCTCAAATATAATTATGTCATTATACCATTTAAATACTTTCAGATAAAGTTAAAAACAGAGTGAAAATAGCTATTTCATTCACTGAAAGTGAAATAGATCATTTCATTTGTAGTGTACTTTTCAAAATGTAATTTGACAATCTAAACATTAGAAAATTTACTGTTTTCAAACTACATGAGGTTGTATTTCCAAACCTAGAAAACCACAGCTGCAAATAATATATCATATATATATATATATATATACACATACATACACACATACATTATGCATATACACATATTTAAGTAACCTTAAAACAGCAGTAACAATTAGGTTTGTACAGAGCTTTTCCTGGCTTTCTGAAGTTTTTTGTGCCATGAGGAAATTATTGTTTTTGTTATTATTCATACACAAACAATGTCTTATGTTTAAAGCAAAGTAGTAAACATTACAAGGAAAACGTAGCATCATTTTTGTACTTGCTAAGGGCTATTATACCTTGAATCTGTGAAGTACAGCAATGTAAGACATGATATGTAAGAGATGTATGGATCTACATCTCAAGGAAATCAGCTGGTAACATATTCAAAACAATTACTTGCCTTAGCAATTTGCTGAATTAAAGCTTTACACTACAACACTGCCTAGAAAAGGGGAAACATCACCCCCACTTTCAAAAAGGGAAAAAAGGAAGGCTTGGAAAACTACAAGCTGGTCAGTCTTACCTCTGAGCCCAGCAAAATCATGGAGCAGATGCTCCTGAAGGCTCTGCTAAGGCACATGGGAAAATGAGGAGGTGATTGCTGGCAACCAACATGGCTTCAGCAAGGGTAAATTATGCCTGACAAATATGGTGGCCTTTTACAACAGAGTAACAGCGTCAGTGGATAAGGGAAGGGCAACTGATGTCATCTACCTGGACTTGAGCAAAGCCTTCAACACTGTCCCACATGACATCCTGGTCTCTAAATTGGAGAGACATGGATTTAACAGATGGACCATTCGGTGGATACGGAATTAGTTGGATTGTCCCACTCAAAGAGTTGCGATCAACAGCTCAATGTCCAAGTGGAGACCAGTGCCGAGTGGTGTTCCTCAGGGATCGGTACTGGAACCAGCACTATTTAACATCTTTGTTGGTAATAAGTACAGTGGGATCGAGTGCAACCTCAGCAAGTTTGCGGACAACAACAAGCTGTGAGGTGTGGTCAACACGGTGGAGGGGAGGGATGTCATANTGGGGCTTTTCACAACCTGGTCTAGTGGGAGGTGTCCCTGTCCATGGCAGGGGGTTGCAACTAGATGTTCTTTAAGGTTCCTTCCAGCCCAAACTATTCTATGATTCTATGAAACGAAAAACAATGAAATTCCAACTGGAAAACTGAAAATATGACAACAAATCCTGACTGTAACAGTTTCCTTGAGTTTCCTCAAGAACCTTAATGCAGAAAGGTTCATACTTTAACATAAATAGATTTGAGTCCATTGTTTCACTTTCATTCTGAAGCAGAGATGTAATGTTATGCTCCAAAACGTTGCACTCATATTCAAGGCAAAAATAACATACACTAATGTCAAATATATCAAGCCACAATCTTGTCATATATTTATGTTAAAAACATGTGTCTACATGTAAAAGTAGTTTCTACAGAAAATCAACAACTGAGAGGGCATTTTCGATAGCTGGGTATTATTTGCAACCTCTACCTGTCCAAGATTTTTTTCCTCATCATTACAATCCTTGCTGCAGCATATTTTATATCTCTGGTTGTGAATTCTAAAATTATCTGTATAACTCGCAGATGAAACTGTGTTAAAAATGGATAAGTTTTCAAAATTGTCAGGACTGCCAATTGGAGTTTCATAGAGGCAGATGTCAGTATTTTAACGTTCATTTACTTCCTAATTCAGAAGTCATTGACAGAGTAACTAAGCAGTAAAATTTTGGCCACCAGTCTTCTTATTATTTCATCTCTAAAGATAATTTGCCAAAAAGATTGTTGCAGTGCTTCCAAAAAATCCAGTAATAGAGGCTTTTGACTAGTGTATGAATAATTACATTTTAGGTTCAACCAGAAGCCACAGAATGACAACAGCATACTGAGGCTGTTCTTTTTTTCCTTTTACACGTGAAATGGAATTTGCTGTAATAATTACCTCATGACTAAGTTTTTTTCCCCTACCTCCTGAAGATCATTGGGAAGGGATTTCAATAATTAGTCTAACTAATATGCTTTAACATATGCTTTAACTAGATTACAGAAAGCATGTATATTTTTAAAGCTTCTAAACATAAGGCAGTTGCTTTTAATAAAAAATATTTATCAATTTGGGCTGATTATAAGGTACGGCTACTAATTAAGACATTAATTAACTGAACTGCAGCTACAACACAAAAGTTGTTTCACTTATTCCTATATACTTCTCAACAAGTAGCACCACCAACAAGTTACTAAAACTGTCATACTCTAAACCACAACTGAGTCGTCATACACGTCTTAAGTTCCACCCCTGAAGATCAAAGCTGAAATTTCACTTTGTTCAACATGAAATCATCACAGTTTAAAACTCATTTTACTTCATCACATAAAGCCTGGAACTGTCACTGAACATCCTACATATCTGTAAACTATTACATAAAAATCGTTTTAATGCTAATGTCTTTGCATTCTAAACTGCTTTACATTGAAAGAGCAATTTGCCTTTTCAGTTAAGTCATAATCTTGTAAGACAATATTAGGAAAAGAGTTCTTTTTAGGAAGGGTATGATTAAATGGCTTTGGATGCAGTTAAAACTCCTCATTTAAAAACCACTCAAGTTGCCTAATTTGAGAAAATGGCAAGAAAAAAAGCTCTGTAGTTTTTCATAAACCATATAAAATGAAAAATACAGAATTATTGTACATGATAAGTGCTGCAAACACAGTAACATTACGAGATAATTTTGATCAACCCATTAAACTGGTTAGTGAGGCCTGAACTATTTTAAACACATATTCATTACATCTACAGACTGCTGTAATTAAGCTTGCTGCATTTTCTTGCTATAAAATAACTCTTCATGAAGAGTGCAACATTTCATAAATTTCTTTCAATGAAATAAAATTAAATATACAATTGCTAATAAAGCCACTATAACAAGGATATTAACTGAACCTTTGTAATTCTCTGAATTGCTGTTAAATTTATTCATCATAGAATACCTGATTTATTTTTTTTTTAAGTTAGCTACAAACCAGGTATTCAGAGCTGCCTATTTTAAATGGATTGTCTCAAATCCCTGAAAAAAAGAAAAAGAGAAGGAAAGCTGCTTAAATACACACCTGAAACACTTGAATGCCACTCATACTGTTTGAGCAGTGAGACTTGCCTTAACAATTGCCTTTGTGGATTTTATGAAAAGACTAAACAGAAATAATCACTCTAAAATCAGAAAAAAGGTTCATCTCATGTTACTGTACACTCTTCTATAAAAATTGATAATGATTATAAAGTTTTGGACTTCACTCTAGCTCAAGTATTTTACAACATAACAGGCAAAATGTATTTCTAGTATCACATTCCTGCGTGAGATAGTGGGAGCTGCTATTATGAAACATATTCAATTACTCATGAGCAGAGACTTCAGGTTATTGAACTATTTGCTTAAAGTCAAGTATTTCTCCAACTCAAAGCAGCTGAAATTCCAGCAGCAGTCATTGAGAAAAAAACTGGGCATGCAGAAAGCCTCATGATAAATTTCCTCTGCAAATATGAAAGCAGTAAATACATCATCTTAAAAGAAAATGAGAAAAATATGAATGTTAGAATGTTAGAAAGCGTATGCAACATGGAAGTGGGGACAGGCTACTTAGGAGGAATAAAGAAACATCACCCACATGAGCACAGATGGAAGCCGAAGGGGAACAAGAGCTTCTGTAAGTATGTCAGAATCAAAAAAAGAGGTAAGCCTATGGGTGCCTGGTGAATAAGGCATGAGACCAAAAAAGAAATGACATGTAAAACAAGAAATGACATGGAAAACGTATGACAAAGGACATGGAAAGGCTAAAAGATTATTCAATGTCTTCTTTGCCTTGCTCTTTGCTGTTGAGATCCACTCTCTGGACCACCAGGGTTCCTGAGCCTTATGGCAGCCTCTGCAGGACTCAAGTACCGCCCATAGAAGAGGATGACTGGGTCACGGACCAGATGAGTAAAGTGGACACTAACATGTCTCAAGGGACAAGATGGGATGCATTCAAGGTTGTTAAGGAAGTTGGCTACATCACTGTTATAGAGGTCTCTTCTCTGGAAGGTCACAGCAATCAAGTGAAGTATGTGATGCGAACACTAGAAAAAGGCAGATGATATAGCCCTCTTTAGGAGAGGATACAGGAACTACAAGCCATCCAGCCTAACTTAAGTCTATGTGAAGATTACAGAGCAAATCTTCCTCAAGTCATTTGTATTCACATAAGAGGCAGTTCCTGACCAGTGTGATGGTGATATGTTTGACTCAATAGATGATGGGAGAACAAAGACTTTAATTTACTACAAATTTAGGAAGTTTCTGACAGTCTACCACAGTGTCCTTTCTGTTATCCTCAACTAGTGAAAGGGTAGTTAGAGAAAAGACAGAGACAAACTCATCTTGGAGATGCACAGCAGAAGATCCAGAGGAAAAAGGCACAAGTTGCAGCATGGGAAATTCTAACAAAATAGAAGGAAATAATTCACAAGGAGGGTGGTCAAATCACAGAACCAGTTGGTCAGAGAGGCTGAGGAATAACTAACCTTGAAGACACAAAAAACTTGGCAGGACAAGGCACTGAGCAACATGATCTAACTTCAACAGAGGACTGGGGCACATGACCTCAAAAGTGCCTGTCCAGCCTAAGTTATTCTATCATTCTGGAATACACAAGGGAAGTATATCTTGTATGACATTAGCTTTAGTCAATCAGACAGATCCAGCTGTTCCAGTAAAAGAGATTATTGCTTTTCTTTAAACACCAGTGAGGTCGCTTCTACGACTGATCCCTGGGCACAGAATGAGATTCCCCAAGTCTGCTTTAGTTAAAATCAGCCTGGATGCCTTAAAAGGTATATCTTTGCTAGCTCTTTTAATTTGACTGTAATAAATAAGAGAGTTTGCACAAGCTCTTCTGCAAGCAGATCTAAGTGAGTGATGACTTCTGGCAGGAGGGAGAGATAGACAGCTGAGAGAAGGACAGTAAGCAGTAATTTCTTCTCTCAGCACAGCTGCTTGTAATCAGCTGACACCTGTCCAAGTTAACCATTTAAATTGTTTAACCGTCCACATCAGGAAAAAGTGCTCCATGGCCAGGCCACCAGAACCTGCATTCAACTGTTCTTTGTCAGGTAACACAGAGACTCAAATTAGCTATTGTAAGTGAGGTAAAGAGCAAGGACTGAGGGAGCTGAAAATCAAATAAATGTATGAGTTTTGTCAGCACTGCCACCTTCCTTACTGCTCAGAGAATCCACGGTTGCAGACACTGGCAATGATGTAATGATCTTTTTTTTAAAATGGTACTTAGATCATGCAAACATCACTTAACTATTAGGTCACTGTTCAGTGGTACAAGTACTGAACAAAGCCTGTAACAAAGCAGGGGCTTAAAGGGAGGAAAGATCAGATAAATTCCTGGAAGGAAAATCCACCAAGAGTTATTAAAAATACATAAAATATATTCAGCTCAGAAAATTCCTAATGAAAAAAACAGAGACTGGGAAAGTAATAAAGTGAGGTATCATTTATACACATTTGCCCTGTGGGAGACAAGACATGGGGCTAGACAGACAATTGGGGTATGCAATACAAGCTCTTTAGTTCTAAATCCTCACTTGCTCAATAAGCCCCACCTGTAAACTGAAGATTAATATGTAGAAAACTATAGCCTCTATTCACCCTTGTACTTCCAAGTTCAAATTTGAGCTTAGAGACTTCAACCAATTCTTGACTCTCATCTAATCTACTGTTGAAGATTTTTAGACTCTGTGAGCATCAGGAGATAAACTACTTACAAACCTTGCAAAAGTTCAGCCCATTTCAGATTCAATAACAATGTATTTTTTATTTTGTTTGGTGTAAAATTTTCTTCTTGCTTCAACATGGAGAAAGAAGAGCAGCCTAAAAAATTGTGAACCTTAACCGTCAGGAACAAAAGATTTCTATTAACACCTTCATCTGTGGCTACAGGGAATCACTAAGGGATCACAGAGAAAAACAAGGAGGCCGTGGTTTATACAATCATCTCAACCAGTGGAAACTATACATGAGAAATCCACAATTCAAGCTGCATTTACTCAATCAAATGTACTTTTAATTCCTCTATGAGCTTCCTACAATTCCTTTGCCAGTTCAAAACCTTTTTTATTTCTATAGTGCATCCCCACTTGGCTTCATCTGAAGCATCAACTGTTCTTCAGATCAAATAATGTTTGTCATAAAGATCAGAAGCCAAGTGTAAGAGTATTGAAGAAAAACTAATTTTTCTCCATGTAGAATAAGTTGGGAATGCCAATGGCAGTCCTTGTTAGTCCCGATGAAAGATACAAGCGTGTTTTGAGTAAGGTGTATGCAATTAGTCCTCACACCTCTGTGGATCAGTGTAGTAATATGAAACTTCAGCAAAGACCTCATTCTCTGAATATCAAAGACAGTGCCTCTACTCTGGGTTTCTGAACTTGCCATCCCTCTCTCCACATCTTTTGTTGACTCCACTCTGCTTCTACTGAATAAAAACACCAGCGTAATGTCTTTAAGGTTTCATCCTATCCACAATGTTGCATTCAGTATGAAAAGACTGATTCGTGTCCTTGATCTACAGCAGTAATGCCAGCCTCTACCACTTTCTTCTCATGTTGTGAAAAAAGCAACTTTATGCCTTCTTCCCTGATGCATCTCATGCTGGAGCCAGTCTTCTGGAGACATTCACTATCCTCTTCAAATCCAGTCTTAACTATTTCATTACTCTGATGCATAACAAAAAATGAAGGGACTACATACCAAGTATACTAAAACCATCATCTATCACACCAAATAATATGGTCTCATGGTCTCCTTATATTTTGAAACCTTATATCGCATCTTTTCTACATTTATACTTACACTTATATTCTAAGTATTTTCCATCAGGGACAACCACTTTGCTCCTATTTGCACCTTGCCTTAAACAACAAGCTTCTTCCCATAGCCAGAGTATTTATGTGCTACAACAGTACAAATGAACAACACCAAATATTTTTAAAAGGACCTTTTTATTATTACAGATTCTAAGAAATTCTCTCAATTACTTAATTCTATTCTTAGTGTGTTAGCTTTGCAGTTATCAGAAGAAAGCCCGTTGTTTTTTTAAATGCAAAAACAATTAGAAACTTCCTTTAAATCACTTCTTTAAATAATACAGAGATAAAGTAGGTCATAGAAATAATTTGGGTTTGGAGTTCTGTTATTTTCTTTTAAATCACATTCAAAACTGAAATTAATGAACTTTAAAGTAAATGGCAAATTAACAGACTGCCTTTTATTACATCACTGCAGACCAATTGTCCAGGTACAAATACATAATTTTCTTCTACGTTGTAACATAACAGTCTGATTCTACCACACTAGTTTTCAGGTATGAATAATATAATACCCAAACACTGATTCATATGACTATAAAATAAGAGGCTGATGTGGACCACAGTTCAACAAGTTTTTATTCCACTGAGACAATGTGATTCATATAATAGACTTTTTCTAAATGTCTGAGACACTGTTCCATATGAACTCCTCCATAAAAGAAAGATTAAAGCATGATACAAATCCTTAACTGGACAGAAGGCTTGACATACAGACTTGTCAGGGTCAAAGAAGAAGTGCTTTAACACAGAAGGCACTTGGTAGAAATCTAAACAGAAGTCCTGAAACAACCACCTTATTTGTACACTTAAGTGTTGAAGTAGTTTCCTAAAAGATGTGCTGTTTTGAAAATTATATTGGTATGATACATTGTCATTTCACAGTTTATTACTTCAGCTGTTTTTCAGCCACAGTGCATTTTACTTCTGCTTAAATTCTTCGTTTCATGGCACAAACCAGAACCAATTTTCTATTTTCTTTCTACCCTACTCCAGCTTTCATAAAAAGCTTCTCATCATCCCAAGGAGTGTCAGATGTTCAAAATTAACATGTAATCCTATTACAACCTAAAAATTGCTCACTGCTTTGTTTAAGACAAAAAAGGATGGATCCTGCATGGAGACACCAAATTCAAGAGAAGAAAGGTTCCTTCCACATTCATCTCTTCATATTTGCACATGGCTTCTGAAATATAGTCTGGCCTTTTCTGCAGAAAAAACTCATGCTACAGTTGAGTATTGTTGTGTAGAAATGAATGCAAAACTAATTGCAGCATTTAAAATACTTTTATATATATTTCCTCTCTGATTCCTCGTTATTTATATTATAGTAACACTTAATCTTTCTTAATTTTCTAATGCTTGGCAATTGCAACAACCCAGAACAATCCATGCCCACAGTGTTTTTTTTCCCTCATCTTTCCTACTGCTCTTTACTTCCGTGTTAATAAGTCTATACACGTAAAATTTAATGTACCTGAAAGGATAACGCAGCATGTTAACTAATCACATCTTCATAATGTTTTTAGCACATACAGTGCTGAAGACCATCTCTGTATCATATGAGAAGTTTCTCTTACAACCTGTGTTTTCACTTCTTATTCTGTCACAGTCACTAAAAGACCTTTGCCTTTTTTTAAGTGCAAAGACAAAAAGAAACCGGGCCTGAAGGAAGAGCTCTTCAGGTTACTTAATCACATTGTCTGTATTCCACTGATGACCACGACACTGAAAAAGTTTCATTTTTCAGAAGCTTTACAGTAATTTTTCAGCTCCTCCATTTCAATAAACAAGGTTTCACCTGTTAGATGCTCTAAAACATGAGAAAACACTTTCTGTAGTTTATGAGATGACTAAAAATCCCTTTGAGCTTCTTCACTGATGCTCTTCAAGAATTCATATGTTAATCTTTACAATGTGATAAACTGTTGTGAGTTAACTGTGGTGCTGTCTGTTGAGACCAGTAAACTGTTTCTGCTTCATATCCTCAAAAATGGAATAAAACTTCTCAATTCTGAAGTTACTGTGAAATACTAACATTACTGGTTTAGAGTAGTGATCAGTATCATGAACATTTATTACAGCTCAAATGAAAACTAACAACTTGCACGCCGCACCAATGAGAAATACTAACATCCTGCATGCCATAAGAGCAAATAATTTTACTACAATTGATAGTCTTAAAAAAAAAAGAGAAGTAAAAAAGATAAAGAAAGGTGTTAAACATCAGCAACACTTTTGCCTGTAGTTTTGTTTCGAAATTTTAACTGGTAAATATTTAAATACAAATATCACTCAGCACTTGTTGAAACACAGACACTTTCCTAAACTTTCAGAATGTTAAATTGGTGAGAATTGAGAAAAATCATTATTTCAACTACTTCATTGTCAAATAGAAGCTGGTTCTGGTGGGTGCAGGTCTTTGCTCACTAAATTCTACTTTCTTTCTCAGCAATTAGATACTTCATGTAACTTACTGTTTTCCAAAACAAACAATAAAAAATTTTGTGTCATCATCATCTTTTAGATTTTTCAAAACACAGTTTCACAAACTGGTTCTAAAATTAAAAAAACAAACAACAAGCTGGAATTATGCTAAATTAATCCAGAAAAGCACAGGATAGAAAATAAAACAGAAAACCAAAACAGCTCTTAAAACACCTAGTGAATTACCGTTCACGTAAAAAATGTGTGTATGTACGCATGCACACACATGTACACAACACTCTGCATGAGCTGAAAAGTTATTTTAAAGTGTTTAATTCTTACATTTACAATTAATGTTTTGGGTATAGTACAAATCCCTTCAACCCCATACCTTTTTTCACACTTAAAATATTAGATGAGCTGTTGCAGAATACAAAGTCCAAGGGAGATGGAGTACTAAGACCTAATTTTATCCAGAGGCATTATAAATGTATACTTTTACATATCAAAGAATAGTACCTAAGATTTTGTAATATACTCCAGTTACCTGTCCTTCAAATTGAGTATTATCTAATTAAACCACAACATATTACATTTTCTTTTCTGCACAGAACACCTTTATACAGTTCAAGTAATTCTATATCTATTGTTTTCACTAAGCATTCACTGAACTACTGTTCAGGATCTGTGCGTAAAGTAATTCAAAAGAGCAAGTACAGTAAGCAACAGTCTGTAAAAAAAGCCATGCACCTTAAGGCATGGTCCTAAGATCCTGGCGGGGGAAGGTCTATTCACAAGGGTTTTTAACGATAGGACCAGCAGTAATGGTTTTAAGCTAGGAAAGGATAGATTTAGATCGGATATTAGAAAAAAGTTCTTTAACATGAGGGTGATAGATCAGTGGAATGGGCTGCCCAGAGGAGGCTCCATCCCTGGAGTCATTCAAGATCAGGCTTGATTGGGCTCTGAGCAGCCTGACCTAGGTAGAGATGTCCCTACTTGCGTAGGGAGGTTGGACAAGATGACCTCTAGAGGTCCTTTCCAGCCTAAAACGTTCTATGATTCTATGAAGTTAGGGAACAGTTTAAGTTACAGTAGACTTAATTATCAAACCATTAAAATTATTAAGATTCAACACATGCTTTTTTCACTAAGTTATCTCTTCAGTCTAAATTTGGTTGGATTCCTGAAAACATAAGCAACAACTATGGTATCAGCTTCTATGAATTTAGCCTAGGTTACGTATTTCTTTAAAATATCAGTTCCAGGTAAATGGTAGAGTCCTTAGTTGTGTGAATTCCATTCTAATTATTTGGAATCATTCATATTTGCTTACCATCACAGGGCATGTTTAAGCAATCAAAATTTCTCTAGTACCACGCACGGATAAACAATATGGAATTTATATTAGGGATATTTATCCTTGATTATCTTATCTGCAAAGTTCTGTTGACAAATTATAATGAAGTTTAAGATGTCTGCTTTCTAAGAAGACTAAAAGTACCTTTCTGCTATCTATTTTTTCATATTGTAAACAGGAACTTGAGCTAGGATAACTAAATAAACAGAGGACTTTTAACAAGCTTCTGCATTTTCCTTTGAGGTGTGGGATTTTCAAACTGACTACTATTTCATTGATTACTTTCTGCTTCTATATTGTTAAACTACAGGTATGATGATGGGGCGTTACAAAATAGTCTTTGCAATGACACTATATTAAGTCTACTTGGCTGTATCAAGCCAGGTTACACCTACTTTCATATTCAACATCTGATTTACTCACAGAAAATACACAGGGGAGAGTATGATGCATTGTTGAATCAATCTGGATTTTCCTTAATCACCCACTGTAAAAGACTCACTTACTTAAGTAGAGAGGTTTGTATCTTTTTCAAATTATTCTGAGTCTTTAACATAACAAACCAGTCATTAAAAAACCTTCGAATCTTCCTAACACCTTAAGAAAATTTTATAGAAATGACTACCTTGCTCAATTTTGATTTGTGTTAAAAAGTAGCAATTTTAAAGTTTTGCTTTTTGACTTAGTATTACATCAGCCACATACTTGACTGGGAGGTAAAGAAATGTGCAAATCAGCCCTTTTCACCATTAAAAGAGCTTAGTAAATCACAGTGAAAGACAACATAGAGATAACTGCCAGACCAACCATGAAAATAACTGACAAACAAGTGCTGAAAATATTTGATTCCTCATAGGACATAATGAAAAGTAGAATAAGGCATATTATTTTTAAATTTTTGTGTACAGAAAACTTAGCAGGCCAATGTTCAAAAGACAGAATCACAAACAACTTCTGACAAAATGTCTATGATTACTAAACATGAAAACATCAGTCATATGGAGGTATGTTCTATATAGATGAAATGATATTTGAATGTAGTTAGTTCTTGGAAAACATTTACTCCTACACAGACTCCTAAAGCTGACTTTTTCATTACGGAAATGATTACTACTATTACACCACTTCCATATTTCTACATTGCCACCCCAGTGATTGATGTAATTTACTTTAATCAGACACTCAAAAATCAATGAAGCTATACTGCGGATAGTTTATGTCCCAATTTCCCATTTCTGCAGTTGTGCAGATTAGTCTGGAGCTATATTTGCAAAATAGGCAAAAATATCCCTACTCACACTATACTTCGCACATATCCGAAGATTGAAAACAAATCAATAACATCCTTTATGCAAAACAAATTTTCTAATTCTTTAACAGCATAACTCCATTTTATAACCTGTAATTATTTCAAAAAATAAATACCTTGCTAAAGCTGACTTCTCATGGCTGAAAACCTTCAAAGATACTATGTTCACCTACTTAAATCTCTAAGTATCAGGAAAGTACCATCAGTATCAATACCAGGAAGCAAAATATACATCATCTCAACTCTTCAGCAGAAATTACTTCAATTTTAGTGGGTATCAGTATTTTGCAGGTGAAAGGGACAGTAAAGACCATGTATACAGCAGAGGAGACTGTCAGACTCTTTTTCAATAGAAGTCAAATGTCATGTTTGGAGATGTAGAGTCAGGCAATCAAACTCTACACTTGGTCTGTACTTGACGATTCTATTATCTAAAAAATATATCATTTCTGTCAAACTTTACGATTTATTGAAATGTGCACTAAAGATTCCCTGTAAAATATTACCTATGTTTACCCTTCCAGAAACCTGTAATGTGATAAAGATGCTAGGAATACTAGAAATGCTTATTGCAATAATAAGCATTCATTTCTCTCTGTGAGAAAAACACACATAACCAGAGAAATGATGGATCCATGATTTCACAAATGCACTTTGCCTAAGTGCTTACTGATGTGTTTATGTAAATCCCTAACAGTAACACTGTCCTGACAAAATCAGTTTATGTGCATATAAATAAGAGAACACAATTCATTTAAGCAAAGAAAAAAACCCCAACTAATGCAACTGTAAAATTTTTCATATCTGTTTGTTTAGGCATTCTGGATGGACTTCCAGAATAACTGTTCAGCCAATGCAGAACCTCATCTCTGTCAATGGCTGCTTCAGAGAATACAAACATACAAAAGCTATGACTCTAGAACTGTACCACCAATCTCAGAATGCATAACCTAAGTCTCTCTACAGTTGGATGATACACTTTGAAATTAACTACTGGAACAATCTGATCCTTAAATGTATATCCTTAAATGTATACCCTTACGCATCCCCAAATCAGAAATGGATATGGTACTAGGGCATCTCCCTGCTCATTTGATACCTTCTGTCCTGCCATCCTCCTGGGCCAGGAATCACTGTACCTTGCACATCTCTTGCTCCCTAAATGTGCCAAGTTCACAGTAATCCCATTTTCACTTTTAAGATAGTATAAAATACACAAGCCACATTTAAAATAATCTCAGAACACATTTTCCTTTTAAAACACGGAAAAAATCTGCAACCTAGCATGCAAAAATATGCAACCTAGCGTATCAGTGCTATCATTCCACTATTATTCTACACTTGTAAGGATAGCGCCACTTTCCTTTCTCTTAGTCAAGTTGGATTCCTGAGGTGCCAGTCTAAGGTAAACTTTCTTTGGCGCCAACTCAGTAACTGCACAGTTACCTTACACACCTTACGCTTGGTTAAACAAGAGTACAACTAAAGTTCTGAACCAAACCTATTACCATCAATAGAAGAATATGAGTTTACTATCCAGAACACACAAAGAAGAAAAGTTGAAGATCATAAAACGTCCTTATTCGAAGACTAAATCATATTTCTTTAAAAGACTAAACTCAAACATGTAATGAAACTTGTTAAATAGAGGTTTGTTTGTTAGAGGTGATAATCTGAAGTCCTGTAACATCATGTAACAAGAGCATGGAAAAGATAACAAATTAGAAAAATAGCATGAGACCACAATAATATTTTTTTCTCCAAACAGTGTTTTCAGGAAAGTCAATGATTTTTCCATTGACCCATGATACAGCTGTTATGTTGCTCGTCTACTCTGAAAGCCCTACTTCCTTTTTCTATGCAGAGGGCAGGAGGGAAGTAAAAAAACCATATCAAATTTAGACTCACCTACACATTTAACATGTTCCTTTATGCTGTGCTAATACTTGAGCTTACAACATGCAAGCTAACTTTACCCTAATTCTGAGAAGTTAAAGAAAAGAACAGTGTTCACTGCCTTTTTATACTTCATCCAGCTGCAAAAGCCACAGAATCACTGAATGACTGAAGTTAGAAAGGACCTCTGGAAATCACCTTGTCCAACATCCCAGCTCAAGAAGGGTCACTTAGAAATGACTGTCCAGGACCATGTCCAGATCAAGGAATTCTGAAAACCAGATTTTTCTTACGCAGTAGCTGTCTCTCCCAGACAGGATGTGCAATGGGCATCTACACAAACCTCCTAAAATGTATGTAACCTGACAAATCTGAAACACGTAAACGTCTAACAATCGCTCGTCTCTTCAACTACAAAACATAGCTTTCACTGATTTTTCTTTCTTCTTGTTTTTAAACAAATACATATTTGTAAGGGT
>VYZX01027899.1:158296-182731 GCA_013401335.1 Brachypteracias leptosomus | reverse complement strand
CCTCCAAATGAGCCCTGCTAATATTGAGTGCCTACGATTTGTCTCATCTTCACTAGAATTTGTCCAGGGCTTCACTCTGTGTTTTTCTTTCATAATTCAAATAGTGGAATGCCAGAGAAAACCTGAGGCTAAGAAAGAGCTAATGAAAGAAAACCATTGAAAGTGACTTCTTATTCTGCTACTTCCTTGCACACACAGGTGATACCTACATACCTAATACACCTCATTTAGATGAAGGTGCCCATATGAAGTCAAATACAGGTTGCAAGACATGCAAAGTAATCCTTAGTCTTTACACAACATTAGTGAGGTTTCTGCAGATGCAGAGGCTTCCAGTTTGTGGAAGAAAAGGAGAAATTCAGGAGGAGATCCACAAAAAAGGACCAGAGGTCTGGAAAACGTGACTTACAAGTAAAGACTGAACAAACAAGGGTTACTTAGATGAAAGAAGAGAGGATTATCAGAGGAAAAAGACAGAGAAAGGAATGTCAAACTTCAAATAATTAAAGGTCTTCAGTGAAGATCTAGGAAATAATTTGTTCTCTGTCTATGGTATATGTATGCAATGAGATGTAAGGGCTTAAATTACATCAGAAAATTCTGATTAGACACCCCATGGAAGTTTTCTAACAATACAAATAGTAAAGGGATGGAAAAGCTGCCTGGGGAAGGTCATGGCAGCCCTGTCTTTGAAGAAATTTAAGAACAGGTTAAAGAGATGTCTACCAGAAATAATCCAGGTACAGGTGATCCTGCTTTGATGTATGAAGGTGGAATAGAGGAACTTACTGTCTTTAATAGTTGCTGTGATTCTGTGAAACTAGTAGGAATAATAATGCATTTTCTTCATTTTTGTAGCCTTCAGTTGTGCTTCCCAGACAGTCCCTGATGCTAAGAGCACAAAATTCTCCAAGGGATAAACAGAGATTTTTACAGTACAAGGGAAAACTTGAATTTGTTGGAGTAATTGCTAAGGAACTAGGATTAAAACTCAGAAAGCTGAGTGACATGGAGATAACAGTGCTTCTTTTGTAGGGGAGGAAGTTGAAGAAAAACTCCAACCTTTGGCTGCAGGGAGAAGTGGCTGGATGCAGGAAAGGCAGCTATCCCCACAGAGAAAGGCGAGTGACCCTTTGAAAGTTACTTGTTGAAAGGAGGTTAGAGTGGAGGGTGAGCCATGCACTGAGTACTGGCCCTTTGCTTTGGGTTCTGATCTTAAGAAACTGCAAGCGTTCTTGCAAATAAATGTAGAACTCAGAGTTGCAGCATGCCAGTACCACAGAATAAAAACGTGCTAGCACTGAGAAAAAACAGACACCTGAAGGAAGCATGAGTGAAAAATTTTGTACAAAAGGTGTTGATTTCAATTTACAAGAAACTTAACAATTAAAAGCTAACTTTTAATTGCACTGCTGAAAACTTTCTTTTAGTAAATGAGTGTCATGTTTATGTATTGGAAGCCTAGAAGGAAAAGCAGCAGCAGCACCAATGTTCCCAGTTGGAGAGAGAGCTTCTGGTGCAGTTTCAGCTTGCCAATGAGATCCATAGTGGGGCTGGAAACTGCCACACCGGCTTGTTGTCAACACGCTTTTACCTGGCATGGAGGCAAGATGCTTCAAACAGCTGATGAACGGTCTTGTGCAGTTGTGACAGGGGGGGACTCTAGAACCAGTGTGCTCTCTGGTACTTGAAGGATGTCAGTGGGAGCTCTGATGCCCACTGTGAATACAGACTTCTCCTCTCCTCTGATCAGTAGCATACCTACATGCAAGATGAAATATAATGATATGCTGTCCAGCTCTGTGGGTAACAACAGTAACAACAACAATAACAATAATCAGTAGAGTGGAGCTCTAAGTAGCTAGGAAATGGCAAACTAGTTTTCCTATTTGCTAAAATATAGGAGACTTGCTTCAGTTTGTGAGCTTTGCTAAAAGAAAATGATACAAAAGCTGTTGCTAAAATGCCAGCAGAGACTTCAAGCAGTTCTTAGCTCGTTACCCATATGCTCACCCTTACTGGTGTTAACTTTATCTCATGGTGGGAAGCATTACTTTATTTTCATGGCAAGAGCTCTGCATAGACTCAAACTAACAAATTTTCATTTTTCTGAATATCTTGGGAGGATGCTGTCAGTGATTTTCTAACATCTAGAAACCATCCTAGAGATATGGCTTTGGGGCTGTTTCATGGAAATTCATAGCATGCACAAATTTCAGGGATGTCAGTAAAAAGTGCAGGCACTTTTCATGTTGGAAGACCGGATTCAAGTACCAGATGATTATGAAAATCTATGTATTGTATGGAGGGCATGAGGAACTGCTAGAAATGATGCTGCTAAGATATGTGAAAAGTTCTTTTTACAGGGGATAGGAGATACAGTAAGAGTCACATTTCCAGCCAGTGCCAGAGCTGATGCTCAGCATTTAATCTATTGCTATTAAGTATAGTGATTGATGGACTTTCCAATTTCTGGGGAAGCTTGTTTAACATTGTTGATGTTATTCTAAAATAAGTTGAGAAATCTGTTACAGCTGGTCAAATTTGTCATATATGTACTTCACTGAAATGAATCTGCCCCAGATAGCATTTTCAATTTCTCTCGAAGTGTCACCACAATGCACAAACTGGAATGGAGAAAAAAAGTCAAGATCTCAATCAGTTTCTAATATTACAGTGAGTAGGCCTGACCAGTGAGATACCACTATAAGTGTAGAAGGGATGATACTAAAGAATTTAGGAATCTTGTCCAAATTAGATGCAATGATTTGATTTATTACTAAGCTGTAGGAAAGTTTATTTAATGGGATATCAATTTGTTGGCTTTTTTGCTGCTGTTGACAAGAAATTTATTTCACCTTCTGCCGCATTGTGGAAAATGATCTTCAGAGTCACTAAACTTTTTTTCTTAACACGATTTGATAGTTATAGACTAGGGCCAGTAAAAGTACAAGATGCACCTTTAAAGCATGAATTTGTCATCACTCTGAGACCACCAATAAGCTTTAATTGCCCTGGCCAGCCTTACCTGGAGACTCCACCCCCACCACTGCCTGGGGACTCTATTGCAACTCAGGTCTGGGCATCCAGTCCTGGCCCCAGCTGTACTGTGGATGGGACTGTACCCAGCCATGTCTTCAGTCTCGCCTCCTAGACAGATCTTGGACCTTTGCCACAGCTTTGTTTCCAGTACTGTCTCTGTCCTCAATCTCCTGATGGGCCGTGGACGTGCTTCATGTCCTTACTGTGCCTGGGACTGTCCTTGCATCCTGTTACCAACACAGACGCTATGGGGCTGTGTCGTGTTTAGTGAGACACAGTTGGACAGGTAGTCACCATCAGCTCCCAGCTTGCCTTCCCTTGGGGAATGACCCCATCCCTTGCTGCTTCCTGCCTGTAAATTTCTCTGCCAGTAAATCCCGAGTGTTCTGCAAAGCTTCTGCTGTTACGTCTGCTGTTACTTCAGACATTTTGCATAGTAGCTCAGTTAACATCAGGTTATAATTATGGTTGATTCATAGAGTTTTAGTGTCTGTCAAGTCCTAACACTTTTTTTTCTTGAGCCACATACTGGATCTTGACTCTGCTCAGTCCCTGTGCATTGAAATTCATACTCTATCATTGTCGTTGCTTTGCAAGTAAATAGACAAATGACTGTTAGACATGTGCATCTATTTTCATGATAAATAGAATCAGAGACTCATGGAAAAACACAGTTTGGAAGGGACATTTGAAGGTTATCTTGTTCGGACTGCTGCTCAAAGTAGACCTGCCTTTGAAGGTAAGGAGGGTTTGTTAAGACTGTGTTTAGCTGAGTTCTGAGTATTTCCAAAGATGGAGATTATGCAATTTATCTGGGCAGCCTGTTCAAGTTACCCTCACTGTGGATTTTTTCCTCACATATCATAGGAATTTCCCTTATTGCAATTTACATCCTCTCTTGTCCTTTCAGTGTGCAACTCTGAGAAGAGTCTAGCTCTATCTTCTCTTTAAAATCACTTTTGGAAATGAAATACTGTTACTAGATCACCCCTGCAGCCTTCTCTTCTGCAACCTAAACAAATGCAATTCCTTCAGCATCTTTTTGTACAGCAAGTGCTCCAAATCTTTAACCATTGCAGTAACCTGCTGCTGGGCTTGCTCTGATTTACTGTTGTCACTGTTGCACTGGGGGCCAAAAGTGAAACCCCAGTATTCCAGATGCAGCTGGAGCACAAGTGCTGAGTACAGGAGAATAATCACTTTCCTTGACCTGCTCACTATACTTTTGCTCGTACAGTCCAGTATATGGCTATATTGGGTTTATACGTGCAGCAGAGGGCTGAGGGTGGCTACAATTAAGCTCAGGGCACTGCAAAGCATCTCAGAATTTCCCGTTTCTGACTGAGCCTGGAGACTGCAGTGGGCAGGGATAAGGGATTTCATTTGTGCGTAGGTGAGGCTGCAGCTTGCCACCATATCCATCCATCTGCCATTTCTTGTCTTTTTTGTCTTTTTTTTTTTTTTCCTTAGTAGGGAGTATATCAGTGAGCCTCTCTGCTTATTACTTTGAAGCTCTGCCATTCACCTTGGCCATTCTGCAGAATGTGTGATTGATGGCCACTCCATGTACTTGCAAGCTCAATGGATTATCGTCTTGCTGGGAAAAGCCCTACGCTTTGCTAGGGCCTTTAATAAAGTGTTTGATAACAAGCTCCTCTAACTCCTGTGAGAACAGTTTGCACAAGACAGTGGTGACAGTCTGGCCAATATAAACAGGAACATTCAGGTCATTGCAATACCAGATATGTTAGCATCTTGTTAGCAGAAAAGCTACTTGATCCAAAGTATCCCAGAGTTTTAGCCTCCATACTTGGCATACTGACAAGCCCATCTTTTTGAAAAGGTATGTTGGTTCAGAAGGGCTTTGGAGAATTTTAAGGAAGATTTTGGTTTTGTTTTGAATACGTTTAGTTAGAGATAGTTACAAGAGGTATGGAGAGAAAAGAATAACTATTGTGACTCTGTAAGTGCTAATGTATTAGCAAAAGTCCTACAATGCATGGACAATGTGTCCTTTTAGTACACTGATTTAAATACCAAGGAAAAGAGAAAGTGAAAATGAATATACATGAAACCATATTTCATTCTCTTACAATCTGCCATTACAGAGGTCACTGATTCCACTGTATGTTAATATTCAGCTGCAACACAAAGAAAATGTGTGCATGATGCTGAACTGCATTTACAGTATTCGTGCTATTACTGAACAAAAACTTGAAAAATACTAACTGTCTATAACTCCTAAGAGGGAGGTAGCTGTTGAGGGAAATAATCTTCCCCTTCACCTGAAGAGAACTTTAACACTTCTCTGCATTTACATCTCCAGCACAAAGTGAATGTGTGTTTCCTTTTCAGTACTTAACTTGGCCTTTATTGAAGTACATGGCTGTTGTTGAAATTTATGACATTACTGGAGGTTTGAAGTGACAGATATTTGTGCCGTTATAACAGTTCTGTGTTTTGTACAA
Organism: Brachypteracias leptosomus; assembly: GCA_013401335.1. Taxonomy (NCBI): domain Eukaryota; kingdom Metazoa; phylum Chordata; class Aves; order Coraciiformes; family Brachypteraciidae; genus Brachypteracias; species Brachypteracias leptosomus. The sequence goes on along the minus strand of VYZX01027899.1, from coordinate 177,221 downwards.
ATTGATACAGTGCAGCGTGGAGGGCTGGAATGGCTCCTTCAAGACACTACAATGAAGAAATGCGCAGTGCGCTGACACGCTGTTCATTGTAACTGCCTCTCTCTGCAAAGCTGTCAAAGGTCTACACAACAAAAAGTCAGAATGTGGAGTCTCTTATCACTGCCTCAGGGATCAAGAGTGCTTCAGAGCCCTGAACAAAGAAAAAACCATTAAAAACCTGCTCGATTGGCAAACAGAATGATAAATCTGTCTCATGACAGAAATAGGATTCAAAGAAACCGCATTATTTATTTATTTATTGCTATTTTTAATATAAATATCAGTGAAGAAAAATAAGGTGAACAGCGAGTTAAGCTGAGGAGAAGAACTTGCATCCTAGTTAGTACCGGCCATTCTAACACATATTTTTTAAGTATTTGGGGTTTCTGGGATAATGAAACAATTTTGACGTCTGCTTCATTTTTGGTTCTAGCCTTCTCCTGTTGAAGGCAGTACATTGACCAGTACTCAGTTCAAGTCTGAAGAAGTATTTAAGGCAGGGAGCAGTGTTCATATATTTATGCAATTTATCTCACTCATAAAAAGCCGTGCCCAGAAGGTATTATTGATATAGTGAATATTCTTCACATCCTCTTTAGCTTCCATGCAAAAATCTTTGAAATTAAGTCATAAAAATAGTTAAATATCACATCCTAGTGGAGCAACTGTAGTGGGTAGCTTTTATACTGTGTGCTTTTGTCATGCTTTTACTGTAATGCTGACACCCAAATTAGGTGCAGTTGTCCAACTGAAGTCTTACCAGAGTGGAACAGCATATTACTTCCTTATGTCTTTAGAGGCATATTTCTGTTTATGTGTGCCACTATGGCTTTCTTCCACTAGCATGGCAGTTCTGATTTTTCATCTTAATATTGGCTTCTGTGCTAAAACTTTTTTTGAAAGAGAATGTACTCAGTTATCCCCATACCTGTATTTTTGTAAATGATTATTACTCCTGAAAAGTAATATTCTGCACTTGTACCTATGTTTTGAGACCACTTCTCCAGATTGTCAAATTCATTTTGGATTATAGCCCTATCCTGCAATAAAATGCTTCAGCTTTATGGAGTCTGTACATCTAAGAAGCATATTCTATCTCTTCAAGTGAGCTAGAGCCAGGAAAGACTGCTTCAAAATTTTACTCCATACACCCCCCTACTTTGAAAGTGGACTACTGATTATCACCCCCTTACTGGTTACCCAGTATTTGAAATAATAGTCTGTATATTATATTATAATCTGGCTTATGGTACATCATAGGAATCATCTTTACAATGCTGCAATTATGCAACACAATTTAGTCTCTTAATTTTATAAATGCTCATCTGTGTTACTCTACTGGATCAGATGATCCAATTACACTTTCAAGGCCCTTTCTCAGTCCATAATGTTTGTTACAGAAAATTTCCAAATATGCCAATAAAAATATGTAATTTTTATTATTTTTTTTTCTTTTTCTTCTGTCTGATATTATATGGTGTATGTAAATGGCTTGGCCTAAAAATGTGTATTTTTGGTATTAAAATTATTAGAAACTGAAGACAAAATTGGACATGCCAAAACCAGAGACAATTTATATTGGCAGTAGAGTATATAATATTTTAAACAAATGTTAATAATCATGATAGGAAATTCCTGTATCTTGATTCTTTTCATGGCAGATATTTTGACATGAGTATAAAAATATTTTTTAAAATACTTTGATCTGAATTTGACTCATATACACCTTTCCGCAAATCTGGAGGAATTCCCACTTAGCTAATAGAGCTACTGGAAACTAACGTTGCTGGAACTGTGAACCAGTGCCTGCATTTACTGAAGTATGTAGCAATCTTCCAACAAATTTCATTAGACTTTGATTTGCAGTCTCCAAATCTTAAAGAAGTTATTTTAATATGTTTGTCTATTCACAATATTTTATTATGATAGATGTCATATACACCACCTCTTTTTTTAACGTCCAAGCAAATATTTAGCTTTAAAAAGGACAAATTATGTCATTTTGTTGTTGCTAGTACAAAGTCCTGGGTAGATAAAAAGATGATGTTCTGGTTTTTTAAAATATAATTAATTCTTGAGCAGAGTTGTTCTAGAAATTGAACACAGGGACCAAGATCACTGGAAGAAGAGCTGCCTTGTGTAGTGTTTGACTACCTGTAGCTAGTGCTGGCATATATGTATGGATAAAAACAGCCTCTCTGGCTACATCTGTATTCCTAAATTAAGCCATACCAGGGTATATCCCTGGATATGGGAACTAGATCCTCTCTATTGTTAAATTCTTAGAATGTTTTTTGGCAAGATTTGACCCAGTCCAAGTAGCACTTGGTAACTCCTGGGCACAATTTCAGACTTAGCACAGGTCCTTTTGAATGAGAAATTTGTATGGGGATGTTGTGTTTTGCAGGGTAAGAGAATTTGGTGTTATGTGCATAGGCTGGGGGAACTGATGGCTGTTGAATAGTCTTGGACACAAGCTTTTCAGCATAAAACACCATACAATAATAAAGCCCTGAGCACGTACTTTGGCTCAGTAGAAACATTATCAACAGATGGATTCAATTAAAAATATGGCTTCCTGAAGTTAGATACATAAACAATGTCTATGTCAGTAAATTCTACAAGGACTGGGCACAGTCCCATGGTGGCACAACTAACCCTTTCCTAAACATTTGGGTATAGTTTAGGGAAGATCACAGGCTATCCCATCACATCTCAACAGCTAAGACCCTGTCTTGGACTGGAAGAGATGTTCTCTATGTGCATATGAGGTTTGCTGTATGATTTTGTCTCCAAACTCATTTTGTTTACTAGCACAGATGTCTTCTTTTGTTTCAGGCATGCTAACTCATATTTAAGTATCTAACATAGGCTCTTAACTACCTTGTAACAGAAACTGGCATTGAACTTGAGGTTGAACTAGAATACTGGGCTCATTAAACCCACTTAAATTATCGTAATGCAATATTTGGTGCACCTCCCCAGTATGCAGCAGGCTTCTGCCTCTCACCAAGCAGTTCAATCACTGTTCAGGGAAATGGACTGCCAAACCTGGGGAATGACTTGATTTTGTGTAGGTTTATCTGTATCTCCAGGATTAATTAAAATTGACTTCTCTGTTTGTAGAAATGGAAATTATTCTAGTAAGACAAGCACTGTGTTAGAACACCACCCAGAGGTGGTGTAACTGCTAAAAGAAATTCGTACAATCACAGTGAGATTTGCAGGAGAACTTGATTATAATTTTCCCTGATCCTCAGCTTTGGGGACTTGTTCTCTGCAGTCCTTACTTGAAGACAAAGCCATTCCACATGGCGAGTATTCATGTTGACAAGGAACTTAGGCAAAAATGTGTTTGTGGACTACATTTTTGTTGTTATGGCACCTTGAGAGTGTTGGGTCCTGCATTCGTTTTGCATGTTGCACTGTAGCTCAAGTATTAGCCACAGCCACAACCAGGTGTCAGAGGGAGGATCAAAGAGATAACCTCTCATAAGAAATAGTGCAAGCACAGATTAACTCCTGGCATTTCAGCAAGCATTTCTGTATCTTATTCCTATTTTTAACTCAGTTTTGTGAGGGTATAAACTTACGAAGGCAGGGGACTTTAGGAAAGAGAGAGCTAATTGCAAACTATAGAGATAAGAAACCTTCCCTTTATACATCCACGTGCACTAAAGCTGCACAAAACCAGCTAGAGTAATGCTCTAGATACTGATGTGAGCGGTTGCATGAAATTTTTCTGCCCTCAGGTTGAATTCCCTTATCTTTACCATTAGCATTGCAATTTCTTCAAAGATGCAACAGGATTTGACCTGGCCTAGTCTGCAAAATATGTTTCAAATCTGAGGCTTCTGGGGACATTTTAACCCATCGGAGCACTCTATAAAGTTAGAGAACTTCCATAAAGGCCACTGCAGGTAACACACTTTCATTGTTAAAAACAAAAAAGAGAGATTTGCTTACCCAGCAAGCCCCTAAAGGAATGGCATGGAAGATCTGAACCCTTCTGGTCATCTAAACTTATTTTAGGGTAGTTCCCATTATTTAACAAAATGGAAGAGGTATCTTTTGTCTTTGTTCTTTTTTAACTTGCAGTAATAATCACAGGTGGGCTGGTAGGGATTCAAAGAACATCTGGAGCTATTGAATTTCCTACCTTAGGTACTTCCTTTTGCAGACAGGTGTGGTTTGCTATCCCTGGTATATAGTAATATATTTCAGAGAGTGTCATGAAAAGCACATGGGAAGCCAGTCTGGCATTTGTCATCACTAAGTAATACCTATACTTAGAACAGGGAACTTAGAGGCAAGGATCATAATTTTTGCTCTGTATTTGCACAAAAAGGGCCCTTATTTATGACTGTTATGTCTGTGCCAGCACTTTAAAGGCAAATATACTTGCCTGTTACTGTTACCAAAGGCTTACAGCTGAAGCTATGTTTACAGCCGAAGCTATGTTTACAGCCAACTGAACATGAACCATCAGTGTGCCCAGGTGGCCAAGAAGGCCAACATCATCCTGGTCTGTATCAGAAATGGTGTGACCAGCAGGAGTAGGGAGGTGATTGTGCCCCTGTACTTGGCACTCGCGAGACTGCACCTTGAGTACTGTGTCCGGTTTTGGGCACCACAGTATAAGGAGGACATTGAGGTGCTGCAGCAGGTGCAGAGAAGGGTAACGAGGCTGGTGAGAGGTCTGGAAAACATGCCTTATGAAGAGCAACTGAGGCAACTGTGATTGTTTAGTCTAGAGAAGAAGAGACTGAGAGGAGACCTTATTGCTCTCTACAACTACCTAAAAGGAGGTTGTAGTGAGGCTGGTGTTGGTCTCTTCTCCCAAATCACTAATGACAGGACGAGAGGAAATGGCCTCAAGTTGTGTCAGGGGAGGTTTAGATTGGATATTAGGAAGAAATTCTTTACTGAGAGAGTGGTCAGGCACTGGAACAGGCTGCCCAGGGAGATGGTGGAGTCACCATCCCTGGCGGAGTTTAAAAAACAAGTAGATGGAGTACTTGAAGCTATGGTCTAGTGGTTAGGGAGATGTTGGGATGAAGGTTGGACTTGATGATCCTACAGGTCCTTTACAACCATAATGATTCTATGATTCTAAGGTGAAATGATTATTTTATTGGACACAGTCAGTGATCACACTGATTTCAACTGTGGGAGATGAAAATATTACTTTTACCCTGAAAACTTTTGTAATAATTTCAGGCTAGTGCTATTTCCACTATAGCTTTGAGGCTGAGTTACATGGCTAAGAGTAGTACATACTGATGTGAGGGCAACTGCAAGATGCAGCTGTAATACTACCAATTTTCTAAGTTACCTGTTTCCAGCATTTTATGATGGTAGGAAAGAAAGAATCATTATAATATCATGGTCACTTGTCAGGAAAACGCAGCATGGTGCTACTTTTCTTGCTGAGCAGAAAAGAAAGTGAGTTTAGCAAAGAACGGGGAACAAATCTTTTCTTCAAGCTCACTCTCTTATATTAATAGGAATTTTCCATTGTTTTGTTTAACATAAACCCAGTTTGTTTATTTGCTTTTAATTTCAGAGGGTTTTTGGTGAACTGCAGTCACAGTGCACCCCACTGAGATAACCTAGAAGGGCATTATGTTTTCATGCACAAGGAACAAATCATGTTCTTGCAGCCTATAGCTTATTTAATTTCAATTAGGAGAGTGACAAGAAAGAACAGAAAATAAAAACTCTGTGATAGAATGCAGGAAGAATGTCTCTTTTATTACGTATTACAGAAAGCAAAACTTGACATAAAGAAAAAAACCCAGCAATTTGGAGGTGGAAACATAGGTGTGTTTTGTATTCCTTATGTTCAAACTGTATGTAAGAACTCTCATCAAAAGGATGGATTAGGAGTCCACAGGACTTTCACAGTGTTTGATAACACCATTGAACAACACTAATTTTATACAGGCATTCATTCAGGGATAGGATTTGGAACAGGAAGAAGATTTATCACTCAGAATCTGCTAAAACCTATCAAAACAAAGAAAAAAAGCCCTCCTCACTACTTCTATTTTAACGGCATATCCTTAAATGCACCAACTCAGAACTTGCATCCACATGATTACTTGACATTAAAGAAAGATCTTGCAAGGAAAAAGTTTCAAAATTCAGATAGCAAATGTAAAAAAGACAAGAAACAAAGTACTACTTTGAAAATACCATGATTATAACCTACTCACCCAAGCACTTTATCATGCTTCTTGTGACTTTGAGTAGCTGGGCATAAACATCGTAAATCAGGATTTAATGCCTGTTAAAATTTAAGGGAGATCTCTGGGTTTTTTCCTAAAATTCGTACCAATGTTCACTGCTCAGCAAATGTTCCATGGATATGGAACATGGTCATTTTCATCTGACAGTCTCTGTTAGCTCCAAAAAGTCTCTGCCTTATCCAGAGTACCTTGAGCCTGCACACTGCCAAGGTGAACCAGTCACCCCGTTCGGGGCTGCCACCCCATGTGAATACAATCTCTGTGGCCTGTCCAGTGCTTGAATACTGCTTTGAAGAATGGGGAGACCATAAGTAAAAGCAAAATGAACCTATTATCATGATAACATATAAGACTTGACAAGTAGTATATTTGTAGCGAGTATACAGAAGAAAACCCCAGGTGTTTATAGCAACTGATGATTTGCTTAGTAATTTTGAGGTGTTCTCCAGTCCATCAGTCAAAGAGCTATTGACAGCAGCTCTGCCAGCTGGGACCCAAACATTTTAAAACATCTACCTTCACTATTGCATTTGAAGGGTCAGAATGTCCTTACTTTTTGTCCCTTTTCTCTTGGGACTCCATTCCAAAACAAATGTAGTCACCTGGTTGTCTTCTAATAAGCACAGTTTTAAACCACATTCCAAAGAGCTGTGGATTTAGAAATGCTGGTGTCCTCAGGGCATATTAGACAGAGTCAGCAATTGGCCGGACAGTCAACAAAACGTTCCTTAAAGGCAACATCTAATGAATAGCTTGATACTTGACAATAAAGAGATCATTTATATGTTGGGAATTAAGTGTTTTTAGCAGACTGTTAGGGAGTGATATAAGCCACACTTTGTATCCTATGCATCGGGCATATGCTTTACATAAAAATGGAAAGGAGAATTATGAAAGTACTTTATTACTAGTTATTGACAGAGTGTGGAAGTGATGAAAACCAAGGAGGTTTGGACTGATGTTATGTTTGGGATGAGAGCCCTCCCCCAGATTTGGCTTTCGGGAAGTAGAGACACCATGGCAACCTTACGTAAGTGTGATGAGATTCAGACACATATTTCCCACCCCCCTGATAGAGTGAATTAATTAACCACTGCCACAGGTAACTGCCTAAATTGGCCTGCAGTCATCATCATTGTCAAGAACAAGCCTGTGTTTATAAGGTTTGTTTTAGTAACTCAAAAAAAAAAAAAAATTTCAGATCTGAAGATGATGATATACTAGGCAGAATGGGAAAAGGGTATCAACACATTCTAGGAGCATTCGAATTCGCCTGAGACGCTTCAGCTATGTACCTTAAAGTGTTGATTAAAAACACCATGCCAATTAGCTATGTTGCTCTGAAGCAGGAGTCTACATATGACCTTTCTTCATCAGTTCTTTTTCATACCTGACTCCTGTTGACATCCAGCTGTCTGGGATTTCTCCAGACTTCTAAGATTTCTTGAAAAATAATGTCAGCAAGGATAAGACTTCTTTAGACAAGTCTTTCAGATTTTTAGGTAGGACTTAGAAAGTGTGCAGATTTTAATGCTTGTCCCTCATAGGTACCTCTAGTAACTAAAAGGGGAGAAAGTTTTTCAGTTCCTCATGTGTACATCATCCTGCTTCTTCCCCAAACCATCCATTAAGACTGTCATTGAAATATCTCAAGGTTTTATTTTAAAATATTGCTTTCAGATGAACTTTGTTTATAATTTTCTGCAGTGAAGCAGTGTTCAAATTGTGCCAAATTCTGATCTCTATGTTTTTTGTTGGGGTTTTTTTTTTTTTTTATATATTGATGTTGTGTGAAATCCCATGGGAAATGGGAAATTGCCATTTATAATTTTAGGAAAATCCAGTTACATTTCCTAATTCGGTCTCTAAGATCTCCTAGACATGTCTGTCAGACTTGCACACCTTTGAAAATTTTACTCTATCTATGCTGTTCTTGTTAATACATTACATGCTTTACTTAATCATGTCTTTTAAATAAATTAGTCTATTGACTAATTCTGATGTTGCTTATTTCTAATTAATAAGTAATGGCAAAATCTAATGAAAAATGAGGGTGGAAAAAACTTACTCAATGCCTCTTTTGAGCTTATTCCCTAAATGCTTTAAATTGCTGTGCAGTGGTCCTTTTACCTTTGACCACAGCGTTATCTCTAGGTTGACATTAGCTTCACTGGAACATAATTTATCTATTCAGCCACAGGGTTTTTGTAGGACTTAGGGCAACTCTCCTGTGCACATCTGACATGTTCTGCCCTTCTGCTTTTGCACGATGTGCAGAGATGGCAGCAGTAGGTGCTGTGGCTGCAGGTTGTGGAGATGGAGCCTCTTGTCCTGGGAGTTTTCTGCTTCACACCTTAGCTTCTGAGACTGAAATTCAAGGTCTGCTTACAAATCAGTCCCATTGATGGTATACTGAAGTGCTAAAAGTTTTCTTTGTATCTTGTTTGTTTGGATACTCAGCTTTAACACTATCTTTCAAGATTTAAAAAGAGAAATGTTTACCTATGTGAGTCAGCAGTACAAAAAGTGCTTTTACATTAAATAAGAGCATACCTGCACCAGCTGTCAACAGTTTTACAACCACGCACCCATTTTTCCACTTATTAGACCTATATGTCACACAAATTTGAGCAGATTCTTTGATACCTTGTAAGCCTACCAGAAAATCTTTTGTACCATGCAAGTCGCCTTCCAACACTGTAATTTCCAGAAACCTTGTGGTAACACAAAGATGTATGAGTCAGATAATGCATTAAACAGCGAGAGTGGGAGACTTTTATAATATTCAGTTGTTGCTTACTATGTCTTTTTTTCCTATAGATCATCAGGATAGTGTTAGATATGTGGAATGGTAATAAGTGAATCTTGGACTAGTTGCAAAAAGCCAGAAGGGACTGGAGACATGGCTTACACACTGCTAATATCACAGGTAAAGTGTTTGTGCTTAAGGCTTTGGTTTTATTTACAATGGAACAGATCTTAAGTGAATCATGGTTCATTTAATTAACTTTTATAAGGAATGGAGATGCCAGTTCCCAGGAGAGAACCGTCCTGCCATGGGAAGCTTCCTGCCAGACTAGTCAAATCTGTACACATGTGTCAGAGCTCTGCTTCCCTAGACATATGTGGTAAGCAAGAACTGGCTCCACTGGTATCACCCTCTGGACTCCCCACATAAATACCAATGGCACCAGGACTAAAGGCTAAGCCCTCTCGGCCAACCCACAGCAGCTGCAGTTCCTGCCCAAATAGCATCAAACCTTTTATTTTGGCTTTCACTGACAAGACGGGACTTGGTCTTTAAATTGGCTTAATCAGGAAAGAACTAAGGCAGAGAGTATGTCAGGTGCAGCCTGACTTGCTGGGATTGGCCCAGGTGGCATTTGGAAGGGAGAGCTGGAGGAGATTATGAATCATTTGCATTTTAGTCTCCTGAAGGTAATTTGAGCTGCAGCGAGGACATGGAACAATAGCACCCTTCAGGGGAGGAACTCAGGTCTTCACAGCTGACCTCCTATGACTTGTACCAGGGAGGATGGGAAATCTGGCCACTTTCTGTTAGCTGTTCTTTACCACAAAACATACTGTGGTTTACTTCCTTAACACAGCTGCCTTACAAAGGTAGGGTGAACCCTTTACTTTTAGCCTAGATCTTAATTTCTTTTCTTAGTTTTGTAGCTTGTTTCTTAACAATAAGAGCAAGAAATATTCTTGTATTTCAAAACACATTAAAAATTAGAACAATTAAAGCTGAATTCTGTTTTTGTCAGTAATCACAGTGGTATGAGTTGAGTTAATGATGAGAGTACTTTGTCTCAAAGCTTTACACTGAAGTAGGCACACTGGGATTCAGTTCAGAAGTTAAGACACTTGCATATAGCTGTCTACTTGTAGCTATGTACAAGCTCACTGAAACTTTCCGCTACAGTCAATAGAGATCTAGTTAATGCAGAGTGAAAGGATGGCTTGTCTAACCCTCAAGCCAGTTCAAGGAGAATTTAGTTGCCTAGGCATAAATTTCTAGTGCCACTGTTGAGCACTGTCTACCTCTAACCTAAGCAGGAGGGAGTATGTGTGTAGGCATGTATGCAGAGGGGTAGCTAAACTAGAAGCTCTTGGGGGGTGGTGGAGACACGTATCATATCCTGAGGTGTGGGTGAGTGATGGAAGGATGTGAGAACTGTTGCAGTGGGTGCCTGCCTGGGAAATGCTGGGTGTATGCTTCTTGTTGCTGAGGCATTATAAAATACCAGGTTCGGAAGGGAAGGTTCCTTTTTCAGGGGGGTATTATTAAGTTAAAGTGTTTCATGACTTTTGTTCAAAGCTGTAGAAGAAAACAATGTGGTGGCTCCATTCCTCTCTGTTGTTAGAGCAGGCTTTTCTTTTTTTTTTTATTTTTATCACTTGTTCTCATTCAAAAGCGATAGGATATTTATGCTCCCTTTGGAAGGATCAAGCAGGCTTATATGTGGATAGATGGAGATATGTTTTGTCCTAGCACATTGACTAATGAAAACCTCCATAGCATGAAAAAAACCCCCTTAATTAGATCAGTGCTTTTTGTAGAGCTAAACCCACTGAAATACTTTTGGTGTAATGATCTAGTAATTCCAGTGGTTTTGTACCCTTCGGGACAAAAAATGTCCTGAAAGATAAAAGCAGTCTTGTTAACAGTTCTATTTTTTTTTCTTTGTGCATACGTAGCTAAATTCTAAATGTTAAATAAGTAGAAATCAAAGGGTTCTGATTTCTTTGGGTAGAGCTTGGCACCATACATAAAACAGAAATTCTGCTGGAATATCCCCTTTTACATGACTCTCACTAAACTGGCTTTGCTAGAGAGGGCTGGAGATTTGCACTTTGGTTTGCAGCTGTATGCTGTAAACAAATCATTGATTATGACCAAGCTTAAAAATACTCCCCAAAAGATAAGTCAGGAAACTATATCCTAAACCCTAGGGAAGATCCATGCTATAGATGTATCTGACCTGTCTATCTGTAGATATGTGATGCAACTGAAAGCTTTAAAATCCACACCCTGATCTACAGGGTCAATATTCTTAAGGGACTTCCAGTTTGCCAGTCAGGGAGCCCAGTAATATTATAATATGAGTTGTGGAAACGATGTTTTAATATGAATAATATCTAATAAAGGTATCTAATATCTAGCCAAAGGACCTCGCTAGTGAATGGCCAATAGATCATACACAATCACAGAATTGTCTGGATTGAAAAAGACCTTTAAGATCATCGAGTCCAATCTTTAACCTAACACTAAGTCCTTAATTAGAAGCTCTTCTTTTTTGAAGGCAAATTCTTGTGGACCAGAAGCATTTTTTCTAAATTAATATGAGCTTATGAACAAATTGTTAAAAATCAGTGAGATTAACAAAAATATATGATTATTATTACATGATACATTCATTATATTATAAAAACCTTTATATTGCATACAATTACTATATTATATAAAATAATTGCCTGTATTACGTATGTGATGTATAATTATAGCATATGTAATATAGATAATTATATAACATAATAATTAATATATAACTTCCAATAAATAATGTAAGACTACTTTAGCAGTCATGGTTCTCTTAGATGATATAGAATTGTCTGGGTGAAGTTAAATGGAGGTGAGACATGGTAGCTGAGATGTGAAGAGGCCAAGAAATTTATTGGCTTTGATGAGAAAGAAGACGTGTTTGTTTGATTTTATAGTAGGGAGTTTGAACAACGAGTAAAAATAACTAGAAAGGAACAAGATGTGGGACTAAAGACCAAAGATATGGAATGATTTATGTGACAGGTTTTCACAATACACATAACTCTTCAAGGTCTGGTTTTCTTTCAGCATATTACTCATGCTGGAATCTTTTGGATTTTTTTCAGTGTTTCTGGGCAGTGCATATTGTAGACTCTGCAGATCAGGACAGAGTTCAAATGCATTCTATGAACCAGAAAAAAATCAATTTTTTCTCATAGAATACTTCTGTGTATGAACAGTAGTTTAAACAATGTTCCACTGAACTGATTTTGCTTAAGCATATGAAATCTGTCAACAGAATTTTGTACAAATAAGCAGACTTCAGAATCACAGGTCTTGTGGTCCACAGATAACTCAGCACCTCTCAGGTTGACCTTTCTTAACACTGGAGATGAGAAGACAGAAGAATTTTTCCTATCTCATTTTCTTAGAGTATCTGCTAACTAGCACTCACCAGAAGATGATTGAGCATGGAGACCTTTTGAAGACATATAGAAAAGCACTCTTGAAAGAGGAGCTTGCCCTGCTGGTGGAAAGGTACAATTGTTGGTGACACAGAAAATTTCATTATGCCTTTTCTGAACCAGTGATCCCTTTAAATCCTCTGTGAACCACTGGGGCCTGATTTTCTTCTCTCATGATGTTCAGCATTATTGATGTTAATAGTTTCTTCAGGTTGATACTACAATAAATTGGAGAAAAATAGTTCTTCTGTCACTCTAAACCCAAGTTTTCTTTCTCATCAATAAAAGGGCAGGCAGTAAAGGGAAACAGAGAGTGGTGATTCAGTCAAAGTGGTAAGAAAATCGTTTTGGGTGAGATTTGACCTCTTCTGCGCACAGTGGATAGCACCCAACTCTTCCAAGTCCAAGGCTTCTAGGAATGGCAGTTATGGGCTAAGCTGACAGTGGAGTGGGGCAGAAACAGCAGACATTTAACTACGTGTGACAGCTTTGCTTTGTGTTGGTTTGACTAATAGCATGGAAAGTTCACAGAGCAGTTTCCTGCTGTTGTACTTAGTCTTGGTGGAGACTGCTAGCAATGTGTTTACAAGTGATTCAGGTGCCAGCCAGCACAGAGGCAAAATGAAGACTGAAATTGCTAGATGTTCTTACACAGTGCCAGGACCTGCAGGTGCTTTGCTCTGCGCTTCTAACCTTTCCATATATGCTTATCCCAGACCTGGGAAGAAAAGCGTCCCAGGAGTTTAGAGCACCAAACTCTCCCTTGCCCCAGCAGGCACTTCTCTAGTTGTGACTTGGTGCATGGCTGAACATTTCAGCAATCTCTGGATGATATCTCTGCTCTCCACAAGCAACTGTCAGCATGTGAACTCGGTTCATGGTATCCTTATTTTTGAAAAGGGACAAGTCAACTCAGCATGTGTTTTTTGCCATCTTGTGTGTGTATTCATCAAAGGCTGTGCAGGGAATACTAGGCAGAGGTGGGTCTAATCTTAGAAAGTGACTGGTTTCCTCTCCATGGAGATAGGGCTCACAGAGCCAGGCAGCTGAAATGCTGTCTTCTGCTATTTCTGCCACATGCTCCTGAAAGGGCTGTTGCTGCCCTCTGTCCATCTGCTTGATGTCACTAAGCTGTCTCTTCTAGCAAAGCTATTCCTGCACACAAAAGCTACTGTTCACAGGCAGCAGAGCTGCTAGCTTAGATCAAGGGCTTCTGACCACAAGGAAGAGGCTGACCTGAGAGTAGTCAGTATTCAGGAATTGACCCTCTGCCCATCTACCAAGGCTGCAATTTTTGCATCCCTCTTGTCCTTCTCAGCTATTTTTGATGTCAATTCTCAAGGATCACACTATAGGCTTTCCAGTCATGCTGCTCTTTGCAATGCAGGGAAATAATGAAAACACACATTTTCCTTTTAAAAATACAAGAAAATAAAAGTGACTTCCAAAACTGTCATCCTCAAGCAGTCTGCAAGACTGTAGTTGGAGGCCTATGGATAATCCTCAGAACAGCATTACCTTAATGCATTTTCCATTAAGTTTCAACTAAAGATGGCAAAAAGGTTGGGAGGTAATGGCAGTACAAGTGGTTTAGAAACCCTGAATGATGTAACAGTCAAAAATGTCACCCATTGTGGACAAAGAAAACACTAGAAAGGACTATTGTGAAGTATGAATGGGGAATATATTTTTAGTGCTAGAAAATCTGATCAGAAAACACTTTTGTTCTGGGAAATCTACAGATTATATTTTTACTCAGTGAACAGTCTTCAGGCAAAAGTAGATCTGAACTAAAAAATAATCAGCATGTAACTAGTGTTTGTCAGCCATTAAAAGCTACCTCCCTGGGCCTGCATGAGCAGACAAAATGCTGAAATGGGTGGCAGGGAAGATGACTCAGTGGGATCCTCAAAGTATTCATGGGTAGAAGAATCGGTCTGTGATCTCTGGTCTATTTGAATCAATGGATACGTCTAATGTTAACATTTCTGTTCAACCACCAGCTATTTTTCCCAAACCACCAAACACTTCTATCATGCAATATGGAGCTGCATACTAGCGGTAGACCACCTTCAATGGCCTCATGGGCCTCTTGTAGTCTTCAGACCATAATCCATAAACCATAAATGCCCATTGTAACCTAGATAGAGAATAGAAGTGCACCCAATTTTTGACATCCTTGTTTTTGAAAAAGGACAAGTGAATTNAGACATTTAAAGCCCGCCTGGACGTGTTCCTGTGAAACTTGGTCTGAGTGATCCTGCTCTGGTGGGGGGATTGGACTAGATGATCTTTCAAGGTCCCTTCCAATCCCTAACACTCTGTGATTCTATGAGCTGAAAAATTTGTTCCAGAATGGATCTCTTTTTTTCAGCTCTTGAATTGATGCATATTTTAAAAATTATTCATTAAATGTAATAGTTTAATACTTCATCAAATATTTATATATTTTTTAATAATAATGATATTACTAATGATCAATGTTTAACATTAAATGAATTTGGTGGCTTACTTCTCAAAAGCACTTACAGGACAATACTTGAGTCCAAGAGTAGAGGATCACGACCCTACACCATTGTTATGCTTGTTATGCCCCACACATTGCTGTACACTGGAAAAGGTCCTCATCTCTTACAGGTGAGCATACAATATGATCTGTGGCAGCGTGAATAAAAGTACAATCTTAGCCTTCATCTAGACCCTGTGCATTTGATGCCTCTGCTGCCTGTGTGGTCAGTATAGAGAGAGGAGCTCCTTTGGGAAAGCAACTCTAGGCAGCTGCTGTGGCACAAAACCAGCAGGAGGCATGGGCCCAGTGGTGCCACTCTTCTGCTTCTATGGAGAGCCTGCGTGTTGGATGCACATGGAGCTGCTTCTGGGGCAAGAGCTAGATGCTGAAGGCCTCTCAGAAGAGGTACATGTATAAAATCATAGAATGGTTCAGGTTGGAAGGGACCTTTCAAGATCATCTAGTTCCAACAGGGGGGACACTTCCACAGCAGGGACACTTCCCACAAGACCAGGCTGCCCAGGGCCTCATCCAACCTGGTCTTGAACGCCTCCAGGGATGGAGCATCCACAACTTTCCTGGGCAGCCTGTTCCAGTGTCTCACCACCCTCTGAGTAAAGAATTTCCTTCTAATTTCTAATCTAAATCTGCCCTCTTCCAGTTTGAACCCATTACCCCTCCTCCTATTACTACAGGCCCTTGTGAAAAGTCCCTCTCCAGCCTTCTTCTAGGCCCCCTTCAGATACTGGAAGGCTGCAATAAGGTCTTCTCTGAGCTTTTTCTTCTGCAGCCTGAACAAGCCCAATTCTCTGAGCCTGTCTTCATGGGAGAGGTGTTCCAACCCTCTAATCATCATTGTAGCCCTTCACTGGACCCTCTTTAACAGATCCGTGTCCTTCTTGTGCTGGGGACTCCAGAGCTCGACAAGAACATACAGGGTTGAGTCTCTCTCTTGTTGAAAAGTAGTTGCTGAGAGAGGTGTTGGGTTTTGTACCATACTGTGGCACTGAGAAATGTGCTTCTGGGACATTTCTGAGCTGTGGTTCAGCTTCCCAAGACAGTGGTCTAACTTCCAGCCTAGGAGTATCAGAGGAGATGATCCTGGGAGGGGGAGTACGGTGGAAGAGGAGATCAGGGAAGAATTGCCTTCATCTGTTTGTAGTACACAGGCAGGAGCACAATCAGATCAACAAAGCTGAAGCCTTGTGATGTGGGAAGATACAGAGACCTTACAGGAGCAGAGCTGCATTTGGTTCCCAGCTTCTGCTTGCATGCATGGACCATTGCCTACCACTGTTTTGGCGTATATATATCATGGGGGAGTTGCGCTGGGTCTCAGCTCTTCCCATATTACCAACGAGGCAGCACTAAAAAACTTATATTCTGGATTGTGCTCTTGGACACTGGGACAATGGGCACAGATTTTGCAGTTTTATTTCTTTCCAGCTATTTTTTTTCCTTTTATGTCCCATAATAGAGCACTATGTGACATTCACAGTTTTGATGTGGCCTTTCATGGTGTTTCCCACCATATTTCTATTATTTCTTTTACTCCAAAATGTGAGAAACACATTAGTCATAAAATATTCCCTTTCAGTTTTCAGTGAAATAATAAAAGGCTTCTACAACTCATGTGCTTTAGTCTTCATTATTTCTACCCTGTTTTCAACAGCCACTTCTGTCAGGGAGGATAAAACCTCCAGATTCAGTTTGCATGCCAAAGAAAACAACTACAGTTCATCGAAATCCCTTAATAATTTCAGCAAAATGCTGAAGGAGGAATTTTGTAATTAAAGATTTCATATTTTCTTATTTGATGTTCCATGCTGGGCTGGGCGGATTTTTTTCTACTGATTCAATGACACCATGCTGAGGGGGGAAAATGGTTGCACAATTGGTAAGTTTTTTACTGGAATAACTTTGTCATAGCGTTATCTCTTTTTTTAACGGAATAAATATTTACGTGTATCCTTTTTCCAAGCAACCTTCAAATCAACATATTCCTCATTAAATTTTTGCAGTGTTTAGATTAAGTGCTTTGGCAGAAGAAATTAATTCTATCCCAAGTTTGTGGATTAGCGTTTGGCAAACCTTAATACATAACGAATCAATGTGATTTTGTTAGGGTTCTGTGCCATGCATCTCGTGAGCTAATATGCTGAGTGTGGAGGATGAAAAGAAGCAAAACCTTTGTCATACTGGAAGCTCATATGAGTCTGATACCCTAAGAACAACTGCTCTTGCTTTGCCCATGACATGCATGGTTGTCCTTTTCACAAACCCTATGGGGCTCAGCCAGGAGAAACTTCCTGATATCTGTACTCCCCTTCCTGTGTATCAGGGACATAACTGTGTTTTCTCTCACAGGAATTAAAATGAGACTAAATCTATCCAATATCAAGTTCAGCAAATGATCTTTTGAAATCATGAAGGTTATTCAATTTCTTCCCGGCTGACACGAAGGTATGGCCAGACAACATGCGGCTGGTTTCTAGTGGAGCACACTCAGATGTCTCCTATACAATTGTTCCTTGTCTTCTAGGACATCATACCTTTTCCTCTTCTTCATGAAGAAAATGCACTTAGCAGTCTGAGCTGGAGCACTTGCAGACTCCTTCTTTGTGATTTTTACACAATAATTATTTCTTGTGCCCTAGATAAACCTGTTTTGCCCATGGAAGTTGGCCTGACATTAGAAGATAACTCAGTCTCTCATTTTCTGAGCCTTTCCAGACAGGAATGCTTACTGCTGAAAGTGCTGAAAGTGCTGAAAGCTCAGTCTTTGGAAAATTGAGAGCTCTGCAAGTATTAAGAAGTCAAACTGAAAAAAAGAGAAAATTCCTACCTCTCTATTCGTTTGTATGCACATGTATAATGATAACCAATAACCGCTGTCATTGATAAAGTACATGAATTAATAACAGGAAAAGTTCAGTATATTATTGCAGCAGATTAATGAATCACTGAGCATATGATGAAATGGTAAATTTAAAGATAACTTCTCTATATTAAATTTTTGTCCTCTTGTCTCTCTCTTCTTTTAATTAGAACCTAGGTTTATTAGCTTATTTCTAAAACTCTTACTAAAATATTGCTGTGAAGTGATATATTCTGTTGCATAATATTGAATTTTAAAACTTGTAGCCTAGCCATGCAGAAATCTCTGCTGAGTCAGCAGAATGGCAAGTGCAGAGTTTCTGCAGAGAAAGGCATCGCCTTCCCTGACTGAGCCTGCCAGAGACTTGAAGTAGAGGCTCAGCCCCAGGCCAGAGAGAGGGAAAGCTTTGACACAGACTTAACTATAAGAGGTAGAAAAAGAAAAAAGCATAGAAAGCAGGCCTTACAGCTGATTTTAGTTTACCTTATTATTATTGGGGAGGCATAAAAATTTGATCCATTGTGGGCAATTTTTTGGAGAACAAGGTTGGATTTTTTATGGTTACAAATATTGAACAATTTGAAAAAGAAAAAGATATCAGAAAACTGATATTTATCTGAAAAAAACCAGAGTATTCTAGTAAGAATGCATAGGTGTACATTGATGCAGTTTACACTCGTATGGATTACAAGAACAAAATTACAGCAGATAAAGTGCCCAAGATGTAAAGTAGATGTTAGTTCATTAGGCCAAATTTCTACATATATCTCCTTCCATCTTTTAAATTATATTTTTACTTGTAACTCTGCACTTTTATGACATCAGCTGGCACCAGATGATATTCACTTATTTGGAAATACATAATTTCTAATTAAGATTATATATTTCTATTCATTGTCCATATATAGCTGAATATATCAATATCACTGTCACAAATATGTACACACATGTATTCACACATGTGGTGGGTTTACCTTGGCTGGGTGCCCGGTGCCCACCCCTAGTCCCTCTATC
>VYZX01027899.1:105628-158249 GCA_013401335.1 Brachypteracias leptosomus | reverse complement strand
GTCATAACAAGGGTGTGTGTTATCAACACCTTCTGGCTTCCAGTACTGCAGCATGAAGGTTGTATGGGGAAAATCAGCTCAGACAGACCCACTACAACACAGAATATGGTAATCCTGAAAGCAAAAGTACATGGCTTTATTTCTTATTTGGCCAACTGGGGAATTTAGGCATTTAGTCTATGAGAAATAATATATTATGTTTCTTTGGCTTTTTTTTTTTCCCCCCAGTCTAAAGTAGAGAAACCCACTCTCTTCAACAGCACGACTTCTAGATGCTTCGAAAGGAATGTAGCAAAAATAAATGTTTAGGTTGAGTGTACTCTAGTCTATCTAAAATAATTCATGGCTGTCTCACTGTGGGAGTAGTAATTATTGATCAACCTCTTTTTTTCATTCCTTTTTTAAAGTGTTGAAGTACTGTAACCAGCTGCATTTGTAGAGGGCTTTGTGAGCATGGCTTATTCACTACAGCTTAGCAACTGCAAAGCTAATGAGGCTGCTGACCTTGATAACAGAAAGGTTACAGACTTCACAAAGTGAATATAAGATGCTGAAAGATGTTTGTTTTCTGCTATTTTATTAAAATGCATTTTTAAAGTTTAATTACTGGTACAAATAGCAAAGAAATCAGAGCAAGGAGTCAGAGAAGAAGCCACGTTCTGTGGCTATTTGTGGATTAATGAGTCTTTCATGGCAGAGCTGTCTTGGTCATTGAAGATGCTTTCTGCTAGTGTTGAGAAATTCCTCCAGTTTTCAAGAAATGTAACTCTAATCCTCCTTTGACTGTCCAGTCCTTTATCTTGGGATCAGTCCTTGGACAGGTCAGAAATCCTGCCTTTGAAAAGAAACAGAAAATTCCCATCTGTGCCTGCCATAATCTAAGTCAAACACTATATTCCAACCAGGCTACATTTAATATTTAGACATTAGGTACCATATTCATATAGAACAGCTTTTGTTTTAATAGATAAATCTTTGGCCCTGCATCATAGGATTTGTTAAAGCGTTTGTCTTGGCAACGTAAATTTGCCAATATTTCTTCTTCTCTGTCTCTCTTTTGCAGCAGTAAGGGGACCAGGCAATATTTCCTTTCTTCTGTTTTAAAGTCTATAGCAAATACACTCCAGCATAATCTTTTTTTATTATGTTATAATTTTCAATGGAAATTACACACACACACACCCCCAGTGATACTAATTTCTCTTAGTATTTAATTCTTCAAGATTCTTTCAAATCTTGGTCTCCTTGCTGAGACAACCAATCAGGGTGATAAGGAAAGATAACTGTTCAGGATATAAATGCATAATCAGTAGGAATTATGCAGTGTTTCAATTCATAAAGAAGAGTAAATATTCTCAACATGACAGTGACCACTTGTCACCTGCATTTATTTAATGATCCTAAAATTAATGACTCTTTTGTGATCATCATGATTATGTTTAATTGTAATAGAAACCTTATGCAATAAGCACTTTCTGGACACTGTTTTGAAGAACTTACAGAATGGTGCAGGCTTCCTGCTCATTACTGGCATCCTATGAAGCATTTCTCATACTTCCTCTGAAAACTGTCATTGCTGCTCTTCACTTCTAATAGATGTCTCCCACCCTGTTGTTTCTCTTCATTCCTATAATCCATGTTAAAGTGAAGCCTGCAAGAAACTGATGAAAAAAGCCAAAGTCTAGGGCTGTCTTACACTCTAGCTGTGTAGAAAGCACAGAATGAGAGTGTGTTTGCTAACAATATGTCAGTGGCTTTCTTACAAAATCTACCAACAATCCTTTTTTCCCTTTTGATACTGAGAAAGGTGAGACTCTCACATAATTATTCTACTTTTAACTCTAATTTGGCTGTCCCTGTGGCTTGTGCCTCAGTCTTATCAGGGTGAAGACTCACGTGTAGGGGCAATTCACCGTGGCTGCTATGTCTTCTCACTCCTGAGTGGCTGCTTGAGGTGCAGGGTCATCTCAACCACTGCTGCAGTGAATTTCATGCTGCTGTCCATAGCACAATGTCAGATACAATGACTTGCTTCAGCTGGGCTCTTGAGTCTTGTTCTGTTGATGTTCCTCGGAGTAAGTTACGGAACAGAGTATCATACAAAAATAAAGCTGGAGGTGACCTCAAGTGTTCGTCTGGTTCAACTGTCTGCCCCGAGATAAGATCAGCTATAAGAGTAGATTTATCTTTTTCAAATATTTCTGGGGATGGATATTCAACAACGTTCTTGGGCAATCCATCCAGTGCTTCTCTAGCTTTGTCATTAAAAAATTTACCCTAATGCCTAACCCAAATCTTTCTCACTGCTATTTAAGTTCTTCACAGTGGGGTTAGCCTTTCTCAGTAGAACTCCCAATAAAAATGGTAGCTATTTCCCCCTGAGAAATGCAGCATGTAAAAGTTTAATGCTTTTTGCAAGCCTGACTGTGCATTCTGCATTTCTAAAGCACTTTAAAGTATGTGTAATAAGTCAAGAGAAGTTGCATTTCTGCATTTAGTGATGAAAAGGGTCTGTATCTTTTAAGTATGATGGGTAGCATCCAGTGCAAGGCTTTATGTTTCCTGTGCTTGTAATCAGGTTGTGCATCACCGTCCCTCAGCTCACTGGCATGAATCAGGCATTCCAGCATCTTCTTGTATCTGTCAGGCTGGGAAGTCATTTGACTTTTGCAAAAGGGGAAACAAGAGGGTTTATATCACCATTTTCAGCAAGGGAATCGGGAAAGCTTCCTACACACTACACACCCTCCCTTGAAAACTTGTACAGGGACCAAGACCAAACTCAAGGGATGTTCTTTTTTAGAGGTGAAAAATGGGAATTACCTGATTTTAGTGGAGTTGGTCAAACTGCCCATCAAAATTTCTGTATAAATCCTTTTCTAGAAAAGGCACTGGACTGATCCACAGGACTATAGTGCAGTGTTAACCTCTGTACAGATACAATGACTGACTGATAACTTCTGTCAGATGCTAGTCAGCATGCTGGTTAACAGAGTTAATTGTCATTTGGACCCGTGAGTGTAACTATGATTACAGGGATAAAATGATAAAACATGTAAAGGTTATAATACATTTAATTTAAAAGTGGATTTTGTTTTGCTTATTATCTTATATCCAAATATGGTTGTGAATCTGAGTGAGCATAAATTATGTGAAGATAAAATGCCAGATTGGTTTTATATATGGTTTCTGTCTGTTTCAACAGCAGATAGTGCACATAGCTGATCTAAAAACTTGTTTGCACGGTACACAGAATTTTGCCCCTACTTAAGAAAAGAATATTGCTGCCTAGATTGCAAAAATAGAGCAAAACTCTACAGATAGGCACCGTGCTGTGAGCTTTTATTGTCTAACTGTGTCTAATGGTTGAACTGCCAAAACTAGCAGCAGGACTAGAATAAATTATGAACAGATGAAGAACTCTCTCATTCTTGTGTGATAATCCAGAGTTCTCTTATCTATAAATAACGATCCCAGGGTTGGCAATTTAGAAGCACAAACGCTATGTAAGCAAATGGTAGGAAGCTTTTACATTCTTGTCAGAATGATCTCCTCTGACAAATCAAATACCAGATACCTAATCTAAACAGGGTGGAAACTCTGTAAGTTAAATGTCCATGGTACATATGTAATATTCTTTACAATCTGAAACTTGGTGTACACTTCCGTCTCTGCTTCTGTGTAATATCAGTGTTTTGTATTAATGAAATATATTTCTTGTATCCAAATTTAACAGAAATACCCTGGGATATAGCAGAGATATTTTCTTTAGTGGCATGGAATTTGACAGCACCTCCATTTTGGTTTATTTTACACACAGGAACTTTGTCCATGGTATTGAATACCAGGAATTTTTTATTATCATAAGGTACCACTTCTAAAACATCTGGAAATACAAATATTTCTTTCAAGAGCTGAAGTCCAGACAAATGTGGATTTTGTTTTTTCTTTTCCAAAGTAGTTATTTTTACTTACTTTAATAACTTTTAAAATTTAAATTTCTAAGGGAACTGTGCTGGATTCTCCTAAGCACATGAGAATTATGTAGTTGTTGTGTGGGATGCATATGCCGTGATCCTAATAACCTAATATCTGATATGTAGGGAAGACATGATACGTTGTAAAGAAGCTTGGATCAATTATTTTCTCCAGACAAATGTTACATCTCAGGCAGATTTAAATTTTTGACTTTGTGGACAAGTTCCTCTGTACATATGCACTGTCTAAAGTTTCTGACTTCAGTGAGAAATCAGTTTAGTTATCAAAATAAGTGAATTATTCTTAAGTCTGTATGTGTGCTGCTAAACTAAACATGAGTAAAATTATAGGATTAAAGAACACAACAGAAATAACCCGTTAATTGTAATTAACTATAATTGTAATGAACTATCTGGCTACATGAAGATCTTCCCTAGATGACAGTGTATGAAAATGTGTAGTACATTCAATGCATATCCAGACAAGTGGAGTCTTCAGTTGGAAAAAAAAAATGCTGCTATGTGGCCGTATAAAGCTCAATTTTGTTTGGACTGTGAATGGGTCTCTGGCATGGATTTAAGCTTTGCTTAAGATGATTTAAGTTATGGCGACCTCAGTGGTCACAGAATCTCTACAGTGTGGGCCTGTAGACTCACTATCCTGACCCTGACATGCTCTGTGCTCTTTTGTCAGCTCATGCTTCTGAATAAGAAGATTAACAACACTGAACATAGGCAAATGTAATGCCTCTGATGCTAATAAATGTGTGCAGATACTGAAACAAAAATAATTTTGGGTTCATAAGTAATTACTGCAGAGTTTCCTATAACTAGCACTGCAGGAAATGGCACTTTTTCCTCAAAATGGCTCTATATTTTTTTCCAAATGTGTAGCACAAACAGGATGAGCAGAGAGAAAGGAAGAACTGTTACTGGATGCATGTACATTTACTTTTGTATTATTAGAAAATTTAGAAGTGTAGCAAGTCTGGTAACATAAGAAAAAGTGATTGATAATATAGTTTGTAGAATGGGCTTGAAGGAGACAAAAAACATTTAAAAAGACCAAAATAATAAAAGAGTTTTATGGAGTATTTGCAATTATTAAACACCTGAGATTTGGAAGAGATCTGCAATTGAGATTCTGTGTGAGGTCCCAGATTTCCGGAGTCTACAGGATCTTAAAATCTGTCAAATCAGCATCTTTATTTCACAGCATGTACTCATGGGATATTTCAGTTCCAGCCTAGCAAAAGAAAAAAGACAGCCACCATGATCTCTGCTTTGATGTTTGCAAAAAAGTGGAGTGGTCAAGGATTTCTGAAAGGAGATTAGTAAAATCATATATAGTCAAGTGAAGTCTTGCCAGGCTACATTTACTATGCAGGATAAATTTGATTTGCAAAAATGTGGAATATAGATCACTAGATTAACGAATTAAAAGAACAGAGCTTGCTGTCTGTCTTTTGCTCATTTTCTGTCTCATGGGAAGAATAAATTATATTCTGTCTACTCACTGGAATAATTAAAATTTTGAAGAGCATGCAAATACAGTATTAAATAGTTTCTCATCAGTCTGCTGTTTTCCTGAACTTTCCTTGTCACAAACTGAACATCAGTTTCTGTACCTAGTCACTAAGAAGAAATAAATGTTCCACTCAAGCTATAATTTTGCTACCTTTCCCTCTGTTAGAGAGTGGGCCCGAAATGGGATTTTTGAATTATTTCTGCATTTTTTAACATTTGTTGTGTCATCACAAATTTTTTTCACTGACTTTGAGTCCTGAGCTGGTGTTGCAACTGCCAGTGACTGTTTAGAACTTTGTCTGTGAAATATGTGGGAGAGAGGACATATCACACAAGGGAAGAATCTGGTTAGAAGTCTTCATCCAGGACACAGTGAAGCCTGTGAGATCCTTTCTTATGATTTCTGTGTACACACGAGTGGGGACAGAACAGCCACTGCTCCTTTCAGATAACTAGTAACTATACCTGGAGAGGGGACAGTAGTGGAAACAATTAGCCTCCAGAAAAATGTATATGCTGAGGCATATTTGTTTGTGTGAGAAAGAAGCAGGACAATCAGACAGAAAAAAGAAGAGACCAAAAAAAAAAGGTGTATGTTGCACGACACTAAGAAAAAGAAACACCTGGGGCCTTTGGGCAGGCAGAAAAAGGCTTGGTGCCAAGAAGAAAGAAACTTTATTACAGAACCACAGAATCACAGAATAGTAGGCATTGGAAGAGACCTCTAGAGATCATCTAGTCCAACCTCTCTGACAAAGCAGGTTCACATAGAGCAGGTTGGACAGGATGGCATCCGGATGACTTTTGAAAGTCTCCAGAGAAGACTCCACAACTTTTCCCAGTGCTCCATCACCCACATAGTAAAGAAGTTTTTTCTCCTGTGCAGATGGAACTTCCTGTGTTCCAGTTTGTGCCCATTGCCCCTTGTCCTGTTGCTAGGCACCACTGAAAAGAGATTGGCCCCATCTTCCTGATGGGATTTATAAGCATTGATCAGATCCCCTCCCAGCCTTCTCGTCTCCAGCCTAAACAGACCCAGGTGTCTCAGCCTTTCCTCATAAGAGAGATGTTCCAGTCCCCTCATCATCTTTGCAGCCCTCTGCTGGACTCTCTCCAGTATTTCCTTGTCTCTCTTGAACTGGGGAGCCCAGAACTGTTCACAGGACTCCAGATGCGGCTTCACCAAGTCAGAGTAGAGGGGAAGGAGAACCTCCCTCTCCCTGCTGGTCACACTCTCCCTTATTCACCCCAGGATACCATTGGCCTTCTTGGCTACAAGAGCACAATGCTGGCTCATGGTTAACTTGTTCACTGGGACACCCAGGAGCCTCTCTGCAGAGCTACTTTCCAGCAGGTCAACCCCTGTCCTGTACTGGTGCATGGGGTTATTTCTCCCCAGGTGCAGGACCCTACACTTGCCCTTGTTGACTTCATGAAGTTCCCCTCTGTCCAATTCTCCAGCCTGTAGCACTGTTATTGCACTGTTTGATTCCATGTATGGGGCTCCAAAGCACATGTAGTCCTGATGGAGGAGTATGAGAAGTTCCTGCTCTCCAGTCATGGGGAGGTCACGTTTTACTGGACAGGCTACTGGAAAGAGGACTGCAAGTCTACTAGTTTCCTTGCTAAATCAATATTGTGAAGGGAACATGAGTGCTTGTAGTTCTGTTGTTGCTGTTGTGAATAAATGGGACCACATATAAGAAATACCTGACTCCTTTATCAATTTATTTCTCTAGTGTAAGCCACCTCTAGGACCACAAACCCAGGCAGTCCAGGATAGTCCCAGGATCGGTAACAATATCTTTCTATATAGATTCAGTGTGTATTCATATGAAATATTTCTCCTCTAAGATGGTCCCTCTGCAAAACTCCTATTTCTGTCAGTTTAGATTAGCCTTCTAAACTTTAGAGCCAGCAGCTAACAAGCTTTACAGCACAGCCTTGTAAATCATCTGTCTTTGCAAAGGCACTTATGTGGAGGAGCTGAGCATCTCTGAAAATCAGGCCATTTCATTTTACTGGCTATATATGGATGCAGCATCTTAAATTAGGCATACAGAAATGTTAGCAATGGGATTTTCTAAAGATTGATTGCTGCTTGGTTATTAGAGCATGCTCTGAACGCTTGTTTTGTGCCAGAAAAGATATGAGGGCAATACTTCACTAGCCAAATGGACAGAATGACCTTTTGAAATGGCTCCAGCACAAGATGGGGCTGACACAGCTGTATCAATGCATGCGGGTGGATACCAGAAACTCAGGGGTCCACCTGGCACAGTGAATAATTTTCAGCTAAGAAGATAAACTCTAGATTTGATAAGCTCATGTGGATACCCCACAGCCCTGAATGAGAAGTGTGGGTAGCTGGCTTGGACAGGCTGATGGTGATAAGGGCACATGGCTGGGACTAGGGGTCAGGCAACACTAAATATGGGCTGAGCCAGTTGTTGGCAACTTCGAAATGATAGAGCATGTATCTTTCCAACTCAAGGATGATATGCTCAAGGGAGCTGGGATCCTTTGCTTTCCAAAAGTAGTTCTCTTGAGCTACTGCTTTCAGAGCTTGCAGCCTGGTGCCAGCTCAGCTGTGTGGCAAGCAAAATCTGTTTGTTGTTTGTGGTGTGGGCTGCTGGCTCTGCCATCAGGGTACTTGCCCAGGGAAGAATATTTAAGCTCTGCCCCTAAGGTTGGTGTGGTTGCGCCCACAGGCTTGGTCTTGCATTGAGCAACTAGTCAGACAATTTGCAGCATTTGCAGATATTCAGTTAGCTTCTCACAGAGCTCTGAAATATCTTCTTTTTCATTGAATGGGATAAGATCATATGGGCTGGGTACTGTTACTGTTTGCAGCCAGCAAGATAAAGTCTCCTGAATCTTTGCTGTATGGCATGTAGCCTGGCTGGTGTGCTCTAATCAGGTCCCATGAACAGAGGGCAGCTGCTGGACTTGAGATTCTGCAAATGGGACCCATCTGCTCTGCTGCTTTCAGGCTTGTCTCTGGCTGTTGGTACAAGTTAACTTCCATCAAGTGGTAGCACTGTACTAGCTGCAGATGCTGCTAACTGGTGGGAACTCCCTAGGGCGTAAGGAGGAACAGTGCCCGGCTTTTTTCAGTTCTGAACTGATTGCTGTGACAAGCTACTATAAGGAGAAAAGTGTGTTCTCCCTATTTAAGTAACTGCAGTCTGAAATAATTAAACCTTAATTGGTGACTTGTTCCAGCTTGCTCCAGCTCATAGTCTTGGGTGCTCAAGAAATACAAGCCAAGCTGTGGTTTGATTTGACAATTAACAAATTTCTTATTTACCAAACATGGGCTTGTGCCTCACTTGAAGGGTGGGATTCTGCTCTCAGTGAAAGTTTTGTTGGGGTTTTTTCCTTCTGAAAGGTTTGATTTTAAATAGTGATGGTTCATTGGTAGGAGAATAGTTGCTATGTATTAGCATTGCTCTAACAGCTAGAAGCCCCAGATAGTCCCACAGTATCGACTCCATCACTGTCACTGCTCTGCCTAAGCGTTTGCAGAAAATCTGAAGGGGAAGGTACTTTGAAATTACTTCCAGAAATTCGCGGTCGCCCCTGTCTGACAAGAGAACCTGGAACCAGAAGACTCAGCTCTGTACCTTGGTGGCTGTCTCACAGCTGAAGCCACAGATGCTTCCTTCAGCTTTTGGATATCATGCCTGCTCCCTCCTGGCATTGACTTGTGATTGGATATTAGTTTAATTTAGTCAGAGCATTGGCATGGTATGCTGTGATCTCTGTCTTCCATCTGCTAAAGGGTTCATTTCGTTTAGAGGAGAAAACAGCATCTTCAGTCATTGGGCTGCCAGTGAGAAACGGAGGCTAATAATATAAATAAAATAGGGTTAGGGGGCAGGTTTCAGCACTGGCACAAAATTGTCCACTCTGGCTACTAGTGTAATCCCTGGTATGGGTTCTGGTGTGCACCAGCTACCTCTCCCCTGAGGAATGCCAGGCACAGCCTGGATGACAGCATCTGTCAGGGACTGTTCCTAAGAACAGTGTGAGTGAGGGAGGGAGGAAGCCGTAGGGATGCAAGGTGTGTTCTACCAGTTAGCCTCAGGGCTTGTGGATCCTGGCCCGTTTTACTTGCTGATATAGGCAAAGCTGGAGGTGCCAAATATCTGATCTCTTTTTTCTGAGCATCTATAGGATACCTTAGCCTTGGTACTCTAATGACAGAGCTGCCCAGGAGCTTTCATAGCCTGAGTTTTTAGAGATTTCTTTTATAATAAATGCTTGGCTTACATACAGTTTTATTATGGAACTGGATGATGCCCTTTCTTCCACAGGCTCTGTAGAATGTCTGCACCCTTTTAAAGAACTACAGGCTGTGCTTTGTGTACCACAGGTACAGTGTATCCTGGGTAAGGCAATAATGGCTGGCAAAAATGTACACCTCCTGAGAGCCATCCTTGAAATAGGAGCCAGTCTGCAGCTTTGCCATAAATCACGTAGTAACAAAAGTGATAAGGCATTGTTTTATTCTTTGGAAAGAAAAATGCCTCTTAGGCTGGCTGGATTATCTTTAATGCCTTTGAAATTTAGCAGAGTGATTTTCTTCATGCTTTAAGAATTCGCAGTGAGGGATGAACCGCTAATGAATTACTTTCAAGGAGTTTAAACTTAGCTAAAGCCTGTTCATCAATCCCTTCAGTAATCATGAACATCAGCAGAAGAATAAGGTTGAAAAGACAAAACCCTACAACTTGACTTTACACTGTGTACAAATTAGGGAACCAACTCTTACATTTGATCTTTTAAGTAAAAGGTAAAATGCGATTACATTTACACGTTCCTTTTCCTCTCATCATCTCATTTCCATCAGAACGATTTGAATGGTGCTGATTTGTGATGCCACTGCTTTATACATTGACCTGGCTGGATTTCAGCTACATTTCCACATATTGCCATTGACATGTTCTGTCTTTGAACTGAAATGTTTGCAATTTGTCCTGCTGCAGCTTCTCCCCATGACTGCAAATGCACAACTCTGCAGATATTCTTCCATTTGGCTCTTCCCTTCAGCAGATCGAGCACCTCTGTTTGTCTGCAATTAATGAGAACGTGAATCCATGCTGCTCCATGAGCTCTGTCCCAATTCCACTGAAAACTGGGGATGGGCGGCACTTCACAGAGCTGAGCCTTATAAATTGGCAATATCTACTTGCAATAAACAGACTGTAAAAGACTCTACTTAAGGAGAAGCAGAACTCCTGAGCAGATTGTCTTTAATGTGTCTTCTTTATAGAAAGAGTTATAACTGCTTTGTTGTTGTTGTTGTTGCCTTTTTTTTTTTTGAGAGATTGCTTCACTGCTATTGCACTTATTAAATTTGTCCATTTGCTAAATAATCTAAATTGCCTTCATTCCCAGCTGCTGCACAATGTAACTGTAACAGTGCAGATTATTTTACAGAGATGGCTTGATTTTTGTGGTAGGTTATATAGTAATGAATTGTTTGTCAGAGAAATGTAAATGTGAATGCAACAATATACATACAGATTGAAGTAATGAAATTCGTGATCATGATAATACTTCTTTTCTATTTTATGATATAGTCAATCTGTCCTTCTCTTAAAGATAAAAAGCCAGGTTGGATGACTACTAAACAAAAGAACAGATGTTCCCTGCTCAAAGTTGAGCATACAGAGTGTGAAATTGTTTTATATAACCTAGTGAGAGCCCTCTGGAAAGGATTTGTTTATAAAATATTTTGGATCTGGAAAAGCAGAAGACAATTATAAGACCAATTATTTTAAGTTTCAGCACTTAAGCACAATCCAATATTTGACTGTAAAATGTTTGATCACCTCTCTGAAATTTTCCAGGCTCTTGCTAACAGGAAGACTATGTCCTTGAGCAATTTTAGGAAATGCAGGATAGCTGCCTTAAAATGGCTGCAAGCTTGGATGTGGTATCGGTGAGAAATCTACAGGAAACTTTTCATAGAACTTGTTTTTGTAGCTAGGCATTACAGCAAAAATGTTATCTGAGAATCAGAACTCAAAATTACAGCAGAAAGAACCGTTTGGGCAAATATTAGTAAACTTTCTTATGGTGCTGTAACACTTTCAGTAAATGACTTGTGCATTAGAGGAAGGATATAATCAAATCATTTCAGGTAGTTTGTTGGTCAGTCAGACAGCT
This sequence comes from Brachypteracias leptosomus, assembly GCA_013401335.1. Classification (NCBI taxonomy): domain Eukaryota; kingdom Metazoa; phylum Chordata; class Aves; order Coraciiformes; family Brachypteraciidae; genus Brachypteracias; species Brachypteracias leptosomus. The sequence continues at coordinate 146,568 of VYZX01027899.1, read as the reverse complement.
CTGGTGTGAGGCATAGAGGACAGGACTCACATGGAAAGATGAAATCTCATGTGATGCAGTCCTCCCCATCTCAGCTTGTTGTTTAAGCTCCCTTTACTGTCAATGCAGAGAAATATACACTCTGGAAAAGCAGGCATCCCTTAAAGTCAGCAAGAAAGAATAAGGACCTCCAGAAAACAATGATCTCATCTTGTCCAATGTAGGCAGAGGATGTTTATCACCTCCCAGTACAGCAAGATTCCCTCTCTCTGGTGACGAGAAGAGGAACCTCAAGTGGCTAAGGTAGATGATTGATTAGATAACTAAGATCAGGTGAAATAAATCTTATTCCAGCATTGGTGGAATTGTGTAGATGTACAGAGTAGAGTACGTCTTATTTCCCTTCCAAGCATAGAAGCACTTTTAACTATTTATGCTGCATCCAAATGGAGGGGTGCTATGGCACACCATAGTTTTAGAAATATTTACATTATTAAAGTTCTTCTGCATTTGAAATACTTTTAAAGATTCCTTGAACCTGTTTTCCAGCTTAATCTCTCAAGAGCAAGCAGTTTCCCTTACCTTTTCTCTTCATAGAATGGTAGAATAGTATCATGGAATGCACTGAGTTGGAAGGGACCTTCCAAGGTCATCTAGTCCAACCCCCCTTGCAGTCAGCAGGGACATCTCTAACTAGATCAGGTTGCTCAGAACCCCATCAAGCCTGGCCTTGAATGTCATCAGGGATAGGGCCTTCACCACCTCTCTGGGCAACCTCTTCCACTGTTCCAGCATTGTCATAGTAAAGAACTTCTTCCTAATGTCCGATCTAGATCTATCTACTTTCTACTCCTCTTCACTCTTCTCTCTGATGGTAACTTTAGCCTGTAGTTTAATTGCTGCCTGACCAGCATTGTATTGATGCCAAATTTGAAATCAAATGTTATTATTATTGTTTTATTTCATTGAGAATGGCTGACTAAAAACAAGTTAGTGTTTGTGACTCAGGATGAATGCACTTATTTCTTGGTCAAAAATATCCTTTATTCTTTATACATTTTCAAATCAGAGGTTGCAGCTTTTGAAAAAATCCAAAGGAGACAAAAGCAAGCCAAAATAAAAGCACCCCAAAGTGTCTTCCTTATGAAGGAGACATTAAAGTAGCTTTTTTGCATCTCGGAACTCTGTATGATTATTGTTAATACAGCTGAAGAAAGCAGTCCTCACAGAAGTTACTTAAACAGTGTAAAATGAATTCTGTTAAATGTTAAATGACCCCTCAAACTTCTGTTGTGCTCTGTGAGGAAACCTGAGTTCACTTCTGTCCGTGATTTTCCAATTTCTGGTCCAGACAACAGGGGGCGCAGAGGAGAGCAGCAGACTTGGGCACAAGGGTTGGGGATATCTAACCGAGCTGCAAAGTGGCAGCCATTCCACATGCGGTGCTGACATGTTCCCAGTGGTGGTCTACGTATTTGAAAAATACTTTCCCTGTCAGTGATACCTTGTAGATATAAACCTGATAAATGTAGTTCCAGGTTATATGAATCCCACGCAGCAGTTTTCATTGGTGTGCTCCGGTACCTACTTTCTCTCCTAGCTAAATTAAGTTCTACTGATGCTTGGATTTGTCAAAATACAGTGACTTTGGTTAAAAGTGAGGGAGCAGGGATGAGAAAAAAACACAAAAGTTTAATTTTCTTATGCTGCCAAAACCACTTAAGGGAATTTTTCATTAAAATAATGAATTTGAAAAGAGAGACTTTCTGTCAACTTGGAAAATGTATCTAATGCCCAGTTCCTTTAGAAAGAGGCATGGGAAAGTGTATGTGTGATTTGACACCTGCCTACATAAGGCTTCTCTCTTGGGTAAAATATTATTATGAAAGTAGTAGACTACATCTGCCTCCTAGAGCAAACCATAAACTCTTGTTTGCTTTAAGCATTGCTGAAAGTTTTCTCTGCCTCTCAACTTTTTCCTCAATGCTGGGTCTGAACACTGTGAGTTAAGTGGAAGGTTTTGATTTGCTTGTGGAGGCACAGAAAGCCTGATCCTAATTGCAGTAACATGCACTGAAGTACAGCCTTCTTCAGTAGTTGGCCCAGAGTTAATTTCTGTAGAGGCTTGTTACAGAAAATCACTCTATGCTTTGGGCCTACAGATCTGAAATCACTTTTCCCTCCATAATATGAACTACTATGGGTTTTAAATGGCACAAAATATCCACACTTGCAGTTGGAACAACTCAGGTCCAGTGTCCAGTATATAGCTTTTTTCATGGTTATCTAGAGACTGAGTGAAAAGAGATATGTGCTCTTTACTGAGCTTACCTGAGACAAAGTAATAAGAAGCTGCACCTCTAATGGAAGAGAAAAAAATATTGCCATTTCTATTTGGTGGTATCTGTTTCTTTTTCCAAAACTGACAAGGAGAGTGCCTGTCTAAAAACATTTCACTGCGTATTTACTGAAAATTCAAGGGAGTTTGACAATCTTTAGTTTACTTTTAACATAAATGTCCCAATCAATTTAATAACTTGGTGAATTTGGGCTCCTGTAAAATATATGTGATGAAGCCTTCTATCTGACTAGTTTAATGAGAAAACTAGAATGACTTTCAGTGGCACAGATCTTATCTGAACAGGTATTTGAATATTTGCCCTTTTTTTTTTCCAGCATTTCCCTACCTTAAATTCCTTAAGTTCTGTTGATTCTTGTTCTAGCTGCACAGTCATCACAAAAGTTTGTTTTCAACTTTTGCCTTTTTCTCAAAAGTACTTACTGGAAGAAGTAACCCCAGGAAGGTTACTGTGGATGAGGTAGTACATGTTACGTAACTTTTGTGCTGCAAATGATTTTTTAAGAAAAGGAAATTCAATATGTTCTCTTTTAAGAATGTAAACTCAGTTTTCCAAATAAAATCAAGGCCATCCTGATGTCAGTTTTGGCATTTGCTGCAGTACAGCCAGGGTTTCACCCTTCATCTGGGAGGCTTGTTTAGTTAATTACCAGTTACTGAAGACTAAGATCATACCAGGTTCAGAAAGAGAACCATCTGCTGGTGTTGTGGCAGTCATTTACACACACACAGCTTTGTGAGCTTGTGAAGGATATATGACCACAGCTCTAATTTTGAAGCACTAACTCTATAGTTCATTACATGTGGCAAGTCATGTAATCTTGTACAAATAGTATATACTTGAAGCTGTGCTGTAGCAAATTCTGATCTGCACAGATCCTCTTCATCTCCCTCTGATTATGGATGTATATTAAGGTATAAGGGCTAAATGTGACCTGCAGACCTACAGCTTGAATTTGGAGTAATTATACATAGTGTTCATCTTAATATGTGCTGATTCAGGATGTATAATGCTGATTTTAGGATTGTTAATTAAAATATGAACAAATGAGTTTGTTTGGAAGATATGAGTATCCTGGATTATTGATAGGATGTTGTGTTTTCTATGAAACACTCCTCACATTTCTGTATCAAGTTGAATTCTTATCCGCCCATTCTGCATCTTGGTATTTTTAACTGTAAGAACAGGAAAATAAAGTACCTGCAAGTGGGAAGAAAAAGACAAGAAAACATTCTGTCTCCAAACTATAAGATTGTTATCCTTTATAAATAAACTTTCATCTGTTTTTGAACAAGTGGTACTGTAAAAGGAATCCTGGAAATAAGAAATAACTTGATTGACAGACTGTGCAGATTATTTTTATTATGGGGAATGACTAGAAGCCCTGGAACTGTGTATATTTATTTATTGAGCTATATAATATAATCCACAGAGGAGAATATAAAATTTCTTCTACAATATTTAAAGGTCACTCAGACAGTAGTCATGAATTTCTGAAATTCTGTTGTCTGCAGCAAATTTCCCAGTGATTTCAAAGACAAGATTTTCAAACAAAAATGTAAATTTATAGCAAAAATAGACAAGCAATTAGATAATCCAGTGGGTACAAAAGTTGCTTATGCAGGTGCATTAATTCAGCAGACTTCAGCACATTCCTTAATCTCATGGTCACTACATAGCAAAATGAAGGTGGTGGTCTAGATTTAAATTACACTGAAACACTGAAGTTTATCTTGCTAGTAGAATAGAGGATACCTGTTAAAATGTGATATGGGCTAGCAAGCATAGTGCAAGCCATCTATGGACTTTGAACATGATATATTTTCATCCTTAATTCCTCTGATGGCTGTATGGCTGTCATCCTATGTAATATATCTTAAAGGCAACACAAGTATGTCTACCTTTCACTGTGCTATACAGCCTCTCTTTCATGTGGTTTAGGTCAAAATTTAAAGTTATGGGCATAATTGCTTGGTTGAGCACATCCTCATCTTCTATAGAAAAGAAACAGGGACAGCAGAATCAGCTCCACACTGGCTGCCAGCACACTCAGCTCCACACATGTATTTCAGGCAAGTGAACTACTTGTAAATTGTATGTTTGTACTCAAACTTCAGTATTTCTGCTAATTTTAATGTGTGAAATAAAATACACTTTAAACCCTTTTTTATGAAACAAAAAATAAATTCTTCCCAAGCTTGGGCTGTGGACACATCTTTGGCTTGTGAATTTGTGTGCTGGATGTCATAAACTGTATTTCCCTTTGCTTAACATTTCAAGCACCATGTGTTCCCTGAAACTGGTAAGAAAAGATAAAGTGAAGAGAGCTCAAAAAAATTAAAACATAAAGCATGCATAGAAGCAAAATAAGGGGCAGTTTGGTTTCTGAAAGGCTTAGAGAAAGAAGACAAAATACTTATATTTGTGTTGTCTTAAAAAAAAAAAAAGTATTCTATCTGCTTCTTCCACTTACATATTGTGGAAACAGATTACAAAACAAAGCAAAAGCCATAAAAGCTCTTTGTGATTGGGATTTATTACCCATTTTTAACAGTTTGCTATTCTGTGTCAAGAGGAGGATGCTTTAGAGAGGATCATAAAAAATTCTGTCCTTTTACAGTTTTGGGGGTGGGTGGCAGGGTTTGGGGAGTTCTTGACTTTTTTGTTCTGTTATGGTTCTACTGAAGATGCAATGTTTTAAAAAAAGATCTTAATTTCCACCTAATAGATGACCAGCAACACAGCTATTAAAGGACACTGTGGTTTATACTATGCCTCAGATCCATAACCAGAAATTTTTATGGTGCAATATGGCAGATCCTATGTCTTTCTCCTTGCTCATTGATGGGTCTAGCTCCAGTGTTGTCTTGTGTACAGCTGATGTGGCTGACTCTGGACCTGCAGCAGAAATTGGCCCAAGATGTGCCCAGGTACCTGCAAGCAAAGTGTACTAGATGTGGTAGTGGTTCAGTGTGCAGAGCTCCCATCTGTCAGTGGGAAGCTTGGCTGCTGGGTTTGGCCATACACGGGTGGTGAGCAGTGATTTCCTTCCAAGACAGATACAGCACTTTGTGTATAAGAAAGTATAACTTCATGCTTCATCAAAAAGTTTCCTAGTCCTTGTGGGATAAAGCAGTGTGGTGGGTTTACCCTGGCTGGGTGCCCGGTGCCCACCCCTAGTCCCTCTATCACTCCCCCCCCACACAACCCAAACCTTCGTCAGCAAGGCAAGCGGGGAGAGAGTAAGATGGAAAAGAAGAACCCATGGGTTATGATAAGAAGCAGTTTTAATAAACAGCAGAGAAAGCAAGGTCGCGTGCGCGCGAAGCAAAAGCAGCAAAGCCGTTACTCTCTACTTCCCATCCGCAGGCAGTGTCGGGCCTGTCCCGGGAAGCAGGGCTCCAGAACGCGTACCGGTTGCTCGGAGGACAAACGTCTTCCCCCGAATCCCCCCCGTCCTCCTCCCTTTATAGTTGAGCTTACGTCATATGGTATGGAGTATCCTATTGGTCAGCTCGGGTTGGCTGTCCGGGTTGTATCCCCTCCCAGATCTTGTCCCCCCCTCCCCGTACCTTTGGTGCCGTGTGGGCACTGATAGTCATAACAAGGGTGTGTGTTATCAACACTCTCTGGGTCCTAGTACTGCTGCATGAGGGCTGTATGGGGAAAATCAGCTCAGACAGACCCACTACAAGCAGCATTTTGTCTCTCTGGTGTTGAAAAGCCTGGTTCTGTGTAGGTTATTCTTCAGGCACTTTTGTAGATCTGGACTACAATTGTTTACCCATTAAGATGAAGCAGAGTTTTACTTACAAGTATTTGATTAGGAGTCACTGGAGCAATCTACTCTTCATATCTTAAAAACTAAATTTAACCCACTTGTAAAGAAACACAAATGGATCACCTGCAATTTACATTTGAGGAGGACTGTACTTGCAATGACAGTGAGCTGTCACTGTAAAAAAAATCAACAGATATCCAAAATAAATTTTAAAAAAGCGAGAAGTAAGATGTTACAGTTCTTTTGGGATGGATGAAGGGAGAAGCCAGTTGATATGTTATGTGATGTAACAGCTGGATTACATACGGAAAACACTTTCTGCTATTTACACCTAGGGGATATAATGTCTATTGAAAACCCTGGAGTAAAATTCGTCCCCCAAAAGCTGAGATTCATAAATTACTCATTGAAAGCTTTGATTTGCTTTTACTGCATCGGAAACAGAAAGATCTAAAGCCAGTCTCTGAAGAATTAAAGTGTTAAACCAGCCAAGTCCTTCAAATATGCAGCATATCCATGTGTCGGTTTAAGATTTCACTCTTAGTAGCATAATGCGAAACCTTCCTCTGAAGTCAGTGGAATTATTCTCATTTATAGTGATGGAAGAGAAAGTACTGTCTGGGGAAAAAAAAACCTCAAAACTTGCTATGACTGAGGCAGAGAAAGTGTTCTATTATTTTGTCTAAGTAATATCTTGTCATTGCATTGTTATTTGAAAATTGCTCTGAAACTTGCTGTTTCTTGAGTCTGTGATAGCACCTGCAGGGCTGACATATGTGCAGTGAATGAGATGTGCGGTCTGGAACAAAGCTGCCTTTTAGCCCAGAATAAACGTCACTTGTTCTTCAACCACAAACAGCAGACAGAAGTGGGGATGAAAGCCAGGTGAACGTTTCACAGTGCACATCAAAAATTATTATAAGAGCTTAAAGGGCATGCGATTTAATCCACGAGTCCCACTGTGGTTGACCAGGTTTGTTTTACTAGCTGAAGATGACATTGCAGCCCACCTCATGAAGACCTGCAAGGAAGTATTCGCATAAAGCTCCTTTTTTCGTTGCCCGGTTGCCAATGTTTGTCAGACGGGACTGAGAGATCATGGTGTGGTCTCTGGAGGGCCCTTGCTCATGTCCCAGGGGGGTGCTGGCATTACCTGCTGTGTTGACTGTTGGTGATAAAGTGAGGCAAATCTCTCCCTGTGGAGGTAGCTCTCTTGAGTATCTTTGCCTCTGACCTGTGAGAAGGTGCTGGGTGCCAGGGAGGGACTGTGGGGTTAGCCTGGGAATATGCCTTCTGGCAGGGCTAGCTGGAATGTGGTACTTACCTGGCACCAGTACATTCCTGTGATGCTCCTCACCTGCTGCATCATGGCCAGACTGGCCATGTCCATCGAGCATGTTGGACCACAGAGCAGGAGAGGTGTTATGGTGTCAGGAGGGCTTTAGCCTTGTCTCTCTGAATTGATGGTGAGGGAATGAACTGCATGAGCTTCTCGGTTTATGAAGTTTGACAGGACTGTTGAGAGTTGAAGGGAATAAAACTAGAGAACTCTTGATATTTTAGTCCTTGGCACCCTTTGTGAGGGCACAATATGACTAAACTGGGATGTGGCAAAGTCAGTATTCAGCCCTGAGCCTGTCAGGTATTTTCATTGCCCTTAAAATCTACAAAAATGACAGGGTTTCAGTGTAAAAATTTGAAATAGGTCCAGTAGTTGAAACATTTTTAGATGCTTTGTTAATTAGGAACAATTGTCAACCTGCTGGCAAAAATGTGGTTGCTGACTTTTGTGAACTGTGTCATTTCTGATAACACAGGCTAGAAATACTATTTTATATCCCAGAGGACTGTCCTTCAAAAAGAAAATAAAAGAATCTATCTGCTTCTCCTTTAGGGTGGCAACATGACCTGTGTATGGCAGAACTGGGGGTATGACAGGGAAGAGACTACACTTCATACTCCACCGGTTACTTGAGATAAACAAATAACCACTGGAAGGAGGGGAGTGATAACTCACTTGGGACTGAATTTGAGTTCTGTTCAGGATTTGAGCTTTTGGCTTCATATGGCCTTTTAGGAAGATAGTGAAAATTCAATTTCTAGACATAGACTCTTGGGAAGGTCATTTCAGGGCCTGTGTGACAGATGGACTTTCCTGACAGAAATATTTTTGCAGGCTCAGTGCAGGATGTACCTAATGGGCTTAATATATCTGGGAAGTATCAAACCTACCATGAATGGATTGATTCTGCGTAATAAGTAAGATAACCTAAGCATGTCAAACATACAGCAGAATCACAAATCATCTATGAAGTTCATCACTAAAATGAACCACCCTATACTCTCAAAGAATCACTTTTGAATGTATGCTGAAGAGCAATATTCCTCCCTGACAATCATCTCCATAGTTTCTGGGTGCTGGGCAAAGCAGAACTCATGGACAAAAGCAGAGAATTCTCACGTTCTGCCCAGGTGATACTGCCGAGTTGGAGAAGTGAGTGTGGTAAAATAGACTCTCTTGGAAAGAATTGCTGGAGGACAGAAGCAGGAGGTGGGACCAAAGGGATGCCATGAGAGGCTACCTGCTGATTTTAAGAGGAATAAGTTCTGTGGAAGAAGCCTATCTTTCATGTTATTTCAAACTGGTCCTGATAATTGCTTGGACAAATTTACCTAGACACAGTCTGCCTTTTTGAGGTATGGCAAATCCAGGTAGAAGTCCCATGTTTTGCTTTCAAAGAGCTCAGTAAATACATTGGTCTGCTGCGAGGACAGCATATGCACAACTGAGCAGGAGGTAACAGGATTTCTGCTTGAACTGCCACTATAAACCATAGCAGGTTTTCAGCATAGATATTTCACTGATCTGCATATATACTACGGTTCATTATTAAAGCTGACTTCTCTCTTAAATTCTCTAAGTACTTTTTACAAGGTTGCCACTAGCATCACCTAAGACACCTATTAAAGGCAATTGAGTCCTGCCTAGAGCAAATGTCTTCATGTAAGAGCAAAGGGAGAGGGGTGAAAAGAACAGGAAATCCTCAGAACAAATTAGCATCACTAGTGTGGCTTTCTGTCTCAGAAGGTCAATGATGTTGACTTCACGTAATTTATGTTCAAATTTTACAGGATTTTAGGAGAGTGTGAAAGGTCCTCTGCAGACAACCATATGCCATTTTTCATTAGTCTTACCCTGAGCGTTGTAAGATGGCTTTCAATCCCAGATGATCCTCTGTTATCATCTACTGTTGGAGGTGGCACGGCTGGAAGAAAACAAACCTCCTCAGTATTATGCCCGTATAGAACAAATTTAATAACTTTTCCTACCTTTAGAGTTCTTTTAAATACAGGTAGCTCTCAAAGCAGCCCTGTAGGGCATGTTTCTCAAGGTACCAGTTGCAGAAGACAACTGTCAATACATTTCTCAGACTTGTTAGATGCAAATAGCTTGCTAAGTTACTAATCAGCAATTTAACACCAGGTGAAAGATTTCCACCTCCTTTCCCGTGTATCCCAGGTACCAGAAAATAAGAGCTCCTAAGGCTATAATGTGAGTTACAGAGAAGCCAGTTTGGCCACAGTAAATTAAGCCTCATAATGGGCCCGTTGAACTGTGATGACAGCTACTGCTGGGTGATGTTAAATGTGTGAAAAGTGCTGCAGGAGAGGGATGGAGGAAACAAAGGGAAAACATGTTAAAATTTGCAGAGTCAAGTCAGGTAAGGACTGGAGAAAAATGCGGTGCAGAGGAAAAGGTTTGCAATAAGTTCTGGTAAGAGGTAAGTAATTTCTGCTGTCATACTTCTCTATGTGGATAAAAGATTTGAAACTGAAAGCAGAATGTCTACCAAGTAAACTGGCAAAAGGGCATAGGAGCGAACAGCTGTCAAAAGCTGTGCTCAGCCCAAATGTGTCCTTAATGCCTCTTATTATGGTCACTTTCTCCTCATCCAGGCTTCCTTGTCAAAAGACACAGAGCTAGAAAAACATTCCTGTGACCACCAAAACAAAGTATCCATGCAGAGCAAGAATAAATGTTTTTCAAAAGTGGAAATACTCTTAAATTGCAAAAGGCCTTTGGAGGATAAAAAAGGGATTTGAGCAGAGATTAAAGTACCATTAATGTTTTGAAAACAAAGTTTAAATAAATCCAAAAATGAAGCTGATTTTTTTAAGTGTAAGACTTAAACAGAAAATGAAACTTTAAACATTTTGGTCAATATTTGTTTTGCTGAAGTGCAACACCTCAGCCTTTTATAAACAGTAGCAATACCAGTGTAAGAAAGCATGTGACACTCTTTACTAGCTTGCAATAAAAAGAAAACAGTATTTAATGTATTTAGGCATGGACATAAATGCCTTTTGAGAGGTTTCTTTAAAAATGAAAGAACACACAAATAAGGCATGCATTTGCATTATGGAAATTTGGGTCTCATGTATATACTTTTTAAAAATACAAACTACTCTGATTTATTTTGTTTATTTCATGGTTTGTTAGTTTTGGGGTATTCATTTTCAAGCCTTCCTCCACAGCAGTGACATCTGACAAAGCTAATGTTTATTATTTTAATGAGCTGAGATTTCAACATAAACAACTTGAGGATTACGGTTTTAAGCATGTCATTAAATGTTATGATACAGCTCATGTTATCAGATAATGCTGTTTTCTTCACAAAACTTACCAAGGAGCCATTGCATGCTCCAGCAAGTCAAGTGAAGTGGCCTTACATGAGCGGGTCTTAACTAGTAAAGAGAAAAATTAGCTAAAAAATGACCAGGTTTCCCATAGTTTCACAGCAGCAACGTATCAGGAAAGGCAAACCCACTGACTAGGTGGTCTTATCTCATTTAGAGCACAGGAGTACAGCCTTGTGGCTCAGAGGAAGAGGTATGGTAACAGCTCTTTCCAAAACAGCAGGAAAATCTCCCAATTTAATTGACCTGCTTGTTTGAATTGAGCAAAGACTATTCTCTTGCATGCCAGTGCAGCAGCTCAGTGATTTAGATAAAGAGCTCTTGCTTGTTCACTTCCTATCAGTCCAGCCCTGCTATGAGAGAAAACAGAAGCAAACTCCTGTCTGGAAACCCTTAAGGAACTGGGGATTAATTTCATAAGGAGCCTAGCACAGGACTTAATGTCTGCCAGATCCTGACGAGTACTTGAATCCTACATTTACTTATAAAAGGCTTAATAGAGTTGACACGAGAATATTCCATTTGCAGTGCAAACAAACAAGTTAAAAAAGGCTTACTTTGACATTCTTAGTGGAGTCAGATTAAACCTCGATCCTAGCAAAATGCAGATGTTCTTCTGGTTTGTGTGATGGATAGGCAGCCTGCTTTACTGAACAGCATCCCTTTTCTCATGCTTAGCAACAAAAAGCTACACTGTTCTTGCAGCAGGGTTCAATATTATAGAAACGGGGAGAATAATTTTAACTAACTCTGCACTCCAGTAATGTTAACCTCCATCTTGTTCTGCATCCAAAATGCTTTCCTCAGAGCTACTGGAGATATCTTAGTCAAGTGGTCTCACAGCAAAGCTCTAGAAATTGTAGACCCTTAAAATCATGGAAAGAAGAAGCCTTTAATAAATATTAAATTTTAAGATAATTATCAAATTGCTACTGTAATCAGTAATAAGCCACAGAATTTAAGCTAGTTGTCTCTCCTTTTACATCTTCTGATAGGTTATTTGTGGGCATTACTGTTATGGATTTGGTCATGAAAACAGAAACATCTCACCTGAGACAGCTGCCAGTTTTCAACTTCACAGATTTAACTATGTAGCTTAATGCTGAGACATTTTCTCCAATGTGCTTAACAAATATTACCAGTGTGAACCCTGGCACCCTGCTTATTCTGTGGATGTGAATTGACTCAGAGAAAGATGAAGGACCTATCTTATGTTGTTTGTCCCAGATAACACCCTCCAGAAGGGTATGTACCCTCATCAGATGATTCACTCTTTGTCATACACGGCTACAGCTCCTCTACCCGCCATTGCAGTCTTCAGGGTTATCCCTGCCCTATGACAACCTCATCGGAGCAGCCAGTCTGTCATGTAATGCCTCAGAGGAGCTGGAGAATGCCAGATGTAGTCACTGAGGAGCTTTGCGGAGCCTCAGCCCCAGCATGCAGAAGTCATCGCGCTCATATATCTTTGCAGGACAAAGCCTGCCAGTGTAAGTCTACTGTTATCCTCTTCCTTGCCTTTCAATTTAGTTTCATTTGTGGCTTATTTGTTCCTGCAAGCTCTTTGGTAGGCATATGTCTCTGCTCCTGCCAGGCTTCTGTTTTTCAAGGTCATTTTACCCATGGAAAATGATATTTCTGTTGTTTTTCCCAAGGGACTTTTTTTTTAAAAAAAAAAAAAAAAGGCATTGTTACACTACATTCAGACCACTGTTCAGATTTACGATCATGGAAACTTGTTTCGACGCTGTCGTTTCTGAGTGAGGCTGTGTTATCAATCTGTAGAAGGGGAAGACAATGTTTGCTATCTTACCTCGCTGTCAGCTCACTACTTCACATATCAATGTTATGACTGCAGTTCAGCTTGTATTTGTGAAGCCCTGATAAAATGTTAAGCACTCTTGAAGTGCTGAAGATTAATATTATTTTGCCCTGCAGAGCACATGGCTACTTCAATAGGATGGGGCAGACCAAACAGGTCTTGACAGTGCCTGGGTAAGCAAACAACTAGCATCAAGCAACCCTCCATTCCATTTGTTTCTGCAAGCGAAGGACTGAGTGGCGTCTGGCTGGAAGGTCACCCTTTCTGGATGTTTTTCTCTAAAATACCTTGGACCACCATATAACTTGCAGGAAGAAATCTAGAGAAGCTGTCTTTACTCACATATCCTTACAGCCTTTATACCTCTCCATATTTACACTAAGTGTAGAAAAGCTGTACTTGCTGTGACTTCTTTGGAACTTGGATTGGCATCTGCCGGTACGGGGAACTGAATCATAGAATCATTTAGGTTGGAAAGGACCTCTATGATCATCAAGTCCAACCTTTGTCCAATATCTCCCTGATCCCTAGACTCAAAGCGTCACATCTACTTGTTTTTTGAACACCTCCAGGGATGGTGACTCCACCACCTCCCTGGGCACAAAATGAATGATTGTACAGAAGCAGTTGGCTACAAAGCTTAGAGATTGTGGGGTTAATGGGCAAAGGTAGGGCTGAACTCCCCACTGAGCTTTCTTCAATCCCATCTGTAATCCTTATAGTGTCTTATTTGAGAAGTAACATCTGTGAAAGAAGAATAGCAGTTCCAGGATTGCTTTCTTGCCTGCCAGAAATCCTTGTGCAAGTGTGCTGCAATCAGCATTTCAAGGAATGCGTGTATTTTTTTCATTGAGAAGTCCTGGAGATGCTTATACCTGGAATGCCTCACCTCATCTTACTGCTAAAATGGGGTTGTGCACTGTGTGCTTCCCAAATCTCATCTCTCCCAGCAAGCCACAAGCACTTAGTCTGATTAGTGGTCTTCAAAACCTAATAGTAATATAGTCAGAAAGGAAGAAAGTCATTTGGAAAATAACAGAGAGAAGGAGAACAGTACTTTTAAAACACTTTACTGCGGCATTTGCTTCTGCTTGGCCATATGAATTAAGTACAATAGCCAGACGGGAACAATCCAGATTTTCTCAACAGTTTCAGAGTAAACCACAATGCATGGAGGACTTTCTTCTGTTTGATTGCTTACTTGAAAAAGCTAGAAAAAATGGCTTACTGCATCCTCACACCCCCAACAGCCTTTTTTTCACATCCACTACAAGGCACGTGTAGTCAGTGCAACTCATGGTGCCTGAGTTCAGAGAAGGGTTGAGAATTTTGCCCAGAATGCCAGGCCCCAGCTCCATGTGCAGTCACTGAGGACAAGTAAATAAGATTGGATTCATTTTCCCTAACTAAAGCATCTAGAATTCCTCCTATGTTCAAAAATTTTTCAAGGTTGTGGTACATACACTGTTAATCCATGGTGGATTTGCCTTCCCAGCAATTTTCTTCCCTATTTTGCCTATGCTCAAAGTCAATTCTGAGTCATGGTGAGGGTATTTCTTTCAGAAGGATAGTTCAAATTTCCCCTAGTAGCTCAACATCTTTAATTGCACAGCATGGTACAGAATCACTAGACTGAGCATATTATGCCAAGTCAATAAGTCATGTATTACATTTTTAACCTGAGGCTTCAGAAATCCATGTATTTTCATAGGTGTGTTTTCTGTACGTGCTTTAAAGTCCAGGACATGTATATCTTAAGGGAACTGTGCAACTTTCTTCATTTTATACAGGCAGCCTTGTGAATGAATGGAACTTACAGTTTTGGTCCACACCTACAATAATTTTTCTGTGGTTGAGAAATGTTCCTTTTTTCAAATACATGTGAGCATTAAATACCAGAGAGGAACAGAAATAATGACTCTACTTCATGGCTTGACTCCAAAGAGGAGATTTCTGACTGTTAACAGTGACTCTGCCCTGTGTTTACATCTGCAGAAGAGGTGCTCATGTCTCCTCTGTTTTAGAAGTTACCGACAATTTGTGACACAGAGTGAATATAAAGATAAGCGAATGCATTCTTTACCCAAGAAAAAGAACAATGTGCATTTTATTCCCTTGACTATTGAATTTAAAAGAAGGCTACAGTTTTAAAGAGATGTTTTCAACCTGGCAAATAACATGCCCCTCCCTGGGGCTCAGGCATGTGGGATGGAAAGTTGCCGTTTCCAGCATTGTTGCCAAGACAGAAGTTACCATCCTCCTAAACCTGTTGGCTCAGTGTAGACTCCTTGACCTCCATCAGTCAACTGGCTTGGCAAGGCCCTGCCTGTATGTATAGCCTTCAGGCCAATCCTGGCTCATTTCAGGTGGGACAGGCAGAGGACATCTCTCAGGAGCAGCCGGTGAGAGGACACCCACAGAGTAACCCACACAGGCAGCCCCAGGCGAGGACGTGCTGAGGTAACGATGTGTATAGACGCGTGTGCGTGGAGTGTCCCGGAGCTGGAGCACAGCTTGTCAGGCAGAGTTTGCCTAGGAGGCTCTCCCTCTGGTGCATCAGTTGTTCAGTACTTTAGGGAATTAGCAAACAAAAGTGTCCAGGAGATCTCAGTCTAGTAAAGTATTCAACTATCTGTTAAGTTTTAATCAAATCAATAGCTTGTTGACTTGGTGGGACTAATGATGTGCCTCAATTTAAGGCTGTGTTTAAGTGCTTGACTGGATTCAGGATTGAAATACAAATTACTGCTCAGTTTTGTATATTCTAACACAAGTAGGTGTGGAGAACACAGAAGGTGATGCCACCCCTAACATGAATGCTCCTAAACTTGTTTCGGAAGAAACAGATAATTGCTGTTCAAGGTGGAAAACTAACCACCTGTTTTCAGTAAAAACATGTTTTATGGTTTCCCCTCCTTGGTCACTTTAGGACACTCTGCCATTATTGTGTTTTATTTGCCTTACCTGCCTCCAAGTCTCTTCCAGTTGCTTTTCTTCTTTGTTTCACTGTTCTGGGAACTGAAGTTGAAAGGAAAGAAGAGCCCCTTTGAATCAGCAGCAGGCTGGATTAACTGGGGCAAGCAGCCCTCCCTCTCCTGCGCTGCTGTTTGCAGCTGAGTGATAACATACACCAGCCCTTGTTCCTCACTCTCTCCCATGTGTTTTCCCTTCTTTTTTTTTTTTTTTTTAACCTGTCACTGGCTTTAATTTCGCATGCACTAGTGAACAGCAGCCACTGATGCTTGATCTAACCACTACACAAGAAAAGCTTTCATACAGGCTGCAACCTGAGCTCTTGTAAACACATTTCAAACCTCCAGCTGGTCAAGGTGCACCTCTGCTCACATTTCCTTTTATCAGAGGGCTGCAGGGGACCATGCCAAGCAGACTATTTACTCTCCTCTGTACGCAGCCTTTCCGGATTGTATTATCAGGGGCAACATTTTATATTGCCACCCAGTAACTAAACATATGATAAGTAGTTGTGGGTAAAAAATACTTGCTCTTTGCAGAATATAGTAAGATCATTAGGAGAACACACACTGTTAATTTACTCAAATGAGCAGGCAAGAGCCAAGTAGTGGAAGATTGTCTGCACCAATGCTGTCTGTTTTTAACCCTTTTGACAGCAGGGCTGGGAATCCAACATCAGCAAAAGGTAAGAGTGCCAGGATCCAGCTCCCCAAAGGGACATGACACAGTATAGTAGTAAGTCATCATAGTTGATGTGGCTTGCTTACTGCCTGGTGTTATTTAAAAGGACTTTGGAAAGGAGCCTGATTCTCAGCAAAGGCTGGCACTGAATGTTACCTCTCCATCCAGAGCAGGAAGGTAAGAAAGACCAAACACCATGAAAAGGCCAAAAGGAGTGGAGGAAAACCACATGTAAATATGCAGGAGGAAGAACATGAAAAGGCTGTCAGGGCTGTTTCCTTCAGGGTTTCTTCACTGCTGTTATTGGCTGGCAAGGAGAAATCACTTTTGCAATGAGGTAGCTGGGACTTGGGCTGTGTCTCACAAGCAGGCTGGGAGGATGCTGCTCCTCCTTCCCCAGTGACTGCAGAGAAGGGCAGTGAAGCTCTGTCAGCCTCTGCTGTGAGGCATGAGTCCGAGCATCTGCCTCTTTTGTTGACATCCTGTATATTTAGCAAAGAAACAAAAACATCCTTGCAATGTGTGGACATGATAGGCACTGTCTTGCTCTGGGTGTCCCCAGGGAGTTCTCATCTAGCACACATCCTTCTACATTGCACCACTTTGGGGAAAATTACAGAGCCCCCTCTTGCATTGTAACCATGTTATGCAAAGCATCTGAATATGCCACCCTCTAAGAAGAAGTGCTAGCTCCAAGAATCTCATTCAGATATTTCAGATATGATAATGACCCATTTAAAGTACTAATTAAAATTGGATGAGTTTCATCTCTCCCCCAGCTTTAGAAAAGAAAAATCACAGGCCAAATATGAATTTCATAAATGCTTGATAAATCCTCTGCAGGAAGAAATTTGGCAGAGGGCATCTGGACCAGGCACTTTTGAGCACATGAAAGAACCTAAAGTGAGACTTTGAAGTCTGACCTTCAGAACATATAATAATACACTGGATGACAAAGGTAATAAATACCACAGAGTGGGACAAAATGTATCTAATTAAGCAGTTTTAGCAAAGCTTTGGCATTCTTTTCAAATATGCTTCTTACCAGAAGGATTTCCAAACTTATTATCATAGCTTTTCAGTGATGTTAGTTCTGAAAATACTGCTTTCTTTTTCTCTATGCAAAGCAGTACATCATCAGTTATTTCATAGCCACATCCACTCCAGTGGTGTCATTTCCGTTACAGTGGTGGAAAAGCTTGAATGAGCTGTGACTAGTGATAGTCATCGCTTCACTGCGAACTGTGGGCCAAGCATAATATTCTAGGCTTTATGTTAAAATCAATGGATAAACTAATTGGATAGACACTGTCATGTGAACTGGAACCCCCATTTCTTCTTCTTCTTCAGGTGGACAGACTAAAAAGTTGCCTTCTTATTATTGCTATTTTCCTGGAATCACAGAACAGATGAGCTGGAACTGACCTCTGGAGGTCTGAGCCCCCCACTTCTTTACACATCTGTTAGTTATTTATACCCTGAACTTTCCCTTCTCCAGGAAGAACAATCCCTGCTCTCTCAGCCTCTGCTTTTAGGAAACATGCTTCAGTCCCTTCATCATCCTCAGGGCCCTTTGTTGGACTCTCTCCAGTTTGTTCATGTCTTTTTTGTACTGGAGAGCCCAGAACTGGACACAGTACTCAGGTGTGGTGCCACCAGTACTGAGTAGAAGGCAGGGTCACCTCCTTTGACTTGCTGACAACACTGTTCTTAA
The DNA here is from genome assembly GCA_013401335.1 of Brachypteracias leptosomus. Taxonomy (NCBI): domain Eukaryota; kingdom Metazoa; phylum Chordata; class Aves; order Coraciiformes; family Brachypteraciidae; genus Brachypteracias; species Brachypteracias leptosomus. The sequence goes on along the minus strand of VYZX01027899.1, from coordinate 128,560 downwards.
CACAGCTCAGGAGGTTCTTGACCTTCTTTGCTATAATTGTGCACTGCTGGCTCATGGTCAGTTTGTGGTCCACCAGTATTCCCCACTGTCCTCTCTGTAGATCTGTTTTTCAGTTGAATGACTAGTGCACAGGGCTTTTCCTTCTCAGGTACAGGATTTTGCTCTTCCCCTTACTGAACTTAATGAGATTCCTGTCAGATCACTTCTCCAACCTATCCAGGTTACATTCCTCTGAATGGCAACACAACCCCCTGGTGTATCAACCACTCCTCCCAACTTTGTACCATCTATGATCTTTCTGAGCCTTCACCCTCTCCCAATATCTAGATCATTAATGGTGTTACGAGCAGCAGTGTGAAAAGCCCTGCTAGAGTCAAGATAAACACCCACTGCTGCCCCCTCACCCACTGAGCCATTTGTTTCATTGCAGAAGGCTACCAGGTCAAGCATGATTTCCCCTTTGTAAATCCTTGCTGACTACTCCCAACCACTTTCTTGCCCTTGATGTGTTTGGAAAGGTTTTCTAGTGTTATTTGCTCCATCACCTTCCCTGTGATCAAGGTGAGGCTGCCTGGGATGTAGTTCTTTGTATCCTCCTTCTCACCCTCCTTGAAGATGGTGGCATTTGCTCTCTGCTAGTCCTCATGAACCTTTCCCAGTTGCCATGATTTTTGAAAAGTAATGGAAAGTAGCCTTGCAGTGACACTGATCAGCTCCCTCAGTACTTGTGGGTGCATCCCATCAGGGCCCATGGACTTGTATCTGTCCAGTATGTTCACATGTTTCCTAAATGATCATTCTCCAGCAAGGCAGTCTTTTTTGTTCCAATCTTTCCCACTAGTCTTGGGGCTCTGGGATTGCTTAAGGACAATGCCAGTAAAGACCAAAGTGAAGAAGAACTTCAGTACCTCATCCCACTGGCTACTGAATCCTTTGTCACCAGGTCCCCTGCTCCATTCAGCAGGAGGCCCACATTTTTCCTAGTCACCTTTTTGCTGATGATATACTCTTGAAGACCTGTTGTCTCCCTCCCTAAATTTAACTCTATGTGGGTTTTGCCTTTCCTAACCCCATCCCTGCATGTTCAGGCAGTGTCTCTGTGTTTCTCCTGGGTTACCTGACCCTGCTGCCACCTCCAGTTTGTTTCCCTTTTTACACTCAAGTGTGCAGTGAGCAGTGGCAGTCCTTCTGCCACCTTTGCTTTTATACCAACTCATCAGGATGGGCCATTCTTGAGCTCAGAAGAGCTGATCTTTGAAAATAAGTAGGTTTCCTGGACTTCTCTTCCTTCCAGGACTGTATCCCACACAGTTCTTCTGAACAGCTCTTTGAACAGGTCAAAGCCTGCTCTCCTGAAGCACAGGGTTGTGATCCTGCTGGTAAAGCCCAGGAGTGAATGAGGCAAACCTTACAGGCACTGGTCACAGACAGGGAGGCATGGCAGAGGGAAGGTGAATTCCTGCACATTCCTTATTCCTTGTCTGGGCTCCTGGCTCAAGGATCCAGCACAGCTGTGAAAAATGATCTTGCATAAGTTGTGCTGCCAATGTGTGGCATGAAACCTTTTCCCAAAAGGCACCCTCAGCAAGGCTGTCCTGGCACTGGCCCCATGCCCCAGGTGCTTGCTTCACAAACTGTCCTACGTAACAGGAGATTGCATGGCTGGCAAAGGGTGAGACAAAGCACAGATGGCTTCAGGGGCTTTAGGTGAAGGAACAGACAAATCTGATATCCCAAGGAGCTTTACAGTGCTTATGTCAGCAACCAATGCTAATATACAGAGAGCACATTTGAAATTCTGGAGGTTTGACTTGTGAGATTAATTCAGTTGTTTTCTGTAGATCTGTGTGTACTCTGGATGAGCACCTGCTGGAGGAAAAGTGGAAGGCTGCCAAGCTGTAAGATGAAAGAAGCTACTTTCTACAAAAAAAGTCATGCTGGATGCTGGGATTGGCTTAGGAGGAGGATGCCGACTTGTATCTGGTTCACTGCCCCATCCACAGTATATACATCATGCTCTGCGATTGAGGAAAATCCTCTGAGGACATCAGAGAGGCTTTCCAAATTGAGGGCTGTAAGAGATGGATGTTGAATGGTCCACTACAAGTTACAACCAACCCTATCCGGATATATATCACAGAAGTCACTTCCCTCATAATTCAAGACAGAAAATACCATGTTAAAACCAGTTAATACTAGCACTTCTGCCTGGTCTTGAGACTCCCTCCTTCTTTCTTTTCCCACTTCCTCCAAGCCACTTTTCCCAGCTGTTAAAGACTTCTTTTCTATCTTCTCTTCATATTTAATTTCCTTATCTTATGCCCTTACAGCACACAGCAGAGCAGACATATTTTTCAGTCTTTGCCTAATGTTATTTCTTATTGAAAGCACTTGCCTATGTGGAAATCAGTTTCTCATTGCATACAGTTTGCCTAACCTAGGTTTCTGAACTGTACTTAAGCACCTGATTGCTTAATCCTGATGAAATGAGGACTTCACAGGGACACTAGTTCTCACTTGTTTTTTCACACTTCTCACAGAGGCCCTCAGACACAGATCCTCATGCCCTGCTGAACCACTTACCCTCTGGGGCATATCCTCTGTGCCCTGGCTGAAGTCATCTTTGACTCCAAGTGCCATCACAACAAGGTGACTTGCTTTCTGCAGACTGAAGTGTCACTGGGGCGGTAGTGGAAGATGGTCTTTGCTGTCCTCAGGCTTTGAATTATGTGGAGGAAAAAGCTTTTATTCCTTGCTGAGCTGGGTGACATGCTTCTTGCAGAGATATCTTTGGGGCAGGTGTGGCTTTCCTACATAGGGACCCAAGTGCAATGTGCACCTAACCTGGTGGCCCAGCAGTATGGGATGCCTACATGGGGCACTTCAGTGCTGTCCATGGGAGCTAAGCTGAGAGATCAGTGCAGGTATATAAACAAGGTAATAATTTTTACATGTATCTATCCAATTCTCTCTAAGATATAAAAGATGATTAACAGTGCAATTTGTGAATAGTTTTGTGCTCCACATGTTGTTCAAGGTTCTCTGTTGTTGCTCCTGGAGTTTGCAAAACTCACCAAAAAAAGAGATCTCCTTGGAATGCCTTGTATTTTATTGCTTAATTATTTTACATGCCTCCTATTAATTAGCCATGGCTGGTATGTACATGTTTGTGCACTGCACTGACTGCACTGCAACATGCACATACCTGAGAATTATACAGCATGGTTAATGGTGAGTTCTTAAACACCAGCTTTACTGGTGGAAAGATTGAGTGCAGTTATCTGGGTGACCTAAATTGCTTCATGAGCTGGGGCTGCTAAGAGAGAGTGAACAAGTGATGGCATTATGAAATCATGTTTTCTCTTGTGTAGCTAAAATTGGCTCCAGGCAAATAACACAGGACCTAAGTTTGCTTGGGGTGTGGTGAACTCATGTATTTGCATTTTCTCACAGAAAAGAAATTAAAAAATCCTTTCTCTGAAGGGCTACTTCACTGAACTTTGAGAGGAGCGGGCAAGAACTCCTTCTTGCTGAAGGAAATATTTGCTAGTTGTGTTTGCCCTCTGCCAATTGGACATTTTCTCAACTGTTTCATACTAAGGGTTTACAACAACTGTTGTAAAGCACTGCAGGTACACGCAGACAGAGCTTGCCTGCTGTGTCGTGAGCAATGCCTGGCAGCTCACAGCAGCCCCTGGCCTGCAGCACCAACACCAACAGAACAGCTGCATTAAAAGACTAGCTTGGAAGGTGCTAGATGTTCAAAATTTTTACTGATGACATGAAGGATCAGCATATTTCAGGGTTTCATGAGAATTTTTTGAATCCAAGTGATGCAGAATCCAAGGGATGCAGTAAGATCAGGATAAATCACCTTAGAAAAGAAAGGAACATAAGATTGCTTCTAACATAGCAAACAATCACTGTATGGCTTTGCACATAAGTTTTGTACAGCTTTTGTTTTTCTTGTTTACAGTGAATATACTTATAAGGCTTTTAACTGATTAAGCAAAGTACCAGTGAGTAAAGGGAATACTCAAAGCATCATTTTGTGATACTGTGGAGAGGATTCTTGAATATCCCAGAGAAAATCAAACCAAACTCCTCAAAGATGCTTAGATGCATTTCCTTTTGTGCCATGAAAATGATGAGTTTTTACTGTGATAAGGACATATCAAATCCTACATTCCTTTGGAAGAGCAAAATCAATTTGAAGATATTTTCCAGGGACCATAGAAGTTGTCAATATTAACTGTGGAGTTAAGAGACCACATTCCAATTTCACATTTCCTACCCTAAGCAAAGACTAAGGATTGGATAAACTCTTTATACTGGAAATCATAGAGCAAATGGAAGGACAAACTGACAAGGTGCATTTATTAGTAACTATGAAGGAAAAAAAATTTTTGTGAGACAGCGCCCATTTGTGCTGCTGTGTGTTCTTGCAGTCACAGTAGCTCAATTGCATCAAACCAGTTGTCCTCAGAAGAGCACTATTGGACAGGTCTATGGCTTATGTGACTCTAGAGAAAAGCACTCAATGTTATGTTTCCAGCATCTTGACCGATGAGTGTGTAAAGTTCACTTTGATTCATAAGTCACTGAGGGAATCCCTACAATGCCAAATCCAATATTTTGGCATCTAGTTCTAGTCACCATTGTTCCCTACAGAGAACAAGTTTTACATTTGTTTCTATTTCTCTTTAAAAAATCAAATTGCAGTCCTAATTCTCCTGTTGCTGAAGTGATAGTGAGGATAGAAGCCTCAGCATTGCCTCAGCTGTTGCTTTTCAGAAGAAGACTCTCAAAATTTTCAGCTTAAGCCTTTCAAAATCATTGAAACCAAATGTTTCAGTGGTTCCAGCATTTTGATCTTGTGCAAAATTGAAATAAAACCCATTCATATTCAGGATCGTCTGAACTTCCACAGGAAAAAAATTCTTTTCCTAAGATGAAAATTTGGAGTTTGGATAGTTCTGAGATAAAAGCTTTGATTGTCTTGCCAGGGTGATATATTCCACACCAATAATCCTGTGATTAGTTAGTATTCAAAGGGTATATGAATACTGTGAAGAGTTTATCAATTTGCCCTTTCTCTTTGGCTTATTGCCTAATCAGGAACATGACTTTGATCATCTTCCACTTCAGCAGGCTTCGGTGCTTCTGTTATGTAAACACATATGTAAGTGGCTATACATATCACAATGACTATTAAATCATTAATGTCTGCAAACTCCAGAAATGTTTGTGCTGTGATATTCATTTTAATTGCTAACTAGACAGTGTTAATTAGGAGAAATCCATGATATTGTAATTGGTCTGTCAGCTCTTCTTTCACAGTGATGAAACTCTCCTAGGAAAGTCACTGAGGAATTCTGAAGAGAAATTGCTCCTAATGGGTGAAGCATACAACCAAATGGAAAGAAATATGATAAAATCATCATTTAATGATTTAGAACATTAGTCATGTTTTAAAATTATTTACGTGTCTGCCTCTCTTTCTGCCTATTCATCTCATTCATATTGCTCTCCAAAAAGTGAACAGTATTTCTAATTCTGGAGAATGAAAGAGTTCATATGTAGCTCTGGTTTATGGTTCAGGTTGTTGCTAGTGTTTTTAGATTTTATTAACCTTTTATTGGTTGACAGATCAGAAATTGGATGAGGGATGTGTGTCTACAAACAGGTCTGCCAAATAAAAACCCAAACAAAAACCAGAAATAAAAGGTAATAAAAGAAGAGAGGAGAAATGTTGATGTATTTCATAATCTTGTTGTGAGCTTGTATCTCTTTGAAGAATGAATTTTTATCAAAAAGAGACTAGAAAGACTTGTCATTGAGAACTATACTCTTACTGATTTTTTTAAAGCTGGGTTCAAATACATACAATCATTTGCTAATATATTATGCTTTCCCTCCAGCACTGCTAATAGCAAAGCATGGAAAGAATAGCGAAAGCCTACTCTAAAATCTAAATAAATAATATTATTATTAATTACTTAATAAAGTGCATCTTAAGCTCAAATTTTAAAGTATCATAAAGTATCATAGTCAAGAATCCATATAAAAATTTTCAAAATTTTTAATTACCAACTACAAGAGACACATTGTCAAGAAGGGTTGGATTCCTATCTGGCATTTCTGCAGATTAGACTGTTAGACATGTCTGAAGTTAGCCTTTCTGAATCATATCTAAAAATCCCTGCTCACTTTTGAAAAGATTGGTTCTACACTTGATGTGACCTCCTCTTCTTTTTTCTTTTCTTCTCAGAATTAGAGAACTTTCACAACCATTAATGCCTTTAATGAGGACTGTGGTTGAGTAATTAAGTTGCCCAACTATAGATTAAGATATCTAGCAATATTTTGAAAATGTTGGATTTAACTTGCACCTGTTGTCTTTACTGTAGCTGTCTGTCATTTCTTTACACCTCTTAGAATGTAAACTGCTTTTGCTGCAATTACATGATTAGTTTGTGTTTGTGCCATGTCAAGCAGCGTGGACACTTAGGGATGCAGGGTGTGAAATCACTCCTGTGCTGGTGCAGAGGGCACCATCCTACAGCTTTGGGTGGGATTTGAGCTGTGTGGATGCATTTCCCACAGCACAAAGCCTGGTGCAAAGTAGATGCTTTCCCAGTTGATTCACACAAATACTAGGAGTTGTCCCAGTTATGTGTTTTGCCCTTCACAGCTTTTAATCTTTGTCAGTTAAGTCAATTTTTCTTCCTCAGAATGTGTGTAGATTTTCTGAAGCCAATAAAATAAAAATTTTGATCTATTTAGTCTAGTAGCTTATCTTCAAAAGTAACCAGTTCAAGAGACTTCAGAGAAAGAATTAAATTTCCATTGAAGAGAAAAGAGCCCTGAGGTCTGAAGAGCTGAGGAAAGGAGCTGAGAAACTATTAGAAAGCCACTGGTTAATTTTTATTAGACAATAATAAGAGCTGTTAGAGTCTTTTTAAAATAACCTATTATTCTTACAAGCCTGTATTTTAATAGTAAAACTGACCATTATTCCCCCTCTACCAGTCCTCCTATGATGTAACATCATGTATCTCTCTTCAAAATGGTTTTTCCACCCCCTTGATCAGCAGTTCCCTTTTAAAATATCTCCTCTCAGCGCCTTCTTTGATCACCTTTGTCAGACTGCTATAGAGAACTAGTGTATTTAGAAGAGCAAGGAAAATCCCAGAATGCAAAACATATTTATATGAAATAAAACATAGACACATCCCCAAAGCAGAAAGTCAGGTTGAAAGATATTTGTGCAGGAAATGGCAGAAGGAAGGAAAATTGGGTAGTGTCTCTGGTGCTGCAATTCATACTTTGCCTTGGGGTTTCAGCAAACAGCGTCTGCATGAACCCTGATGGCTAGAAATCAATAATATAGATTTCATCTGCAAACAGATGCAATCTCTGCCCCTTTCATGGGAGGAGCAGCTAATACCTCAGGCAAATACAGGACATGACTTTCAGGTACACCTAGTGTGTGCTGTGGGGAGGGTTGCATAACCTTGCAAGCAGCCTTATTTTCATAATAAACACAATGACAAATCAAAGGGCCAGATATGAGGGATGAAGACTTCTGGGAATGGACAAATTCAGGAGAAAAGTGTAAAACAATGAGCTCATAAATGATTTATGAAAAGCATGTAAGCAAGATTTTAAGAAGAGTATCGTTTCTTAGGAAGGATAGATGAGTCTATGACACCCTTGAGCTACCAATAGGCTTTGTTTTAAAGTATTTTATGGATTTCTATTTCCTAGCCACTTTTATTTCAGTCTGATGTTGCCTGTGATTCCTTTCTTTCTTTTTATTTGGGTTTTTTTTCCCCTATTTTTCCTTTATAGTTCTGTTTCAGAGATAACAAATTTTCCCTTCAGCATCAACATGTGATTTCTCCATTTTGATTGAATTTTAATTTCTTTTTGCTTCAGCTTTCCTCCTGGAAATAAAGATAGCATTGCTTAATAATCTGAAAGGATGTTACAAGGGTTCCTGGATGATTTAAGAGTGTTTCACAACAGACTTACCTTTCATAAAAGTAGGGATAAAGTGATATCTAGAGAGGGGATTTATACCTTTAGAAAAAAAAGATAGCTAAAAGTGAAATTGCACTTATTTCCCTTTCTGCTGCAAACTGTACTTGTTAAATACAAAATGTTCTACCACAGTACATGTAAATCACAAGTTTTTGATGGCAGCATAACTGAGAAAACTGCAAACAGACTCAAACTATTGTTCCAAAGTATCTTTCACTTAGTTATACATTAACAGCTGCAGTAGTTGTACATTCACACATAAGATATCATCGAATTTTAGATTTAAAAGGAAAACTTCCTTTTTAGTGCATTACCACTGAAATAAGCATATGCACTTTTTCTGGAAAAAGTAATGAATCTTTATATAGCACTCTAATGGCCTATAACATATTTGTCTGACTGCAATGCTAACCAATATTAAACTTTAACATTAATAGACTTCATTTTATATATATATATATATAAAAATTTTAAGATTAAGGGGGTACGGTGCCTACACTCAGCAGTGCTAATACAGAACATTTTGCATTAACGGTATAATAAAAGCTCTGTAAAACTCTCGTCAAAGAAGTTCTGGTCCTTATCAATAACAAAAAAAAAGTTGTTGCATATTGAATGTAATTTCAAACTATTTCTTCCTCCTTACAGTTCAGCTGAACAAGTAATAATTAACTATATTCAACTTTTCCATGATACCCCCACCCTCCAAAAAAAACCCCTCAAACCAATCAAACCTGAAAATGAGCCTATTCCTGTGTGCACCAGATGCTCTGGGCATACTGCTTCCTCTACTATGTATGTGAAGCTTTGTTTTGACCTCTGGTTGTTCTTCCTGGCAAAATTTGATTTTCACAGATTTGTAATTTTGTTGGAGAGCAATTTTTTTTTTTTAATTTATTTTTTTGGGGGGGGTGCGGGGTGCAGGATTTATTTAGTACTTTTGTGAAAACCATACAGTCAATAAAACTCAGGTTTCATTACGAAATATTTTTGGAAATTTTTTGACCAGCCTCACCATTTAAATATCTATATTTATGTACACTAATGACTCACATGTCCTTCCCCCACCGATTTTCAACACCTTTGCTATTGTTTTAATGAACTGCTCTTTCCTCTTTCATTGTGAAAAAGTACAAAGGCAGTTGTAATCAATCCTTGCCTTACTTTTCCTTGACTTTCCAGCAATTGCTTCATTTTTTGGCTTGAGACTCAGCTCTTTTCTGAGATAGGAGCACACCTCTTGATTTTTCAGGTTTGTCTTCTATGTTGCTCTTTATGAAAGAGATATACCAAACGTCACCGTGGCTCAGTTAGCACCACTTTAACCTGTGGATTGAGAGTTTTAAATAAGCTTAAGAAAAGAGTCTGAAGGAAGCAGACAATGAAGAACTTGTTCTATATGGCTGCGCTCCACAGAAGTTAATTAATATGCCAAATATTGAGTTTATCTTTAACTAACTTGCCTATTCCTAAAGAAGTAAGCACACATTTTACACTTCCTCCTGATGTCAGGGTCCCACTGTGGTGCCACATTTCCCGAGCCCCACCTAGCCTGCGGGCACTCAACGTCCTTTCCCAAGTTAGGGCTTCCTGCCAATGACCACGTTGGCTCTGCAGCATTTCTGCCAGGGAAGTTCAGTTTTGACAAATTTGGAGTTCACCAAACTGAAGCTTCTTCCTGCCACACCTGGGTGGGGATTTTCAGGAACAGTAGCCACTCTGTCTGAAATGTTTTATCTCAACAAAGGACTGAAAAAAATGACAGTCTCTCCCTAAAAATATCAGCAGGCTTTTCAGACACTGCATGTTGTAAGTTATTGAACACCAGTTGAAGTGGGATTGCTCATAAATTTCACTGGCCAAAGGTTAGTAGTCTAGCCTAAACTAGTCATCTAGTCCCCCTCTGTAATCAGTGGTGAAATGCAGGTAGCTCCAGAAGTGATTCATTCCTCATACCCAAATCTGTCTAAAGATGGGGATGACTCACTGACTGCAGAGGGAGCTGCTGGGGGTTAAAATTAGGTGAGATGTATCATGCTGCTGGATACTGTTTGTGTTAGCCTGCCTTCATAAGGAAGCAACACACCTTAGCTGTAAACTGCCTACTGCTGGATAGGGTTTGTGCTAGCCTGACCTCACAACGAAGCAACATGCCTTAGCTGTAAACTGCCCAGAGGCCAGGCTACATCACCTCTCCTTTGGAGCAGGGTAGGAGCACGCACCTGGACAGCTATGGCAGCTCACAGGACAAGTGCTGGCAGGTTCAGCTGCCGTAGCTGTCATGTGGCTAAACCCTTAGTACCAGCATCTGTTTGTAAAACTGGCTCTGAGATACTTCTGATAAAGAGAATTATGACTTGGAGAGGTTGTGAGTGCTTTTGAAATGTTACACCATCTCAAATAGCTCAAGCTCTTACCAAATATCTTAGCAGCCCCTCTTCTTGACTGCAATACCACATGGCTCTTTCTAGCTGCAATTACTACCAATTATTAATTAATTAAGCACAGTGAGAATCTTTCAGCTTGAAAAGCAAAGCAAAACATCATATAAAGTCAGTACCTAATCCCTATGACTTCATTAAAGTGATTCTCACATCAGCTTTCTTTGACCTCAGGAGCTCATCAGACTTGCACAGAACAATGGACCCACCCCAGCTCTTTATAGGGAACCCAAAGAGTCTATGTTGATCTTTCAATTTATTCCCGATTAATTTTTCTTGTATCCTCCACACAGTTGAAAACCCCATCATCACAGCTACATCTTCTTTTCACCACAGTCTGAAAGCTTTACAATTCACCTCATTCCTTGTCTCTAATTTTTTGAGGATCCTTCTTTATCTGATTTCATTTTCACTTCCTTGTTCAGCTACTCTGGCTTTACTCTTCCTTCTGATGCATTTGTTGCTATGCAGCACACTTGTCCCTGTGGAATACATCCATTTATGTTTGAATATTTTGTGTTTCAATTGCTCCATCACAATAGATTTCACTCAGAACCACCCATGTTTACTTCCTGCTCCGATGGAATTTGTTGTCTTTGCTTTATGTTTCATCCTTGGTCATGGTGGCAAAGGTATAATCCTGACTGTGCAGCCACCATCAATTTGTCTTCATCTATGTCTTTGAGGTTAGTCACAATAAGCAGAAGTGCTAGGGAAGTCTCTAAAGCCTGCAGAAAATGGACATCACAGGGTATTTAATAATGGGAATATATGTGCCAGGCAATGTTTACATTTTGCAGTCATGCCCAGGACCTTATCATGCTACATACTATACACCTACACCAAAACAGAGCACTTCCCCATGGCCAGACACACCACATACTGTAAGATCCTGGTGGCACTCCTGAACTGTGAACTTGTATGAAGATCAGGCTTGAAGCAAAACGTAAAGTGTAAAACTGGTGTCCTTCTGTTTCTTGTCCAGATTCACTAACTAAACGGTCTGAAATGTTTGGATGTTTTTGATCCAGATCTTAACTTTCTAGAACAACCATGGAAAGGTTTTCTTTGAAAAGAAATATACCTAGATATACCTTGAAAAGATAAATATGTGGAAGAGTGTTGAGTAAAATTAATAGAGAACACGTACAGGAGTCCTTGGTCAGCCTTTTAATTTAGGAATGCACTAAATCACTTTATGCTGGACTCAATCTGGAAATATATATTTGTGATCTATTTAGAAGGAAAAATACAGGACTGTTCAAAATGGCAGAGCATTCATTTAGGTTCAAAGAAACCTTATTCTCTAACTTACTGGTATGTATCCTACTTACACAGCAGGCACAGGCCTTGAAGCTGATACAGCTACTGTTGAGAAGATGAGCTCCAGCAAGCAGTTTTAGAGCCCAGGTCAACCACCTTCTCTTCCTAGCAGGCCCCTCCTTTCCCAATGGTAATTGACATCGAGAAATTGTATCCTTTTCTATAACAGGGAGAAAGAATGGAGACTACCCTCACTGCCACCACGGCAGACAGAGGTAGCTCTGGGGGACCTCTTCTTAAACTCAGTAGGTGCCTGGAAAGTCACCTCAGCTTGTTTGCAGGTGAACCCAATAGACTGCATCACCACTTGATGGTGTGTGTACGGCTTCTGTTCACTGCTTTGGTGTGTGATAAACTGCTTCTTAAATTTACTTTACTGTGGAAAATAGATGTTGAGTGGGAGCTGGTCCTCAAGAAATCAGAGGCGAGCTGCATCATTCCAACAAGTTCAAGAGATACCTCACTGTGCTGGGTCCCACACAGAACTGCTTCAGGTGTGTTTTTCCTTTTCAATTCTGTTACTGCAAAACTTGCCCAATTTCCTTTCACTGGCCTCATGTTCTTTTTATTTGGCCACAGTGAATTTCCTAGAAGGCTTAAACTGTACTTCATTGCAAAAGATTTGCCATTTGTCATTTGATTTTGCAGTATCTGCGCTCAGAGCTCTTTGCAGACAAAAAGTGTCACACCACAGCTCTGAGAAACTTGTCATCTAAAAGACCTAAAACCAAGCCAAGGATGATGTTACAAATAGGTATTAAAAAGGAAAACAATGAAACACGGTGAAAAAAGGATGAGAGAGTTGGTCTCTAATCTAGTAAGCCTCTGCTTAACTATGCAACTTATTCATTTCTTGACTGCATGTTGGATTTAGCTTCCTTGGGGTAGGGACAGATAAAGATTGAGCAAAAGGATGTAAAACCTAACTGGAAACATTATTCAGAAAAAAAGACTTTACAAAAATAAGGATAGATAGAATAGTACCTTGTGTAACATGAATGACACATGAATGAGTTCTTTGGAAATGTAAACACAGAAAGGGCCTGTCAGAGAGGGCGTAAGATGAGCAATGCAAACCTATGAGTAACTGTGGAAGTGGCTAAGACTTCCTACTCACCAATGAGAAAAACAGTAATGATGTAAGAAGAGGTTGAGTTGACAGGAAGGAGTAAGAGCAGTATTCCCCTTAGCATGGTCATCTGTGCCTGACTCTTAGTGTGTGAATCTAAATCTTGACTCTGGTTGGTTCAGCACAGTCTTATGTTGATCATCACCTGACAACCAACCACATGTGTTTGTGGGTAACTGTTGATGAATGCTACCCTCTGGTTCTTGCTACAGCCTATGACAAAGAACAGAAAACTGGTGCTCCTGTGAGGGTCTTGATTATTGAGGCAAACTGTGAAACCCAAACAATCACAGCTCTTAGATCTTTTTAACTGTATTAATTGCTGAGGCAACCCAAATCCCCTACAAATGTGCAAACTCTTACAGAATTTCATATTCTTTCAGGAGCTAGACTGATTTCTGAAGGTGGATATATGTAACTGACTTTGATTTGTAGGTTTTCTCTGATACTGTTCATTTTTCTGGTATATGTTTTATTGGTAAGTGTAAACAATCTAAATTCTCATCACTTTTTGTTATGGAGACCTCCCTGGATTAAGCTGCCTGTTAGACCATTGCCTGCAAATAAGATAAGTAGTCCTTTCTAAGCCCATTTTATTTCTAAGGATGGGGCATCTACCACCTGTGTCTGCAACATTCCACTGAAGTGAACTGATATAGTCCCTTTTAGTCCTGCAGGATGAATCCAGGGCTTGCCTGGGGTCAACCACAGCTTGTGTGGGGAAGGCTACATGTCAGTCATGTCAAAGTTGCTCTTGGGATTTCGTGGAAGAGCCTAATCTGCACCATAAACATCAGCTAGCTCTGCCTCCAGCTGCATTCAAATGCTGACCAGTGAAACACTTGTATTTGAGCAGGTTAGACCATACCAAAATGGTAATTGTGCAACTGGAGTGCATTGGTATCTGGTAAAAGCTCACTGTATGCAACCATTATTTCTGCTGCTTTCTTCACAGAATACATGCACAGGGAGTTAGCATAATGTATTGAATTCTTCCTATGGAATCCAGTCAAACAGCAGCTTGTTAATAAGATTCTGGAGATTATGCTTTTTCCAAGCAGAACTTCAAACTCCCTGCCACTGTGGACACTGGCTGTGATGAATGTGGTATTGCCTGAAGCACACTGTAGTTTTTTGACAGTGAGTAAACCTAAATACAATACTGAAGTCTGAAAAAAAAAATACTACCCTTCAGAAACAAGCTGTCTATCTTTTCACCCATATTCTGAAATGAAAAATATTAGAATGTTGGGGAACAGCCTTAGCCTCATATATTTAAAATTTACTGATACCAAGAGCTAACAGTTATCATGCCAGGGGTGTGGATACGGCCCAGGGAAGCACTGTGCTTTCAGATATTCACAGTCTAGTATCAGCCTCACTCACGAAGAAATTAATTCTCTAATGGGATTCTAGCTTTAAAATAGTACTGTAATGGAGACAGCAAAATAAACATATACATTTTCAAAAATCCATTACATTTCAGACTGGTAGTTTTATTTGTATGCATTCAATAGCACACAGGTTCTTTCACAGGAACATAAACAAAGCATCTCAGAAACATCCATACCAGATCTGACCAGCACTCCATTCCAAAGAATTCAAAAGCAGCTGCAAGAAACTTCACAGGAGACAGTGACAGCACAACCTGCTCCCAGGAGAAAGTTTCTGCTTAATCCTCATCAGTGTCATGTTTGGCTGATTTCACAAAACACAAGGTCTTAGAAAAGTAATATACATATTATAGAACAATCTGTATTTCTTAGTTATAGATTTCTGTACAGTAATATTTACAATATATTGCAAAGATTACAGGCTCTATCAGATGCTTTTATTGCAAATACTTGCTTCCAGGCCATAAAACCCAGACTTTGTACTTTTTGCCTGTTACACTACAGCCACGGACATTGCCCCTTATCACAGCCCTGGAGCACCTTGAACCACCTGGGTGCAAACAGCAGTTAGCACTGCACGCTTGCACTCCATCTGACTGTTTTAGTTTACATAGTTCTAGTCAAACTACACCATTCAATTTATGACTTGCCTTTGCCCTCAGCCCCAGTTTGAGGTTTCCCAAAACACTGGAAACCTCACTTCTTCCAAAGCATGTCTTTTATAATCAAATGTTAAAAAAAAAATAATAAAAAAGAGGAATTTTTTGGTAAAAAGATAGGCAGAGACTAACATTAGCAAGTTTTTCTCATTTTGAGGGATAAGACTGAAAGACCCATCAGAAAGAAGGAAAAGCCTTTACATGTAACAGTAACAGGAGCCGAGTGAAGGCCAGAGCTCCCACCCTTTGCAAAATACACTGAATTACCTATTTCCAAGATGCATGGAGAAAGAAGGATTGTCATCTACTGTTGTTCTGACATCCTGGGAAAGGTAGGTTATTAGCATACCAGAAGGTATTATTAAATAAAGAGAATCTAGAGCTTATCAAGGAAAGATCTTAGATACATCCACATTGTCTCTGAAGTATATGATACCTGGAAGAGCTTGGGGTTCCCCTCAGAGTTTGAATTAAGCCAAGGAAATTTTGCCACATATCAGTGTGGAAAGTTACCACATCCCCATGTTCATAAAGACAAAAAGCAGGATTAAAAAAATACTTGGAATACAGACAGTTCTGATTTCACTAACCTCTGCCATAAAACCTTCATTGATTTTGAGAAAGGCTGATGTTCAGTACTTTCAAGCAAATTAAACATATTTCTTTCTAACACAGAAAACTCATGAACAATGCTTTTGAGAGCTGCCCAACTAAAACAGCAAAACCAAACACAAGTTTGAAAATTAATCAAAAAATTTCCATGGAAGCAAAACAAAATAATTCTCTTCTCCTGTGGCAGGGCACTGATTTGTAACCCAAAAGATTTTTCCAGTACTCTGAGCTGGCTACAATCATCCATATTTTCAAATAAGAGCAGTCCTTGGCTCTGACAAATGCATATGAATATTTATATGCTATAGCACCTTGTAAAGTGAGCATGAAAACAACAGATGCATCAGGTTGTGTTTCTGACTAATAAACCTAGACTGCGTCCCATAAAGCCTGCACCTTAAGCACATAAATCTTATCACATTACAAGTATCTTGGGTTGGAGTTTTCTAAGAATCATCCTTTAATAATAATGTAACAAATGCATAGGGGAATTTAATTATTTAATGAACATATCCCCATGTACGACCTTCCCTCTAAGTCTGCAGAAGCTCACTCATGCAAACTATTTAGTTTACTCCGAAGTGGAAAGCAGGTTCAACAATTATTTTATCGGGAATTGTTATCTATCTATCTTGACAACTTCAGACATGTAGATCTTAGTACATAACACTAGAAAATGAAGACAAATGCCATGCATTCCCAAACCATTGCTGTAATTGAGAACTAACCATCCAGGGACTGACAAGCACATTTAAAACGTATGGAAATGCAACCTGGATGATCTTGCTGTGAATTTGACTGATGCCAACTAACCACCTGATGAACACTTCAAGGGCAACTCTTTCAGCACGCAATGGCACAGGTTAAAATAGGCACCCGTTCACCCTACCACCAATGCTTCATTGAATCCTTGACGCTCGCTCTTGTCCCTTTCTGCTCCTCTAGATGTATTTACTGAGAGTAGCAAACACTTGAGAAACGCCCCTTGAGTGCTCCCTCGAGCTGGGCATCCCCCTGGCTCTGCTGGCAGTTGCTCTGGGCCAGGAGAAACAGCAAGGCAAGCTGCTACCGTGCGGGCCAGAGGAATGTGGAGAATGAAAGCTGGTGTTTCTGGGCTCCTCACATTGCAAGTCTGGTGGCCAGGTAAGCTGGACACCAGGACACCACATCCACAGTAACACAAAGCAAACTTCTAAGCTCTGCAGGACCCTCTGGTCAAGTCACTGTTATGTCAAGTGAGGCAGCTATCACAGATGGGCATTGGTGCAACTGAAAGGGGAACTAGCTTCGGCTTTGACTGGGGATTTGTTTTTGCATTTTTTCGTGGTTTGCAGTGTCCAAAAAGAAATGCTGCAGTGCAAGGCATTTCCTAGTGAGCAATGGTAAGTGTTTGATGCACAGCTAGCAAATTCCATGAGTTCTTGTAGAGGCCTCATTCACTGATGATCCAAAGTACTTTTTATCAGCTTTTAAAAACCATTTTGCTTGGCCAGTCCAAATGAAGCATTTTATTGATGATACTGAGGAAGGTGCTGTCTACACTGGGTGTATCACCTCATCAAGACGTTTACCTGGCACGACTGTGCCCTGACATTCTTCTTGCCTTGCAGTGCAGGGATGCTGTCATGCATGTGCCAAGCACACCTCTATTCCAGACCTGTGGGAGGCCACGAGGGAAGTGTGGCCTTACCTAGGCTGGCATAGAGTTGTCTAGCATGGTTCTGTAAGCCCACTGCTCACTCATAGTGCATAAAATTAAAGGTGCTAAACCACAAGCTGACAAACCTTGCAATGTTTGCAATGTCAGAGGCAGAGACATTGCAAACAAAGTGGAGGAGCTTATGTACAGGTGAACTGTACCATTCTGGAGCAAGGCAATAACAATGCAAACACCTCCCACATTTTTCACTACCTGTCTCTTGGAACCATGCTCCTGAAAATATTTTGGGTTGGGTTTTAAAGGCTAGTCCTGCCCACTGCCTGAGCAAGATGTGTGGCACAGCAAACTAGATGGAGACAAGGTACTCCCATTTGGCTTGAATACTCTCAGAGAAAGGGAGGCTTGGCAAGGATTTAGCTTACAACATGTTTGCCAAGTATCCCAGATAAAGCTGCCACAGTTAGTCCCTATCAGTCAAGCAAAGAGCATCTAATGATGTCAGGATAAGCCCTAGTCAAACAGCCCTGGTAAGGCAGAGCCTTTGAATATCTGGGTGGAACCTGCCAGTCTGCAAGGAAACGCCTGACCCAGAGGTTGTGGCCACTTCATTCCCGCTTTCTCCCTCCATCCCTGTTGACAAATTCATTGCTGGGAAGAGTCAGGTGCACAACACAGACCTTCTGTCACAGCCCCGAATGGCATCCTGGGGCAGTGAGCCGATGCTGAATATTACGTGGATGGCAGCTGCCACCACACTTCTCTTTTCCAGGAGCTTTAATTTCCCACCGCCTTGCTGGGGCACAGTTCACAATCTCCGCTTGTCATCGTGCTCTTGCACACACCTCCGTGCTTGTGACAAGAGTGAGGCTGCCAGGGGATGAGGGTGAGGGTAAGGAGGCAATAATAAAATACTAAACTTGGACAAAGTAGTCATGAGCCAGATGAGGGAAGAGTTTCTTCCTGTGTCTGGTTTTGTTCAACTTCCAAGTCAAGGATTCTGGAGAAAAAGGAAAAAAAAAGCATCATTTATTATTTATCACATCAGACAAGCATAAGGTGATGCTCTAAAGCTTTTATTCAGCTGCTTATGGCTATTGCTAACATAGTAAATTCCCCTCTCAGGAGATTTCCACTTTAATAATGAACATCCATTTAAGAATGGTGCTGAAACATAAGGCTGAATAATCTTGATTCAGCCCAGGAAGGAGGACATGGAGTGAGCTGCCTTCATAGGGTCAGGTAAGACTGACAGTGAGAGAAGCTGAACTGCAGAGGTGAATCCAGGCAACATCTAACCGAGAAGCAGCAATGCCCATCTCACTGAAGACCTCAGTTTTCTGAAGCTCAAACTCTGCATTCATCACTCTGATGCAACGTGTTAGGGAATCTGATCCTTCAAATAGCTGCTTTATTTACATGGTGTCCCACCAGGTCCTAGAAAGCTCATGAAAAATTAAATGGAGAACATAAAATATGAATGTGATGATCACTGGCCCATAAAAGCCCTGCAGTTCTTCAAAGGTGTTTTAGATATAATGAATGCTGGATTTTAGAAAACAGGTTTCTGCCTCTTTTTCCAAAGATGGTGTAACAATTTTCAAGCGTCTCTGTAAAACAAGGAATTTTCAAGGATGTGCCTGGGAGCATCAGGGAGAGCACATCACTCCCCTCCACAGCACAGGAATCAACTGATCATGAATAACTAGTAAGCAAACTAAAAGGAGCCAATTATGTGGATATAGTGAAAAAATATATATATCTAACTTGCTGCTGCACTGTCAGAGAAAGCACAAGACTGAAAGAAAAGATGAACATTTGATCAGAACTACAGGAGTTACCTTGCAATAACGTGGTTATAATGACTCACAGCTTAAATTCTGTACAGTAAATGTAATATTTAACTTATGGTAGCTCTTAATGATTCGTGTCCTTCATTCTGGGTGCTGTGTACCGGTATTTTTAGCTGACCTTTCTGAACTTTCTTTTTCTGTTGCCTAAATGCTAGGTATGTTCTCAGTTTTCCAAAATTACCCTGGAAGCAATCATAGCCCTGCTGCTGACGTCTATCTATCAGATGAGAGTCAGCCCTAGAATGCTTAAAATTAGGTTTATAACATGAAGCCTATGGATTAGTATTTTCTAGGCTGCCAAAAATTTTGGTGCTGAAGGAAATTGCTGCCAGTGTAAAGCACACCCTTGTTCTACGTATTAAAATTATTGCAGAATGACCATAGACTTGAATTAACTTGCTGTTTACTTTATGGAGGTCTTTTCACCACTCTGTTAGGCTATGCTATGAACTGTCATTTTGTCTTAGATATTGAAAAAACCCACCATTGATCAAGCCCATGTGAGGCTACACTGGTGCAGCTCCTGAAGAAGAGCTTCCCCCCTTCTGCCCTTGCCTTTCCCCTGGTGAAGCACTTCCTCTGCAGACTGCATGCTCCCTGTGGTGGTCACTGGCATCTCCTGCCTCAGCTGCAGTGCTGGACATGCTTAACACTATGCAAGTGGATGGGGAAAGGGCCAACTGCTCTCTCTTGAGCAAGCTCTGTGGTAACAACTGTGATTCTGGTCCTGGACCCTAACCCCAGCAAGGGCATTCAGAAGCAAACAGGCTTTTATTTTGTTTTCCTTCGTGGAAATGTGATTGTTTTTATTACATGGCTCCTGCTTGCTCTGAAATCTGCCTCCCATCCTCTGTGTTTAGCAAGGCCAGCAGATGCAATGAGCTTCACAAACCATCACCTACATCATTTTGTTTTGTCTATCTCCCTGGTCTTTTATCACAGAAGGATGAGCAAGGAGAAATGATTAGCTCAGGAGAGCCCTTTCTACTCTCTAGGGTAATTTGGGAAAGGATCTGTTACATAACAACCCTTCTTTAAGTTGTCAGCTGGATACCTGACTACCGTTCTTATCTACATGGGCTTGAAATGTTTGTGTGAAAATGGCTCTCTCTCCCCCTTCCTCTTCCCTCAACTTGCAGGAAGAAAATAGGCTTTTGAGAAAAGTCCAAATTTTAAAACCGATCCACATTTCTCACAATTAAACCCAATTTTGAGTAAGTAAATGGATTTTTGCATTACACAGATTAAAGGAATCGGGAGTGACAGCCTCACATCCACATAGGAAAGAGGCTCAAGCACTACATTTCTCCACGTTCATAAGGCCCACGTGCTCCATGGACAGCTGTATCTACCCTAAATGATGTTCTTCTCACGCACCAATTACGAACTGTCAGAAAATATACATGTAACCCTTCATATCAAGACCTACTCATGCAATTTTTAAATACCACACTGTAAGCTGCAGTACTTTCTCCTAAGGGCTTCATGTATTGGAAGGAGAAAAAAATGTTATCTACTAGATTATCAGGACCAAAGGCTCCATGAATATAGCTTCTTTCAGGAGACCAGATGCAAAACAAATATTGCTTTTATTAAAACCAGGATATCAGCTTTTATCAAGGCTAAATTTGTTCTGCATCTGCCTGTGAAGTAACTGATTTCCAAGCATAGATGCCACACATTTGTATTAATTATATTTAGCTTAGAACAGTGAAGCACCCCTCTAACCAAGGCAAACTGCATAGCCCATTTCCAGCTACCAGTGCCAACCCGTGCGGCAAAGCCCACTGCAGAGGTGACAAATCCGCCACTGTCACACAGGACTGAAAACTTAAAGCCTGTGAAATGCCAGGGGGTCACCTGGAGCAAACTTTCATGGTCCCCAAAGAAAGCTGTGGGTGATATAAAGCTCCTAGCAGGAGAAATAGCTCAGCTCTGCTTTCCTCATACTTGGGGGTGTCTATGTGTAAGGGAAAGGTAGAATGAGTGAGGGGGAACAAGGAGGGGAAAACTGTAGCAGTATAGTCTAAATACAGTGTACTGTTAATTAGCAATAGTTTCAGAAGTATCCTTTAATTACAGTGTACTCCTAATTAGTAATAGTTTCAGTTAAGTCTGTTATCTAAGCAACTGCAATTAAGGGTTGAATACTTTCCTAAGTTTTTTCCTAGCATTTAATAGAGCAGAAATTAGAGTAAACAAGCTATTTACAAAGCAAGAATCTGCAAAGGACAGGCATCCCTCATAGACACTAGCTCTATAATTTCACATGAGGGGCTCTGATTTAAACCAGGCAAGCTGCACACATTTGTTTGTTTCTGTTTTGTTTTTTTTGTAACCCCAAGGATTTCTGCTCTGCAAAAAAGCCATACCAGAACACATAGTGCACAAAATACATTTTTCCTTCAGCCCTTCATGAAAAGACTAAAATAAACTGAGAAGACCCAACTGCTCACTAAAGAGGAAAGAGAAACAAACAAACGGACAGGGCGAGGCTTTGCACACACCTTGAGTTTGTTTGCCAGACTGCAACGCACACTGAAAGAAGCCATCATGCCAGTTCCTGGATCACCTTGGTAGTCTCCTTGGCTTTCTTACACGTGTACAACCATTTGATTATCCGAGCGTTGCGCTCGATCACGGAGGTGCTGCTCGGGACCTGCTCCGTGAGTTCATCCTCCAACAGCCCCTCATCCCCACTGTGCCTCGTGAAGTCACTTTCGGATGTTGCCACACTGATGCTTCGGACCTTGAAGGAGATGTTGTCGGACACTACAGAAAAGTTCTCTCTCCCGAGATCCTCAATGACCTCCTGCTCCAGGCCACAGTACTTGAAAAATGTATCAAACTCAGAGAAGGACTTGGAGTAGCGAGAGCTGATGTCTGACTGGGAGCGATGGAGACCTCTCCTCTTCACCTCCTTGACCTCCTCAGGAGGTATACTCGGTTTTGAGGGTCTCTCATGCCCTTTTGAACATACCTCTGGGGCTTCAGTGCTCACAGCGAAAGTTTGCTCTGCCCCATGGTTGCTCGGTTCATGGTCACTGTCTTTTGCTGAGAGAGGCTCGTTGCTCTCAGTGGCTGCAGTGTCCTCCATGACTCTGGGCATCTCAGGGGAAGCCAATTGCTTCTCCTTCACGGACCCTTGGAAGATCCTCCTAACCAAGCTCCCTCTTGAGCCGTCCTGGCTTTGGCCTCTCCCAAACTCGCATTTCTGGCGGTAAATCACCAGGGAGTCCGGCCGCATCTGCCTCTTGGGGGTGCTGCGCCTGGCTATGGGAGGGCCATGCTGCAGGGGCCCCCGGCAGGAGTACACCGCCTTGGCCCGTTCCAGGGGCTTCGCGCCCTTCCCTCTGCCGAAGTCCCTGCTGGTCTTTCTGCTCTCCACCGAGCAGGTCTCGCTGCTGCTCTCCGAGGCCGAGCTCAGCGCGATGACGGGCTCCTGCCGGGTGCTGATCACCTGCTGGCTTTTGACGTACTTGGCCTTATCGGCTGCCAGCCTCTCCACCGCACTTCTCCGGCCCGGGCTGCCGGCCTCCATCTGCCTGCGCAGGTACTCGGGCCCCTTGTTGAGGAGCCGCAGGGTGAGGGCGGAGTGCAAGTCGGAGATGGCGTGCATGCTCACGGCCCGGGGCAGCTCAGCGGGCATAGCACTTCCAGGGGCGCGGGTCCTGCTGCCAGTCCTGCGAGCGAGGGGGGGGGAGAAAAAAAAGCAAAAAAAAGGGGGAAAGTCACAAAAAAGGGCAGAAGGAAGCGGAGAGCGGGCTCTCCGGGCGGCGGAGGCGGCGGCTGCGACCCTCCGAAGGCCGAGCTCCCCC
>VYZX01027899.1:5234-105580 GCA_013401335.1 Brachypteracias leptosomus | reverse complement strand
CGGGGCGGCGGGGCACGGCCTTGCAGGGGCGGTGGGGGCTCCCGCAGCGGCGCCGGGTGGTCCTCTCGCCGCTGGCCCTCGGAAGCAACGGGGATCCTCCGGCGCACAGCGCGCTGAGCCGGGGCTGAGCCGGGGCCGCTCTGACAAACCCGGCGCTTCTCTCCCTGGCGAGGGCAGCGCCTCCCACCTCTCCCGTGGCAGCCCTCACGGTGCCCCGCACGGGCCGGTGCCCGGGCACGCCGGGCGCTGTGCTGAACGGCACTGCTGCCACTGTAGTTCTTAGGAAAGGAAGCGGCTCGGGCTGCCGAGGGCCGGCGGCGGAGCATGGCGCGCCGGGGCCGAAGCTTACGGCGGGCTCAGCGGGAGGACGGCAGCCGCTGTGCCCGCCCCGAGACGCCGACAGCACCAGGGGACGTTTGTGGGTGTCCCGCGGCTGTGCACCCGTGGTGCCGGGACACGGCATCAGCCCGAACTGCATCCTATAGATCTTCACGGGGCAGAGTCCCCGTCTGGGGCTGGCAGCTCGGAGCAGGCAGCACAGAGCCCGTGGCTGTGATTTAAACACCTGAAAATGAAACGCATAAGTCGTTGGCAGTCACCTGGGGCAGTCCGAGCGTCCAACCTGTGCCCATATCATGCGAGATGCACCTTTTCTGTGGTCACTAGTAACTGAGATACAGATAACTCTTCTCCTTACAGAGAAAACAAAAGACAGTTTCTATCTGCAAAATTTTTCACTCATAGTTGATTTGGTTTTTTAGTTGTCTTTTTTTTTCTGTGCTTTGTTTTGTGTTTTTGTTTGGTTTTTAATTTGTCTGTTTCTTCTATGGCATTACAATATCAGAATGCTTTCACAGTGATTGACTCATACCTGAATCACTAAATTGTGGCAGACAAGTTTACAAGGGGGCAGATGGGCTATGGGCCTCCCTGTCCTTGTTATGAAGTTTCAGGGTACGCCACTTTGCTACCAGGAACATTCTGCCCATAGCTGTGTAGCTGGAGAGAAATCAGTGTCAAGAAACCATAGGTCAAGTGCTCATCCCCCAGTGCACCCCCTGGGAGCAGGCAGTGGGGGCCTGGGCACCTCTGGTGCCTGGAGCTGCTTTGCTTTGGGGTGGGAAAGCAACAGGTTTTGTGTTTATATCCCCTGCCAAGAGTGAGGCTACCCAGACTAAGCCCTGCTGTGATGGCTGCACTCAGATGCTAAAGGGTCGAGCCATATCCTCATTCAGGCATAAGAGGGTACAAAGTGCTGAAGTATGACCTGAACAGCTGGGTATTCAGTGGAGCTGCACCCCTCTGGGCACATGGCCTGCCTTTTGTGAGGCTATTTCCACGGTTTCTGTGTGCTATCAGAATCATGCTGTGGTTCATAGAATCACAGAATGGTTTTGGTTGGAAAAGACCTTCAAAGGTCATTTAGTTCAACCCTCCTGGTAATGATCAGGGCCATCTTCAACTAGATCAGCTTGCTCAGAGCCCTGTCCAACCTGACCTGAAATGCTTCTAGAGATGGGGCATCTACCACCTCTCCGGGCAACCTGTGCCAATGTTTCACCACCCTCATTGTAAAAATGTCTTCATCCAACTTCCTGAACACATTGCAGGGCACTGTATGCTCATTTTTGAGTGTTATGTGCGTGGAGTGATTTTGTCTTTGTCCTCAATGCAAAGCGAAATCTCTAGTCATGCTGAAGGTATTGGCCACTTTTCACCCTACCACCCTGGACAAGCCCAGCAGACTCAGGTGAGAGGCTCTCACTGTGACAAGGGAAGGATTAAGAACAACCGTGGCATAAGAGTTTAGGCTAGCTCTTCAGTGAAGACCTACTTAGAAAAACACAGAAATATTCTCTTGCCAACGTGGTTCTACCACTGGTTTTCACCTTAATTTTACATCCTCTCTGTTCCTACACATGTAGGTCTGAACTCCAGAGATCCTTAGCACATACTTCTGCCTATTTGCAGTGAGGATCCCAGACGAGAGGCTTGTCTGAATCAGGACTGAAACTTGTGATGCACTTTGAGATCCCTTAGAGTGAAATTTTTGTGGGTGTGTAGAATGGACATATTTTTTGAGAAAGAACATTTTTTCTTCTACAGATATATACAGAGCTGATTCACATAACAGCTTACCGAAAAATTAATGTCCTCAAAAACTGAAAGATAGTAATAAAAGTACAAGAACAGTTAATTACCAGAGAGTTCTTCCCTGTTAAAGCAGCTCATACACCAAAGTGTGAGAGTGTAGTTAATATCATCACATATTTAAGTGCTTCATGGAAGGCTGGGCTTGTAGAGAAGACTAATTTCTTCTGACAATGAAGCCATAAGCCAATAGGTGGGATGAATTTATTAATGGGGTTAACGTTTCATTCCCATATTGACATATTTGTCTTAATTTTTTCCTTCAACTCTTTCATTGGAATTCTGTGACACTGTGTTATGTAACAACAAATATTCACATTTCTCCATGCATTTTAATTTGTGTTTGTTCCAATTTCTTTTACCTTGTGTCTCTGAACATTAAGAACTTACAAAAAAAAATCTCAGGAGTGGTTTGTTTGCATTCGTTTGAAATAATGAGAAGAATGAGTATACATGAGTATCAGTAAGAGTAGTCTTATTAAGCAGCTCCAATTCATTTCTTTTTCAGAGCTATTTATTCATTCCTTGCCACATGAAAGAGCAGATACTATATAGTTTTGCCACTGGACAGTATGTTTAGAGTTGATATACAAAACCAATTGAAGAATATTGATTGTTTTGGATGAAAAAGGGGCTTTTAAACATTAAAAAAAAAAAAACTGAGACATTTTCCTTTTACTTAAAGTTGCCTAGGTTTTGAGGCATGCCTGAAAGACAAACATGGACTCTTTTGATGGAACATTTTTCATTTTCAACCAGTTTCCTCTCCTTCTCCCTGACAAAGGAAAATGCGAGTTTTGATTTTGCACAAAGTGCATGTTGCAAGAAATTTCTCATGAAAAATCACAACAGCTCTTTTCAGCTGACTTTCTTGATATGTGAGATACTGCTCTCTTCAAATCCCAAGTGATGACAATGACATTTGAAGCAGGAGAAGAGTCTTCCCAGGGTCAGAAAACATTGTGAAGGACAAAGTTTTTCAACTTTGTCTGCACTTTGATAAGATACAATAATATAGCAGCTGCATATCATATCATATCATATCATATCATATCATATCAGTTATGTGATATTTTATATATATATAGGTCATATATTTAAGAACTTGAATGCATTTAAGTTTAAAATATGTTTATGTTATTTGAAATATATATATTTGTATTTATGTATCTTGGATACACAATGTTCAAAGAAGAGAGAGAAATTGCATTTCTTCTTTCTGGAAAGCAGTGTCAAATACAGTGTATTATGACAGCACCAAGCAATCCAGCTTTGCCCCTGGCCCGGCACAGGCTTGCAGACAATAAAATGGAAATAAAAGCGGGCACAGCAGCACCCATCCCTCAGCCTGTCAGCTGGCATCAGTGTCTCTCTGGCATTGATGCGTTAGGCAAAGGTAAGAGAAGCAAATCCTACCCACACTAAGCCCTGGCTGACATCGTGAGTTTTCTCATGAAGGGGAGTTTTACAAAGCAGCTCTGAGGCAGCTGGCATTTGGAGTTATCGCTAAACACAAAGCAGTTGGAGTTTATGTGGGGTAAGACAAACCACTTCTCACTCTGTATTAATAAGAGATGTGTCCGGGGTACATTTTCCTGCTGGTGGAGACTAGTGGAAAACTAGTAAATGAGAGCTGCTGCGACGTGACTGCGGGTAAAAAGTATAATGTGCGCAAAGCTTGGGTCATTGCTGTCTGCTGTTCCCAGTCCCCATGCCAGTGACACTCCTTTGATTTATACTGGTCAAAGGGCAAAAGTAAAGCAGTGGCAGTGGGAGGTAAAAGGCAAGGAGAAGAGTGGAGAAGAAATGTGACACTCCCATTTTGGAGACCCACGTCACAGCTGTGTCCCAGGACTGAGATCTCTGCCCCCATAGCAGCTCTTGGTGTGGGGCTCAAATGTTGCCTGAAAAACAGGAGCAGCCCGGGTCAGAGGGTGGTTCGCGCCCGTTGTAACGTGCTGAGTGGTGCCACTGGGTGTCCTGTTTGCTGCGTTCAGGCAATGTAAAGCAGCCACAAAGTGGAGGTGAACAGTTTAAAACCAGCTGTCTCCAGTGGGGAAATTACAGGCCCTTCGACATGAAATCAGTGAGGGCCATGATTCACCCTCAGGTTCATACAACAGAAGATACATTCATACCTGCACAGCTTAAGGCAGAATTTTAAGACTTGAGGCTTGAGCACTGCACAGCAAAGATTTTGGTAGTGGCAGAACAACATTGCTTCCCTGTCCTTTTAGCCTTTCCCACCACTACCAGATTGCTTAGCATCCTTTCCCACAGCTGTGATTCCAGGTCGTTTGCTTCATTAAACAACTTAGCACCTCGGTCAGAAAGCATCTTCCTCCTGAAATCAATCCAGCTTGTTCACAGTTATCATTAGTGGCCTTGGAATGATTTTGGAAACCCCCCATGTAGCACTTTCCAGGATGAAGAACCTTCATGGATCTCAACAGGACTGTGTAATTTACATCACAGTAATTCATGTCAACATATGGGCAGCCTTATAACACAATGAGAGCAAGAGATGAAAGGGAGGACAAATGCAACATGCATTACAGCAGGCAGTGCCAGTGGGGAAGGTGCAAATTCTGGCATGCTCCCTTCCCCCTTTATGCCCTTTTGTCCCTTCAGTACATCTGAACCTACAGTAACTCCTTTTTTCATACACCTCTGGCATGCCTAACACATGTGAAAATGAAAAATCCAACCCAAGTTTGGTACATAACATTTAAATGTGTGTAAAATATTGATGTTGAATATTTTGATTTAGAAAGACTGATCTATTTAGCATGTTGTCTGAGGGATTAAATTCATTTAATAATGTGTAAAAGGATGGGAAGAGACAGAGTTTTCACAGTAAAATACAGCTACTATACTGCAGAGGAGATAAATGAGTTAATCCCAAAACAACTCTGACCCAGAAAGAGATCCTTTCAAATTTTGAATTTAAATCCTTTATGAATGAATGTATATTATATCTGTTAAAATAAACTTTACACTCAGTAAAAGGTTCTTACTGTTGCTTCTGTCATGTATAAGCTGGATATATGTTCCCACAGTCTTCCTCCGTAGCCACAGTCATAGCTTGCAGTTGTAAAACTGCATCCCTTGGTGGTTGCAAAACCCTTTACAAACCAACCAAGCTCATACACAGTGACTTCATCCAACATGGAGATGGATCAAGGCACTTCTTTAAGTACTTCATGCATTTATAGGCAGCGTTACTGCAATCCCTCTCACTCATCAGCTTATTTATCCACAGTTTTGCTCTCTGTTAACCTGTGCTACTCCATGCTACTGTTAATCTAGTCTCATGTATAGCTAGCTTTGGTCATGGAAAAGATCTTTCACCTAATCTAAAGCTAAAACCCATAAAGAGTTTAAAGCTCTACAGATCTCTGATGTTTTAGGGAACTTCCAGCACCTGTGTGTCATTGGTATCCTCAAAACTCTCTCTGCTGTTTCCTTGCCCTGCAGATGCTTAAAGCAATGAGTGCAAAGTTTTTGCTGTTGCAGTGCCACATTGCATGTCTACCTGTGGGTACATGCACCACCATACATCTATTGTGATCAAGAAGCTAAGAGACTTCACATATACTTGTGTGCCGTGAATTCCTTTGCTTATTCTCACACATGGGCTCTCTCAGAGTACATGTGCCAGATAAGGAAGCCTGTGAAAGATCCCTGATTACTGGACCTCTGACTGCCTGTTGCCCGTTCTATATGATTTATGTCCTGTTACATGGGATCCTCACCTGGCAAGCATGTGAGGCCATTTTCCTCTCTCAGATTTGGAGCAAAGGTTTGAAATCAGATTTCTTGCTTTCCAATGCAGTATTCGTAATGTGGGTGCTGTAGTTCATTGTGACTCAGATTCTACTGCTGAAAATGGTTTTATTTTGCTCACCTAATTAGAAATTTACTGAAGATAGCAGGCAGAAGATATGAACACCTAGGAGTTGAGAGATACCTTTTGAGTTTTTAGTTACCTTTGCAAAGTGGAAGGATTTGAATGGGAGATTGAAAAAATATCACCTTCAATGCTGGTCAAGGTGCTCACTGGACATATGGGTTCAAATCACAACATGATCTCTGAAAATATAATCTCTTCTACTGTGCATGCTGTTATAATCTCTCCTAGTCTCATTTTCCATGATACAGACTCAAATTTAGAAATCAAACAACAGGATAATATTCGTATTTGAAAATCCTAGTGCTACATAGGAACTGAACTACCTTCAGTTCTGTTGTCTTCAGACATTTGACTTATGCAGATGTTATCTCACTCAAACACTGACTGCTATAAATCCCATTCCTTATGCATCTCATTCACTTTCTATAGAATATATTAAATATTTTAAAGCAAGTGGTGATCCACTAAGCCCAAAATGTTTATATTAAGGCAAAAATTTTGACACATTTTCCTTGAAGGAACAATCATGCAAGTCTGAGCACTGCAGCATTTCCTACTACAGATGAGTATAGGTCTGCTTCCTTGTTCTGGTAGGAGAGACCCATAAAAGACCACAGTAGTCTCTGAGACTGCAGCAGACATGCTTTATAGTTTCAATATCTGTCAAGCTCCATCAGTGTTTTGAGCTGGGCAGCCTCTCACAATCTGGCTGGTTTCAAGGAATATGGCAACAAGCACAAAAAAGCACTGCTCATCATAGAGCTTCTTTCAAATGTGACTGAATAAATTTGTCCAACACTATCTATCACAAACATAGCTACTAATGTTTAAAGGAATGCATCTATCAGTGAAACACCAAAACACTGCAGATATCACCTGCAGAGCACAGAGATAGAACTTGTAACGTATGGACATATGTAACATTCCTGAAGCCTGTTGTCTTCTGTCTAAGGTTTTAATAATAATGATGGCTTCCTTCCCAAGGATTTCTTGTGTCTATGAAATACTCCATCTGAAGATATAGCTAGCAATCTTTCAATCTTCCTTATCAGTGGTTGCAAATTTTAGCCTCTTTACATAATCTGTGAAGAGCTAACTCTAATGGTTACAGATTACTCCTGGGGAGTTTCTGATTAGACACGAGGAAAATTTTCCACAAGGACAGTCAGCCATTGGAATAATCTCCCCAGGGGAGTGGGAGTCCCCAACACTGGACACTTTTAAAATTCAACTGGACAGGGTGCTGGGCCATCTTGTCTAGACCATGCTTTCGCCAAGAAAGACTGGATCACATGATCCTCAAGGTCCCTTACAATCTGTTAAAAATAGTGGAAAAAAAAGGCAATGCTTTATCTGTACTTCACCTATATATTTATTTAGATCTAGAAGAGATCTTGCATGGTCTCTCTAGCACAGACTTCACGTGAGTGAAGTCTGCACGTTACCTTTCCACAGAAGGAGCCAGTGCTTCTCAGTGCTGAGATGCCTGGTGGTTTTCTGCGATTTTGAGAGCTTAAAGTCTTTCCCATATCCCTTAGCTGTGGGTCTGCAGCTCAGTTCTTGATGGACATGTGATAGTTAAAGGAGACTGCTGGAATACAGGCTCTCTACGGGCTCTCAAGGGTGATTGCTTTCTGCTGTTGTAGGCACAAGAAATATGTAAATCTAGAAAAAATGATAAATGTGCTTATATGTATTACTGCAGCTTGTTTGCTTCCCCCTTCTAGGCATTTTCAGATCTCCTTCAGCTCTCTGATGCAAGAGCTCCTTTTGGAGTTTAGATGGGAAAATGAACTAATTTATCAAGACAGTTCCCCTGCCAAGGGCAAACCTTTACATTTAATGGTCATTATATCTCTGAAGGTGTGGTGGTTTGTCCTGTCACTTTTTAAAGGGCTTTTGTTCAGTTCAGACATAAAAGACAAATATCTTCCAAGCTTAAAAGGGAACCTGCAGTCTACTCTGTATGTATGTACAGAGGGTGTATATAGGCTATGTTTCCTTTGCCTAACTTTGGGAGTTAGCACAGGCTATTGGCTATTCCCAACTATCTTATTTGACTAGGAAGAGAGTTAAATAGTGTAGATGTGGTCAAATCACGTCTGATTTAGTCTTGGGGCCAGAGAATAAGTTTGAGCCTATAGGTGCAACTCTGAGTCCTCAGTATAAATTTAATTAATTGTCCATTTAACCTTTTCTAGATATTCACTGTAACATGCAACAGTTTTATACATGTACTAATTCTGAGTTCGACTGAATCTATTTCATAATTTTCAGTTTTTGTTTAGGGAGATGAATAATTTTCTCTTAATCTACAGAATTTTTTTTTAACCAGGGTTGGGAACATCTGTGTTGTGAGTGGGTTCTCTGACACAGTTGTTTGCATTGTGCAATCAGGCCATGTCCAATAAAGCTCATGAATGCCCCACCCTTTGCATTTCAGAGTCCTTCTGAATGCACCCCAACATCACCTGAGCTCTGCATAACAACAGAAGCACACTCCCAATACTCTTGGGATGACCTGACTACAAATTCTTGATTTACAGGAATTTATCTTGAAAGTGATAACAGATCTGATTGACTCTGAAGATTAAATAACATCTAGGATAATGAGAGTAAAATGGCTTAGCTGTTCTGTATAATTATATCAATTCCAAAGCTATACAAAACAAATAAACATAAGCCCCAGTATTCAAGCCTCATTAGGTTTATGTTGCAACAGCTACATTAAACAAAATTATAGATTCAGGCAGATCTTATCATGCTGGTATTGTGGCAGCTGCTCTGGACAGGATCACACAGTTACTGGTACTGTAGGGCTTTTCTGGGAATCGATGGTCCAGATTTCTTCAATAAACAGCTCCACCTCTGCCCTGCAAACATTAACTCAGGTGCTGGCAAGATGTTCAAACCCAGCTTAAGCTGGGATATGTCCACTTCTGGCTGATGAACTGTAAGGATTCCCACGCCACTCCTGTTTCCTTTCCCCAGGAAAGAAAATTCAATGTGCAGAAAAGATCTGGAAGTTTTGAAGATTTTAATCATTTATCCCATATGACTGCTGGTTGTCTTACCAGGAATTTACCCGTCAGAAAATATTCTTCTACCTATTTCTTACTATTTTCTGTCTTTGCAAGTACAGCTGGTACAGCAGCCTTATTTATGGCATCCTTTCTGTAAACCAACCTATATGTTTAAGACTTTCTAAGATATCTTTTATAGAGAAAAATAAAAAGGGGAAAACTTCCTGCTTTTCTAAAGCAGACACTCAAGGCTTTTGGGGTTTTACTAGAGTCTGAGTTGCATGGTGGTGAGCTAAACCAAGGGGTGGGTTGTGACCCAGTGGGT
Source organism: Brachypteracias leptosomus (assembly GCA_013401335.1). NCBI lineage: Eukaryota > Metazoa > Chordata > Aves > Coraciiformes > Brachypteraciidae > Brachypteracias > Brachypteracias leptosomus. The sequence continues at coordinate 96,168 of VYZX01027899.1, read as the reverse complement.
ATGAGGGGGCTAGGGAGCTAAGGTGAGCACTCATCCACTCGTTTCCACACTGGCTCTGCTTGGGTGCCTCTAGCTACCCTTCTTCACGACAGGCAAGTCCCCTGGGTGATTGAGAGAGATTTCACCTCCAGAGCCCCTCTGGAGGGCTGCATTTGGCTTCTTCTGCCCTCTGTCTCCTGCACCCTCGGGCAGGCGACACAGTCTCCAGCACAGGTAGTTCTCTCTGTGAGACCAAGTAGAACACTCACTTTTCAGATGTTTTGGACTAAATGACCCCTCTCCTGCTCACACAGATGGCATTTATGTCTCAGGAATAATACAGGAGTCCAGAGCAGAGGGGTGTGGGGTGGATGTTGATTGGCTATAGATATATAGTGGTTCTGGGTAGTCTGCTTTAATTCACCAGTGTCCCTCTTCACCTCGAACACTGGGGTCAGCTTCAGGAACTGAGGGATTTGACAGTGCAGATGTACACCATGGGCATGCTTTGGCTCGGAGTGGGGGGTAAGTGGAGTCAACACAGATCAGAGGATCACAGGGAAATTCAGATTGGAAGCAACCTCAGGAAGTTTCTAGTTCAACCTCCTGCTCCAAGCAAGGTTAGCTGTGAGACCAGAGCAGGTTATGGCCTAGAAATAGAAGTAGTATTGTGAGGAAGGATTATATAAAGACCAATCAGATTTTGCAGAACAAGAGGAACAAAGCAAAAAAAATAGTTGATAATTTGATATTCTTGAAAAATGGATTTCATTTACATTTTTACCATGATCCATTTGTTTAATTTTGCTGTATAGATTTTAGGCTTCTGGTTCATGTATTAAATTGGTCTGTAAATTACCTGGAACATCTTTAGGCAAAATAAAGAAATTATAGCAATATTAAAATCAACTGGCATATAGAGAAATGTGATACACTATTTGTTTGCAGTCTAAAGCAATTATTTTTCCCCACTGAAGGCCAGCCTTCACTGGAGAGAAAAATAACCTCAGTTTATTGTTGTTTGGATTTGAATAGATAGTCCCTATTATTTTAGTACCAATTGAACTAAGAGAGAGGCCTATAATGTAGACCTAATAGAACTCATTTCTTTTTATTAAAAGTTAGAGTAACTCCAGATAGTAATTACAAAATTACTTTAAATTTCTCCTTAGAAAATAGCCTCACCTCCTTAACAAAACCACCTTCGAAACATTTTAGTGATTAAACTGTATTTTTTTTCCTTTCACACCACAAGAAAATGTTTAATTATTCCATTGACTTGTTCAGGTTCTATGTCCAGCATCTTACAAAAGTGAAGAAAATAAGAATTAATACACAAACTCAACTCATGCAATATGTTTTAGAAAAAAGGTTAGCTGAAATCCTTGATCTTTTGCTTTAACACTCTTATTACTGACGGATGAACAGACAGTTTTCATTATTAGCATTCTGGATCATCAGGAAGAAATTTCCAAAACCCCATAATTCTTAAGTTTTCTAATCCAGGGGTTTGCACACCATGTGTTTGGTTCTCCCATTGACCCCAATTATAGAGCAAATTTCATTCTTCCAATTTTCTAGTGGTGGGCATCCCTCCCAGACTGAAGTAAAGAACTTCACCAGAAGGGGAAGATGGTGTGCAAATGGGCACTGACACATTTAGTCATGAAAAATTTGAGTCTCCTCTTGAGTCTCCTGGTGTCTCTGTGCTCTGTGGACATTCAGCACCTTGCATGATCAACCCTGGTGCATGGTGATGGCCAGATGGGGTAGCGCTCAGATTAGCACCTTCTCTTTTCCTGAGATAAACCCCTCTAAGACTGGAAGAGCAAAGTCCAACCATTTCAGACATTTTACTGAATGGGGGGCAGCTCTCTAGGGGAAGAGTGGGACCCCGAGGGGTGTGCACTCACCTGGGCCCCTGCAAATCCAGCAGTAGCTCTGGCTTCATGTGATTCCTTGTGGTGCTTGCAGCTGCCCTTGATCTGATTTCAGCAGAGCCAACATTTGCTGAACCATTTGTGAATCACTTGACCCTTCCACAGACTTGTTAAGAACACCAAAGTCATCTATCAGACCACAATGTTCCTGGCTTTTCTTTCTTCCCTTCCATCTTAAGCTTGCTACATCAGCCAACTTAAGTTGTATGAACATGGCAGGGGTGAAGAGATAGGCTATCAATGGTGAAAAATAGATGTGTCCTCCCCATAGGTTTTCATGCAAAAATGAAGACTGTGTGATGTATCATTGAACTCTGTTAAGTTACAAACAGTTCCAGTTCCCACTAGCTTCAGTCAGAGATAAGGACATGCAGAACCAGGCAAGTTTGTTTGCTCAGAGATACAATCACTCAAGAAATAAAAATAAGTTGCATCCTGTCAAGATAGCCAAAGATGTCAGTGCTCATTGAACCTTTACAAAGGCTTTTGGAAGGAGATGAATACTGTAAAGAGCTGAACTTATCTCTTAACTAATTATAATTGTCGTATTTTAAAATAATTTAAATTATATGAATTATTAAAGCAAAATTTAATCTTCATGTAACTTTTTTAGAAGCTTAAAAGTGCTGTAGACAAAGTATGCACACATTGGCTGTTCCTTTAAGTGAAATATTTATTTTCTTCCTGGTGCTGAGGGTCTAATCGGCAGCCCTGGAGCACACTGCACAAGTTTGAAGCCTGGCCTGTGACCAGTGTTTACACAGTACTGAGTTCTTTGTGGCTCAACGTGAGAAATGATGGCAATGGAAACGGGGTTGCTAGCACAACAGCAGCAAGGTTTTACTTTCTTTGCCAGTAAGACACAGCTATTCATCCCCAGTTTAGCACTGTGTGGCTTGAGGTAAGGACTACTAGGTTATTGGCAAAGTCATTGGGCTAAAGCTTTGCACTAGAAAAGGCTGAAATGCATTTACCAACAGATGTGGCTGTTATTGTCTTTTATCTCAGTCAGAACACATAAGATCCACTGTCCATCTTTTCCCCTCCCTTCTCCCGTTCAGCTCTTCCCCTCTGTTATCACTCACCCTCTCTTTGCACTGTTGCTCCCTGGCCACTGTCTCTGGCCAAGCCTTCAGCAGCCTGAAGGCAAGGGGCCTTTCCTATCATGCTTGTGCTAATTGGGGCCTGATGAGAGGCATTTGCTCGCCCCTCTTGCTTATGGCTCCCCAGCTGGGGCCCTGGCTGCTCTTGCCTTTCCGTGTCTCATTTCTGTTCCAGGAGAGCAGATCTCTCCCACTTCCCCATGGAGAACAGCTGCCTGATATCATTGCCATGTCATGAACTGGCTTGTGCTTTGTGCCACTCAGCCAGGACACTTGGAGTCCTTCACCAGGATCCTGCTCCACAGAGAGAGTCTCAGGATCATTTTCTCACCATTTTTTCTCTCAGAACAAAAATAACCAGTTGTGTCCTGGTTACAGTGTTTAAAATGGGAACACTTCAAGAACAGATAGCATCTATATTGAAAAATACACTCAGATTAGTGCAAATATTATTGTGAAAATGGCTTTTTCATTTTTAAATAGTAACAAGAAGAGAGCCCTATCCAATGGCTAAGGGCAAGAAGGACCCTCACACACACAGAGCTCAGTTATAGGGGTAATCCATTGGTGTGTCTACATCAATTTTAATTCACTCCGAGTGTGGGTTTTTCATAGAATCATGAAATTGTTTTGTTTGGAAAAGACCTTTCAGATTATCAATTCCAATCATTAGCCCATCACTGCCAGATCACCACTAAATCTTGTTCCTCAGCATCACATCTATGCCTTTGCTGAATGTCTCCAGAGATGGTGACTCCACCACTTCCCTGGGCAGCCAGTTCCAGTGCCTCACAACCCTTTCTCCTGATCATCCCCTTTTACTGTACCTTGGTTTCCACTTTAGAGTGATCTCAGATTTCCTAGATCCTATTTGATAGAGGTAGACCAGAGCATCATACATCTCAGCTACTAACGGGCAGTCGATGGGACCTGTATCAATCTGGGTGGCAGATTGGTGGATGTGCTTCATTTGTGCTGTGCTATCTGCTGACCTTACCCATGTCTTCCTCAGAGCAGCAGGTTCTAGCCTGGCTTTCTCCAAGATGGCAGCAAGAAACTAAGCTCCGGCTTCTAATTGCAGGCTGTATGAAAGAGCTGGTTGCCTTTCTCCCAACGTGTGGTTGTGGACATGTGTTTACATGTGTCCACACTCAGGACAGCTGCAATCCAGTTCATCCTCCAGGTGTTTTCTTTACTCCTTTCAATTAGATCATTATTTCCTGGGAACAGATCTAGTTTAAAAAAATGATATGGGAAATTTTAGCTTCATTGTTAGAAGTCACTGAAGTTATGTCTTGCTTGCAAGCAGAGGAATTCTAAGTTGGTTGTCTTTAGCCTTTATTGCACTGTTTGTAGAGCAGGTTGTGGCCATTTGGTCTGTGATCACTGAGGGCTCATACAGGACGCACACTGACAGCTCCACCTTAATTAGGGCCTGATCCCAGCTTTCTCACGAGCCAACAGAAACAATGTGTTTTTGTCAAGCACAAGGAGTTCTCCCAAGCATGTGGTTTAGAAAGGAATAAGGATGAGAGGGAAAACTCTGTTGTCACATATTTTTTTTTAATCCTAAATATTTCAATTGGCTTTAATCATTTTATCACTTAACTGTATCAAAGTAGCTGAGGTTAGTAGAAGGTGCTGAATACTTCTTTTGAACAATGCTTCCTTTGAGCTATTTGTCCATGCAGTACTCTGCTGGAATGCAACCAGCAGAAATAATATCTGATGGGCTTGTGCAAAGCCCACTTAAGGTGTATTATGTTGTCAAGACAGATTTGTAAACTAGCTCTTTCTGAACAGGATCTATGTGTTTGATCTTAAATCTTCAAATTTGGCATGCAACCCGAGGGGAAAAGCCATCACATAGTCTTTGTCCACATCTACATCATGCTGCAGTGAACCTTCAGACCAAGAGAGTCCAAAATCCTATACTTAACGTATTTTAAATATTCTATTATATATCCATATACACTGACTCCATGGCTGGATTCATCCCACCTAACAGTACCAGTGAGATTCAATATAAGACAAAATATTAAATGTCCCCATGTAGGTGCAATGAGTCTAAACTGCACCTGTAGTCAATTAAGCTCTAGTCAACACAATTGCTACAGAATAGTGTAGGTCACCCTAAAGTCCAAATTTAGCTACTTAGGTGCAGGCCTCCTGCACTATTTGAGATGCTCTAGGGTTAACCCATGGGATCCCCAGCTGCTGATCTGAGTTGTGACTCAAATGGCACCAGATGCCTATGCTTAGGGAACTCTGTCCCAGTGTAATATCAACACTGTAGTCTTTTACATTTGAACTAGTTCCTGTGTTGTTCCTCTCTGCTCCCCTGTTACTTCTGGTGACATCTGTTTTATTACAAGATGAACTGTGACTTGTAATACCTCTTCTAGTGCACCAGGACTGCCCATGTGATGAGCTTCTATGCAAATATCTGTAGCTTTTTCTGGGAATATGCCTGATTTGGGAGGATGTGTGGAGAAGTCAGCAGAGGATGATCCTGGGTGTAGCCCCGGTGCTGTGCCAGGAAGGCTCTCTGAGTCACACCCTGCTCTTACACCACTGCTTCTTCCCACACCACAGCTTCTGTCACACAACTGCACTTCGCCCTTTGGTCAGGGCTTTGGGCAATTTTGTAATATGTTCTTGGATGACATTGCTGTCAGGTTCACCCAGGGTGTGGCACAGGCCCAACTATCTCACTCCTGCCTTGAATTTCTAAAAAAAAAAGTTCAGGAATGATAAGATGTTTCAGTAAATAGCCATAACAATGGTATTATGATTGCTGATGTGTGGTGTTGTTTTTTTTTTCCTGAATTATCCTGAGTTTAAAATAGAAGATATGACATTTTTCAGTTCTTACACAGTCTTGCAACTTGTGGACTGTGTCAATATTAAAATAATAATAATAATAATAATGATAATGAAAATCTACTGCCTACACCCTTCTCTGCCTCATATTTTCAGCCATGGCTGACCAGCTTGTAAGTCCTCTTGAATGTTTTTCTCTCCATCTCAGGGTATGCCTGCATGGAAAAGGCATTCTATAGAGAACCAAGGTGTGAACTTGCAGTGCGAATAGCACAATAAGGGTTTCTCCATCTGAATAGTCTTGTTCCCTATCCTGGGTTCATCTGCAATGATGTGGTAAGTGGCAGCTTGTTCTCTGTGTCCATGCATGGTTTAGGCAGACATGGACTAGCTCTGCTCTGGAAGTTGTGTAAGCACATTATTGCCGCACTGCTCATGAGCGAAGGTGCTGGTGTGTGCTGACGTATGCCGTGAGCTTTGTGCATATTAACTTCATTCATTTTCAAAATTCACAAAGCTAAATGAGACGCTTTTTGAACTTTTTCGAACAATCTGCACAACTTCTCATTCTGGACCACCTCTTCATAAAGAGAGGTCTTAAGAGAAAATCTCCAGGCTTTGAGTTTCTGGAAGATACTCTGTCACTCTGCTACAGAACAACTTGCAGAATAAAAGCAACTGCGTTTGTGATTGTGCTATTTTCCTAGGAACGCTGAGAAGACACTTCATTCAGTGGCTGTGTCACAAAAATGAAGGGGCTTGAGGGCAGCTCCTGCATAGTCTTTCTTTATAACCAGCTGATCCACAGCCAGCTGTTTTGGAGGTGTGAAAAAGAATTCAACATGTTTGTTCTCTTTCTTAATGAGGGCCTGACAGCGGACCTAAGAGAGCAGTTTGTGTTCCTGTGCCTTGGCTTTTGACAGGCTTAGAAGAATCAGAATCTTGGTGTTTATTCTGCTTATACATATTTTTAGATAATATTGCCCTGGCAGCGAGCATGGGACTTTTTCTTGTGTCTGCTATATCTCCACCACCAGGGCTTAAATATCTATTTGCCAAAAGGCTTTTTTCCACCTGCTTGCCGAGTTTCATCATGAGACAGGTTCAAAAGGAGGAACAACCTGAGATGCAGCAAGATTGGTCATGCAGTGAGCAATGTTTTGTCCTTTTCAGTTTGCTCATATATCTGATAGGGCTCAACTCTTTAATACAATGATAGATTACAGCTGCCTGAGTACACTAAGTGCATGTACAGTCAATGATTATTTTACATTTGGCCTTAAGGTCAGTCTGTTCTCTCCAGGCTAGTGTGGTCCTGTATTCCTCATACTGCCAAAACTCTTTTAAAAATCCACATCATACAGACTACAATATCTCGTATATTATGTAAAATGCATTACATCTTTCTTCCTTGAGCCAATATTTATTTTTCTGTCTTCCCAATTTCTCAATTTTGTTCATCCTGAGAAATTGTACTTTTTAACAAAAAAACCCAACCAAACAGCAAACCAAAAAATAGCTGATGCTTTATGTTTGACTGTTGTTTAGCTGGATTTCATAATGATGTGCTAATAGTCCTAAAGAGCTGTCAGCATAGCGTGTTTTTTTCCCCATACAGTTCCATTTTCAGTTCTACGTAATTCTTTGAATTTAGGTCTGCTAGCTAAGAAAATCCTGCAGCAAACAGAGGATCTTTAGATGATAAAAGGCAGAGATAATCGATGTCTTTAAAAACGTTCTGAGTAAGTATACACTACAAGAAAGTAAAGAGTGCCAGGAGCTGTCTGTTTGCTAATCGTGGTTTATTTGACCAGGGTTATTAATGACATTCTTTGGATAGTTAATTGTTCACTTTTCTTTAGCTGAAGCCTAACTAGAAGATATGACTGCCAGGACTCCCTTTTTTTTTTTTTTCTACTTACAATGGTAATATGTACATTTAAATAGGTTGCAGACACATACAAATCATATCATGATGTCAGATATTTAAGATTTTCTTGTTTGTCCAAGAAGATTCTGAAAAAATGCAATTATATATATATGTACACACCTTATAGACCTTAGACCTTATATATATATATAAAAAATTAAGTAGGATGAAAACCAGGCTGTTTTCTCAGCCACATTCATAGGTGGCATATATAATGGTGGTATGAGTTACACATAAGTGATCTACTGTGTGAAAGTATGAGACTTAATTTAGTGAACACATAAGACGGATGGGTTGTAGAAGCAGCAGACAAAAATTATAGAATCATGGAGTGGTTTGGATTGGAAGGGACCCCAAAGATCACCTAGTTCCAACCGAGCTACCATGACAGGGATGCCTCCCACTAGACCAGGCCACCCAGGACCTCATCCAACCTGGTCTTGAACACCTCCAGGGGCGGAGCACCCACAACTTCCCTGGGCAGCCTGTTCCAGTGGCTCATCAATCTCTGAGTAAAGAATTTCCTTCTAATTTCTAATCTAAATCTATCTTCTTCCAGCTTGAACCCATTACCCCTCGCCCTATCACTGCAGGCCCCTGGGAAAAATCCCTCTCCAGCCTTCTGGAAGGCCTCAATAAGGTCTCCCCTGAGCCTTCTCTTCTGCAGGCTGAACAAGCCCAGTTCTCTGAGCCTGTCTTCATAGGAGAGGTGTTCCAGCCCTCCTCTGCACCCTCCCCAACACATCCATGGATATAACAGATAAATAAAATTGATAAAATGGATATAATAAAACCATATGAAGGACAGACTAAAGGTCCAAGTTTCCCAGTATCCTGCTGCTGGTAGCGACTAACTGTGGATGCTTGGAGAGCACACCCAGTAATGTGGCAGGGATACTGCCACACGTCTGTCTACCTCTGGTACAAGCACATTTGTTTTGTAATAGATTGCCCCCATTGTGCTTCTACTTAACTGGCTCATCCCCTGCTGACCTTGCAGCTTTCTCTGGACTACCTGGAGAATTTTTGTAAATGAAACTTTCGGAAATTCTCCTGAGCAACGCTCCAGAGCAAAATCAAAATAAAATAGAAGAGGGGAAAATCCCACTCTTAAGTACAGATTAGAAATGTATGTGAGAACTTACCAAAGACAGGTTTTAGGGAAATGAATGTAAAGATTACAGAAAGCAAAGTCTTCATTCAGTAGAACAAAGGATGGCAGGGTTTGACATTAACATGAAATTCCACTGTAATCTGGCACTTCAGATGTGATCTCTTAGCCCTGGGTTTTAGTGAAATATATATTTGCAGAGCATGAATTTCCTACAGCAAGAGTTGTGTTCATGTTCACTGGCTGTTGTCTATTGCTAACACTTCCGAGTGTGTAGTATCCTTGACTAACCCAACACTATTTTCTGAGGTGTGACTGAGTACCTGACAGGGAGATTTGCTGTAGAAGTTTAAAAAAAATTCACAGAAAAGGAACACCATAAGAAAAGGACCATCTAACTGCTGTTTATTTCATATAGCTAGAAATAATGTATAATAGAAAATATGAGTGTGTTACTTCTACAATGACAGCAGGGTCATAAAAGTTGAATGATTATATAAAACGGGAAATCATTTTGTGGATGGTAAATGGAGCAATAACAGTATCTAGCAGATACAGTAATTTTACTCTTGCCATTTTAAAAAATGCCTACAATACTCAATTTCTACACCATTTAGATGAAAAGCTAGCCTGGATAACTCAAACTATATTTACATGACATACAATAGATCTGGGAAAAGGTGTATGACAACAAAAAGTACTAGTGTTTCTTAGACCTTATATAGAGTACCAAATTGTGCAATATACAACGATGCAGAGGTTGAGCAGCTGGTGTATTTGTGCTACTGTCTTGCGTTTGTCACCAGTAGCACTACTTCACTCTTGTGGGTGTAATACCATTACATAGGGAGAAAAAGGTGCTTGGTTTAGAACATTTGGAAGAGCTCACAACCCAGGGTTCCTGTTATTAGTCAACTTATACGCACTGAATTGAACTAACCTGTTCTAAATCACATGGAATTTTTGTAGAGGCTACAGGAAAAATCATAATCTCTGCACTCATCTGAGTGTGGAAAATGTCCCTAGGTCCACCTCTCTAGGTGGTGGTGACTCTGAAGTGAGTCATAGTAGAAAGACCATGGTTGTTTTCTGATTCTTTCCCTAGCAAATATAACTTGCTGCCACCCATTTTGAGCTTTGGTGTTATGTTAAACTGAAAATACTCACTGCAAAAAGTAACTTTTTTTGCACATGGGCACACCAGGTACTTTGCTGCACTGCACTGAACAAAAGAAGTTATTTTGTCTAAATGAATGTGCACACTGCAGATGTAGTAGCTATCCCTGAAATAACAGATGCATTTAAATATTCCCACAGTGTAGACTCATTGACTTCAGCAGGGCAGTTCATGTGGTTAAAATTGACAAGTATAGGCACTTTCACAGGCTGCCATCATCAGGATGTCATTATACGCCCCCAGGAACTCTACACCTCAATGAGATCAGCTTTCTTTTGTATAAATAAATAAAACCTGCTGGACTGGAAAATGGTTTTGAAGAGCTGTGAAGGGAGAGCGACATGGTAGGAAACAGATTTACCAACTTCAGTGGTAGATGCTGGGGTGTGGAAAGAGGAGCAGTGCTGGCATGGGGAGTTACTGGAGCACAGGGGTCTGTAATCTGCACAGGGGGACTGCTGGACTAGTTCTGTCTCAGAGTGTCCTGCAGACCTGTGCAAGCACAGCTAGCATTCCCAGGTCCAGTGTTCTGTGTGACAAGGCAGCCCACACAGCTGGGTAACATGCTGGCAAACAGAGCAAGACGGGGCTGCTGCTGCCCTGTGGTGGCTGCTGCTTCATTGGCACCTTTCCTTTTGGCTAAAGGATTTGAAAACCTGGGGTTTAGTTCCCTCCTGACTAATGACATGAAGCACCCTTTCCTTTGATGACTTCTTCACTCTGGATTGTGCATTCCTAAATGCACTGAATTGTAAAAAAGATTAAGAGTACTCCTTCTTATCAGTTACCTTTATGTGAAACCACAAATATCTGTGTCGACAATTACTTTGGTTCAGCACAGAGTGATGCTATGAGGCTGATTTTATACCTGTTGATGCTGGGAGTTGACTAACCCACAAGGCAAAGTAGAACAGCTGCAGAGTATTTTGGTAGCTCAGGCTAACAAGTTTTTGGTGTGCAACATCCAGGGGACTGAGTCTAACTCCTTCCCGGAAGAGAGACACCAGTGTTGCTCCAGAGGGCTGGAAAGATCTGAACTTTCTCTGTTATAACATAATCTCATGTGTGAAATTATACAGGTATAACCAGAGAGAAGAGATTTGAAACCACAGGCTTCATCTATTCAAGTAAATTAAATGTGCTGGAGTTGCCCCATGTTGGGACTGACCTGTTAAGGCAGCCCATGCACATGGTGTTAAACTTGCCTGTCCTCCCAACCACGCGGACCACATGCATCCTGCTCTAGGGCAGGCCAGCTGCCAAACCCTTGCCCCAGAATGGTTTGGGAGATTGCAAGTCCCACATGTCAGGGACTGTTCAAACAGCCAAGACAACAGAGTTGCAAAGCCTGAGACCATATGATTTGCTGTTCTAGAGATAATTGCAGTGTGTATTTGGGAAAAGGCTCCAGCGAGGGTAATGCTAAGGTACTTTGGTTCATATATGACCATAAAAGATTACACTCTAGCTTAGCAGCTCCTCTGATAAACAAAGATATAGCTGGTTGTGTCGGGTTTTCAGAATTTTATCAAGTAAAGGATAATTTCCCTTCTGTCTTCTAGGAAACCCACCAATACGCAAAAAATCAGGGCAAAATACAGCTACTCTAGGTCACAAAAATGTTATGAAGTGCCCTAGGTCAGTTTATTTGACAATTTGTCCTAGTTGTGATAGCACGTAAAAGACAATGCAAAGCCTTGTGTAGGAGACTAAGGAAGAAAGTCAAACTCTTGTTGTTAAACATGGGCCAATTAGACCTTTTGATCTTTAAGATATAAAGGAGACAGAATTCAGTGGAAGCTACTTGACCTGCTGAGGATGATAAATGATGTCCCATATGCCTGTGAGCCTCTTATTCAAATCTATGGGTGCTGCTACCATTTAATTCTCTGGGTAGCTAAAATGTTGTCAAGTAATGAGTTAAAATACCTAAGTTCTACTTTTTGAAAGAGAAAACAAGATTCAGAATTGGCATTTGAGCAGCACATAGAATACGAATCTTGCTGAGGTGTGAATAGACATAAGTATTATGGGATGTACCTTTAATGCATTGGTTTTAGTTAATCCCTTGGAGTCTGCATGAGTTGAAAGTCTTATACATAGGATTCTTCCTTGGATGCTGCCTTAAGGGAATGAAGGATTGGTTTATGACAGTGGATGGGGAGCTGAAGGTCGAGAATAAATTCTGTTTACTAAAATATATTCTGGTGCTTAATCTGATCCTGTGTGAGCTCACTCGCATAGCAGAGTTCAGCGAAAGGAAGAGGAAAAACCTTGGCAACTTAATTAAAATGATTGGTGGTGTGTGGAGGGAAAGGAGAGAAGGACAAGGAAAGATCCTACTAGTACAAGAAGGGTAAATACTGGAGAAGATGAATCTTACTTTCAAAATAATAACTGTGTCTTGGTCAAGTATCCCCATAAATCTGTATTATAGACAAGGATTTGAGAACTAAATCCTTTTTCTTCCTGAAATAAATTTTTGAGACAATATTTCCAGAGCTCTTTTTAAGAATCTAACACAGGAAAAAATAACTGGTATGTATAATTTTATTCAGATACCTAAAATTGTGGTTTTCAGCACTTATTTGGAAAGATCTTTCTGACACCAGTAAATTGTTATTCAGCACCAGGCCTTGCTTGTCCATTGATCTGAAAAAGTATGTTCTGTTAAAGCACCTGTTTGGAAATAACATGCTGCACAATCTTTGCCTGTCTTCTAATAGTTTAACATAAGTGGTTTCAAGGCTAGTTGATTGAATTTGAAAATAAAGTACTGGTTAATTCATATTTTTCATTACTAAGAGGGTGCATTTTTTAAATGTTATGAGCATAGTGATCACAAAAACCTCTAAATCCAGTCTGTGACACCATCCTGAGGAATGTGCTGCAAGGAAGTTATCTATGGAAAATGTCTCTACCTTTTCCCCTCTAGCACAGTCATTATCCTGCCAGGAGGCACTGTCAGAGCCCCCGTCCGATGCTGGCACCAGCTTGTGCTGAATCTGGCATGTGGCTGCCCTACCGAGCCTGTGCGCAGCCTCCCCATCGCTGTCCTGAAGTCTGCTAATTGATAGAGACAGAACAATAAATCACTGTGGGCAAGTTTTTAAACTACTTTTTGGTCAAACTGTAGGTGACACAGATCCTGACATATTTAGTGTGAGGGGAAATGACTGCCAAGTCTGTCAAGAAGCTGCTTTGTAATTGCTTTCACTGAAGCATTGTTATTATCACTAATAAAAGGGCTCGAGTTAAGAAAACAACAGTCATGTTTGTGAGCTGGATGTGCAACGGGGAAATGGAGTAAGTAAGCAGATGTCAACAGTTGTCAGCATCCAAATTCTCCAGTGGTAGTGATATAGGAGGTGGAATGTTAATTGCTTTCCTGGAAGATGCCTTTTAATATGGGAATTGCTTATATGAGTCTTCTGTAGTCCTACAAGCTTTATTTGAAATTCAAAACCATGTTTTTTCAACAGTGCATACCAGACAGAGTGACTTTAATTTCACATTTCCCTACAGACTTTCACCAAATGTTAATAAGTTATTGTACACAGCACGCTTGGTTGAAGGAGCCACCTCAGAAAAGGTTGTAGAAGCACTTTATGCCATAGTTTGTATAAAGATAGTGTCCTGGGATCCCAAATTAATTTGTATTCACACAGTTTGTTTTTTGTGGGCTTTACATTTGTGTGGTTTTTCACCTATTAAACTTTTTTCATATATGAATCCTTTGCTGCCTCAGCAGACCAAAAATATATAATCTCCGTGGTGTGGTAGGAGAAGCTATAGAGTGGCTGCCCAGCCCCACTGGTACCTGCAGGTCAGGGTGGTGGTGGCTGAGATGGGACAGAAGGATATTCAGGACCTGTTTTCTTAGTTTCTGTGAAGATACTTGATGACAGACAGGAGGTGCACTGAGGAATTTATAGTTTGAAGGATGAGGTAAACCATGGGAAAAAGGAACAAATTCCCTGCAAGTGACACAATAGATGCAGGCAGACCTAGAAGAAAGATCCCAGGACCATCAAGTGCTGTGCAGCACCCATCCTCCATACCTCACACTGCATTTGCAACATCACATGCACAAGCAACAGCTGATAGAAGAGGTTGCCCTTCTTTGCCTCTGATTTTCTGCCAGAGGGTACTAGCAGCAGAGGTCTACATCTGCTCTGGGATTCATAACCCACCACTCGCACCTGGGCTGGCAACGCTGAAATGAGTGCAATGAACTATGAAAAGGAGCCTGCACAGAGCAAGTGTCCGTTGTCCCCTCCCTCCACTGGGTACCTGTGGGCAGGAGCCCCTGCAGAGCCCACAGGCTCATCTTGCCCTCATTACTTTGCTATCTCCTGGGGGACCTGCTGCTGCACGGAGGGCAGAGCAAGGTGTCCTCCTCCCCTGCAGCAGCCCAGCTCCTGCAACCATCCTGCCTGCCACCAGCTTTCAAACTTGCATTGCTTTGATGGATTAAAACCTAATAATAATTTACTTACCCACAAAGCCTGATATTTCATTTGGGAAATGAAAGAGACGTTCACAGGATTATGTGCTCTCACCATCTTATATCATCAGTCTTCTTCCTTTTGAATTTTTCTGTGTAGGAACTGTATTGGGATTGTGTTGTACTTAGCCAAGGGGAATTTGACACTGAGCAAGGCTTTCAAATGTCTAATTTGAAACAGTGAATCATGCAGAAATGAACATACAATATGTACAATTCTTCCTGATTTTCATATTCCAAAATAATTAACAGGGGTGAAAACATGTTTATATTTCACCTTGGATACTTAAATGATGTTTGCCGACAGAAGTGACAATTATATCTTTGGAGGCTTTTTTGGATAGAGTAATATTGCAAAGAACGATCTTTTCTTTAATCAGTTGGGCTAGGGTTTAATTTGTCTAGCTCCTGTGCAGAACTCTAGAGTCTCAGGAGAAATAAATAAGAATAATGGAAAAATGCAGTGTGTGTCAAAACATCTAGAAAGATATGGAAAGTCTTAAAAGCTGTTTTAAAAACTGTTTTTATCTAAAAAATCAAGGAACTTTGAATTAACTAGCCCTAAAAGCTTTTAAAATTCTATGTACTCCTTTAAAACAAGATTTTTCTTGTGAATTATTTCCAATGTAGTCCTTTATTTTTCAAATAACATTACATCAGAAATACATTTGCATCTAAATATGAGCATATGATAATTACTTTTCTATGAAAATATTTTTTGCCAAGAAATGAAATAGCAGTCACCAGTTTGCTAATTTTGCTTTTCCCAAAACCTGAAGTTCAGTGTCCAAGCCCTGCTCTAACTGCAGCCTTTTACACTTGCAAATAATCCATAATCAGGGAAAAATGTCTTTTACCTATCTGAACATTTTTCAGCAATCAAATATGTCTCATATGACAAATACGTGACAGTGAGCAGGACATCTGAAGACTGGAGTATGATCCAACAGTCTGAGTCAGATGATTCACTTGCTCCAAGACAAATCACAAAATAAATGTAATTTATGTAATTATGGTATAACTATTTTGTTTTCATTTCATAACATTTTTCCGGTTTTGTTTTATCTCCTTTTCTTGTATATTCTACATCTCTTTAGTATATATATATATATATTTTTTTTTTGTCTGACCGAATGATAATTATGGAATACCAGGTTGGAAGCGACCTCAAGGATCACCTGGTCTACCCTTTCTTGGCAAAAGCACAGTCTAGACAAGATGGCCCAGCACTCTGGCCAACTGAATCTTAAAACTGTTGGTGACTCCACCACTTCCCTGAAGAGATTGTTCCAATGGCTGATTGTTATAATTGTGAAAAATTTTCCTCTTGTGTCCATTTGGAATGTCCCCAGGAGTAACTTGTACCCATTAGCCCTCATCTTTTCCATGTGACTCCTTGTAGAAAGGGAGTCTCCATCTTCTTTGTAGCCACCCATTAAGTAGTGGAACATGGTGATAAGGTTTCCCCTAAGCCTTCTTTCCTCAAGACTGAACAAACCCAGTTCTCTCAGCCTTTCCTCATATGGCAGCTTCCCAGTCCTTTCATCATCTATGTGGCTCTATTCTTCCATAATATTCTTGCACTTTCTAGAATAGGTCAAAGCAGCTTTTCTGTCTGCAGTCTCAAGCAAGTATCTACAAACACTCTCCAAGGTGATTCCTCCTCCCCCTGGAAACTAATAGTAGACATCTTCATTTCAATATTGTGAACAGTTCCTGCACTGGTCATTTTGCCACATTCCTGCTATAGGCTGTTCAGATCAGAACCCATTTCTAGGGTGATTACTAAAGGAGAAGAAACAGATGAAAATGCCACTGCTTTCTGGTGAGCAGGGGTGAGAAATCTCATGGGTGGTATATGGAAGAGATCTGGGGCAGGATGCTGGGTGGTACCCACTGCATGAGGCAGGGCAAGAGGGCTCCAGTGATTTGCCCCCTTGGCTGGCCACCACCACCATAAAATACTGATTGGCCAACTGGATGGCACAGGCTGTCTTTTGCCATGCTGGTCTTTGGGGAACTGAGGATTTTGTTAAGGATGGAGAATGGGTTGAATGTCACTGAGAAAGAGAGAGATGAGAAGACACCATCTGGGATGGGATTATGGCAGAGGGAAGGGAGATATAAGACCCTGCTGTTGGGGCCCCATCAGGCAGTAGGAAACAAAGCTCTGGGAAATCGCACTGGCTAAACTATTGTTAGTATATTTGAACCCTAACCAAACACTGACCTTAAATACCAGGAACGAGACTTTGGAAGTGGTTATGGGAAAGACATGAGAGGCAATAGAGGTTTCTGAAGGAGGAAGCAGAGTAGACACACAGAGCCTCTTCTTTTGACAACTGACTAGCCAGCCCCAGGACATGGTAAATCATACACTGACAATAAACATAGAACTAAAGATTCTTCTAATCTCCAGAGCTTTAATTTTACCTGTACCAGGATGTTTAAGGAGACATCGCATCTGCTGGAAGGAGGCAATAGACAGCTTTAAACTCAAACAATGAGCTGGTTTTTTTCTGGCAGACGAAAGAGTGACTTAATTACGCTGTTCTGCTTTGCTTAGACATCATGGAGTTCCTGCTGAATACAAAGAACTGAGCAGGAGTGGAGGCTTAATAGAAGAACCAGCACAGAACTGATTCACTCTGTTTCAATAAACAAATTATTATTTATTTGCTGATATAAATTTTGGCATTAGCTCTAAGGGAGGAGTAAATACTCTGACGCATTGATCATCTGAAAGTCTTTCCTTAAAATGCACAATTCCTCTGTTCTTAACTGGAGAAGACGTTTTTATTTTCAAGGTTGCAAGCATATTTGCTGCCCAGCTGCTCCCTTGCCTATAGCCACTCTCTGAGGCTGTTGAAGCTTTAGTGGACCTGAAAGTTTGTGTTTTTAATGGACAAAGAGTTGCTGATTATTAAACTTTCATGTACCTTCCACCTCATTTTCTTCCTTGTCAAGAGACTGTAGGCCCATGCAACTATTTTAAAAACACGAATATAGTGATTTTGAGATAGCTGGTTTTGTATCTAATTTGTCAGAATGAGCTTTTAAAAGCTTGGGATTTTTTTTGGTTTTGTTTTTGCAATATTTGTAGTTAGAATTGTCTATAGTCA
Organism: Brachypteracias leptosomus; assembly: GCA_013401335.1. Taxonomy (NCBI): domain Eukaryota; kingdom Metazoa; phylum Chordata; class Aves; order Coraciiformes; family Brachypteraciidae; genus Brachypteracias; species Brachypteracias leptosomus. Next base: position 78,476 of record VYZX01027899.1, on the reverse strand, counting down.
TTCAGTCCACCATTTTACGCAGCAAATGTGAGCCTGATTCTTGTTCTTGCTGCACACCCACAATAAAGTGAATGGCTACCACAGATGTTCAGCTTCTTAAGGGGAAATTGTACAATTTTTATCAATTAACATGTTGGCTGAAAAAACTAACCCTTTTTAAATTTTTTTTTTGTAGTTTGAAGGATCTTGGTCTACTATCATTGTTTTATATATATAATTTTTATATATTAATAAACAACCTTCATCTTCAAAAGTTTATGTTCTACTGTGGACATTGTCTTACCAAAGGGAAAAGAAAACAGAAGTCCTTTAAGCATGTCAAACAGACTTTTACAAAGGACCATTTTCTTTATCTCACTGAAACTTCAGACAGGGGAGTTGATTCACAGAAGGTATCCTGATGTCAGTTTTATAAAAATATACATTTTTCTGCAGGGGAAAGTTCATAAACTTGGAGCTTTTTAAAGCTTTGCTATCATCAGATAAAAAGCTGTGAAGGGCAAAATCCTAGCCTGAGATGCTTGTTTATTATTCTTCACTTTTGACATTTTATGATCCCACACAGATTAGAGAAGTAATTTTATCAGTGCTAATTCTAACCAGATATCAAGCAAAGTGTGAGTAAAAAAATTGCCACTGTGGGACTCCATCCCCTCAGAGATCTCATTCACATTTTCCTCTCTCTAAACCTTCCTTCTGGCTCTCATCTCTGTCCTCCACATCCTGTTACCACTGTAAACATATAACATGACAAGGTGGGGGGGTAATCTTTTATGGGAATAACTTCTGTATTTGAAAGAAGTAGATAAGCTTTCAGGCACACAAGTCCTTCTTTGGATATAAATCAGAAGCAGCAAGCTTCAGAGCTAATTCCTAGGTACTCTGGATTTAATTAGCTATGTAAATCATTTAAGACAACTGAGAGTGGCTGGGCAGTTTGAACCTCAGGAATAGCATGGGGAATGCTAGATAAGAAGGTGATTATCACTTACNGAGATATCATGGCGTACCATCAAAAACATTTCTCTGTTGACTCACAGTTTTATGGATTTCAGTTCCCAGCATCATATTTTGAATGTGTTTTGTTTACTTAGTAAGGAAAGAGACAGAAGAGGATGCAGTGAAACAGAATAAGAAGGAACTGCTTCTCTGTACCTGCATTGTTGGAAAGCCGGGCTCTTCTAGGACAGGACTCCAGAAATGGCTGCAGTGCCTTAAAAATAGACAAAACAGTGCTGGAAAAGGAGAAGAGTTTGGTTGTGGAATGAGCCATTGTTTGAGATGGAACCAGCTCCACACTGTTCAGCTGCAGGACGAGGTGCAAAACAATGATTTTCACAGTTACAAAAACTTCTTGCCGAGTCCTTTTGTATGCCATTGTGTGCATGTACCTAAAGGAGAATTGACTAGAACAGCTAAGTGAGCAAGGAAGGAAAATTCTTTATAACATAACAGATAGAACAAATTTTATGAAGATGTAATTTACCAAGAAACAATTATTGTAGGGAAGCTCTAAGTGAGATAAACAGCAAGACAGTTTGTTCATTATAGCACACTGTGCATTGTATATCATAGCAACTATACCTTACTGATATGCCAATGCTTCCAAAAAGCTTTGTGCTGTTGTTTTTTTTTCCTCTGTAAGCTTCTGACTCAGGGACAAGATCATCCTGTGCTGATAGAGATCCAAGCACTCAATCCTTGAAATTATTTTGCTAGTACAATGCTGTAGAAAGTCTTGTCAGACTAACGTCTACTCTATAGATTATCTTCAACTCATAAATAAAAGCCATTTAAAAGCCTTACAAGTCAACACTTGGGCACAATTCTATTTATAACCTACTTCTCTATATGGAGAGTATCTGATTATGCTTTATATTTTGACATTTTAAAAAGCACAGGCTCTTTAGAGCTTAAAGTGCAATATCTTGAAATAATTTACTGTTGTTTGAAGATTTTCAGATGCAGCTTCTCAGGTGCCTCTGAGGTGGCTGTGAGCTGCTTGCCTGCTGGTGTGAAAGCTGGAGCATATCAATGCCCAGTGTCCAGCAAGCTCCCCAGCGTGTGGGGAGCAGCCTACTTCCATCAATTCACATGGACCATGGATTTAGCTTTTTACCATGTTAGCTGAGTTATGTGTAACTACAAAGCATCATGTTAAATTACCAGTGGCAGAGGCAATGGATAAAACTTCTAGAAATTTCCTTCATACGTCACTCAAATGGAAAATAATACCCTAGAAGGAACTTAGCTTTAGAGAAAAGTGGAAAGTAAGAGCTGTCCTGTGAGACCTCATGTCTGAGGGTATTCCTGCTTATATTCAAAGACCTCTGGCCTTCTTATGCTCTTCATTTTCTCAGGGTTATTTCACAATAATGGGAATCTTCCAGCAAGTGTTTGAGCACTGCTATAGATTCAACAGAGTAATGGGCTGAATCCCCAATCCTGGGCTCTGTAGGTTGGCTGCAGTTTTCTGCATTACTCAAGAATTTTAACTCTAGAGAGACAACCTACTTTCCTGTGCTGCTGTCCATAGCAGATCTAGGATTAAGTTTCTCCCATAACCCCTGCAGCCAGTATGGCCACATCCCCACATGTAAGGCTTTGCGCTGTGCTTTAGCATCTCTCCCCACCAGGAGTAAGACCCGCTGCTCAGTTAAAACCCTTCATTGCTCTACCCATCCCAGGCTGAAAGCTCTTCTCCAGAGGACAGGCTGCATTGCATTAATACAGGCCCACTGGGAGCAGTAGTCTTCACACAGCTTGCCATCACTGAACAGCCAGTTGTGAATGAGTTGATGGATGTGGATTTCACAGACAGTTTGGGTCATTCTGGGCCAGGCAGTCTTGCTATGGGAACTAGACCTGGTCCTGAGCAAAGTCCAAACAGGATCTGTGCCTCTGAGCCTCTCCTTGCCTGTGAGAATAGTGCACTGAAATGGTCGTTGGAAGAGATGACTTTTACAGCAAAAGGTAGAAACGGAGAAGCACTCTTACTTGTGTCACTTCAACAGTTTTCTCCAGCAGAGTCAGTCCTACACAGAATCTTCTAGTGGTGTTTGGAGTGATCCAAGCCAGCCTTTATTCACAGGATATTTGGCAGGAGCTATAGCTCTTGAGCTGGCCCCAGCTGGAGTAACTTAGCACTCTGCTCTCAGCTAAGGTAGGTGTACATGCCACCCTTGGCTAGCATCATTCCCAGAAATATCCTGTGAGTACAAATGACACAGAAGACAGCCAATATTTGTGTTACATGCATTTTCCTAAGTTGTTTGGTTCCTTAACTGTATTCGCTAGAGCCCTCCAAAGGTGTTGCAGAGCTTAAAGTTATTTCTCTGTCACAGAAAACTTCCTACTGTTTGTAAACTACTTCTGAGTTTTACTAGGGTCATCAGTCACTCTCTGGAAGAACATAGTTCAATAAAGTGCACCAAAACCCAAAAAACACTTCTGGCAGAAGACACCAGCATGAAGGATGATTCACCCACAGGATTAAAGTAAATTACAAAGGAACCTGAAAAGCTGAGAGCAGTGGGGAGTGCAGGAAAGTAAATATGATTTTATATAGTAAGAACTTGAGATGTGAAGGAAAATTCAGATCAAGGTTAGAAAAGGATGACTGAACATAAATAAATAACCACATCCATCTGATTAAAACAAGTTTATTTTCAGCTTGTTACCTTGATAATACTTTCTCAAGTATTTAAGCTGTGGATTCTTTGATAAAGAAACCTGAATAAAACTGTCCATCAAAGGTTTACTTTATCCATCCTTTGAGATGCGTTGGCCATATGCGCATTCAGGCAGGGGGGATCTTTCCCATGGTACTGTAAACCAGAGGATTTTGCAGCTGTCAGTAACAGCAGATCCATGCCTGAGGCTGTCTCCTCTGCACCTACCTCCAGTGGCTGCCACAGGGGCAGGTCAGGACATCCTCCAGAAGCAGAATCATAAAATTCATTGTGATCTGAAAGAAAGGGGTAGGAATGTGGACTGTGACTGTGCACATCAGGACCACATCAAGGAGAGTGGTTGCAGGTAAGAAAGTCTCTCCTCTCTTTCATGTGATTATCTACAGGCACATTCACACTGTGGGTCACTCTGTGAATCTTACCTACTTTCCCAGAAAGCTGCTATCAAAAAGGCTTTGGTCTTTGATAGCTAAAGGAAAGAACAGAATCCATGGATTCAGAAGTCTTGATTATGAAGGGTATAAGAAGTGGGCTTGTCTCACTGGGGAGCCAGCTTTGAGAGGGAAACACTGAAAACTCACTTCAGCTGAGTCACAATACAGTGAGATGAGAGAATACTGAAAAAACCCACATTTTTGTGGATGTAAAGCAGATACATGCTTTCTTCAGTTGTGGGAAGTAGGTCTACACCTAATGGTAGGTCTGCATCCTCTAAAAGAGGATCTTAATCTAGATTTACACCTGGCTGAAAAAACTTGTCTATTTGACCAAATATTTTTTAATAGAACTGCTCCTGCAATTACTGAGGACACCATTACCAAGGATAAGCAAACATGCTTTAGCCTAAGAGCTAGCCCAGGATTGGCCATCTCTCTGCATCTTTTATGAGATCCAGGTGAATGGAGGGGAATTGGATGTTCTCCAACAGCTCTTGTGAATGTGAAAATCTCTTTGGCTATTAGTGCATGAGTATAGAGACATCAATCATAGGATTATACCTATGCACAAGCACTTGAAAAAAACAGCATGTTTCTTTGTTCCTATATATATTTAATAATAACATACTGCCTACTGAAGTTGCCTCATTTAAATAGGAGTGTCTGCCTGCAGTTCAAAGTGTTGCTGAATTAAGGCTACAAAACATGCAGGCGTCAACCATATATTGCTTTCTGGCAGTATCTTCTCAGTTAAGAGTTTCATTTTCAGCCCAGTATACAGAAGGATGGGCTGGGCCCTCAGGCTTTTGCTTGAAATGAAGGTTTTAAATGAGAGTGTTCTGGGGAGGAGAAATTACCTGAAAATCACACATCTTCTGGAATCTATTTCTGGTCCATAGTTTTGACATCTGAATTAAATTAAATTGGTATCTCTATTTCAAAAGGAAAATTTTCCAGACTTCAGTTTTTGGAAGAAGGGACTAAAGGAGAGAGACATGCAAAAGTAACCAGAGAGAACTTCCATTTGCAGATAATTAATAAGTTATAAGCACTAAAATGAAACCAAGGTTCAGTAATTATGCTAGAATAATCACTAGGAATTATAGACAAAAAACAGAGCTTAGAAGACTGATCCAAATGTTTTAAATGAAACAAAATTCAAAATCTGGAATTGCATTTGCATTGCTTTTGTATTTTAGAAGATGTATGCAGAGAAATTTGAATTGAAATGACTGTGGTTTCTCAAACCCACAAACTGAAGGTAAAATGAAAAGTAATTGTTCTATAATCATTACTCCCCAGCAAGCTTTGCTTGCTATTCCTTCCTTTAACTGAGGAGAAATAGCCAATTCAGTGCAACTGTAGAGCCTTTATCTTTTTTTGTGTGTGTGTTATTGCTGTGGAGAACTCATGACACAATTAGTAATTTTTCTATTGTCAAGCTTTCGCACAGTCTATGTCCCTCAACATTAAAATATTTTGGCTGAAGATTAATAGGCAACAAAAACCAAAATGACAGACAAGGCTTCAATTACAGTGTCTGTGGGGCTTTAGTGCTTTCTTTATGAGCTCTGATTATGGATCTGTCAGAGCTTGGCACCTGCCATTTTAGAAACACACAAATGAGACAGTTTCTTTTGTCAAACCAAAAAAATATTTAATTTTACCAGAATAAAGGAGGCATAAAAATAAACAGGATCTACAGTCACGTTGGCTTTATCCAGAGACAAACCCAAAGACAGCCCAAACAGTTTCATGTTATTGATATATTTTGATGAAAACAAAGGTTTTGTGACTTTAGATTTTCATACCACTTGAAAGTGCAAGAAGCTTGTGTCAGATCTCTGTTCCACGTTCACCCTTTGCCTTTATCGTGTGTCTTTTTATACTATGAATTCTTACATGGTTGGAGCAAACAAATGCAGCTGATAAATAAACTCTGACTTTCAGCCTTGCTAACAGTGAGTGCTGGAGCTACTGATCAACAGCAAAAGGTTCTTATTTTAAATAATGGACTTTGGAGTGAATGGTGTTCACATTGCTTGTCGTGATTTTCATTCTCAATATCTCTGAGAAATGCAAAATGACACAGTACAGGGTAGTGCCCTCTGTCCAACCCTGCTGGGAGAGGATGTTGAGTCTACAGTACTTACACACAAAATAATTTGGCTTTGCAAAAATAATCAAGCCAAGTTCCAACTTTATAACATGACACTGCAATATAAACATACTTTTTAATCCTACTTTAGTAGGAGCTTGCTAGTGGACAGGTCCACAGCTAACGTGAATGGATGGAAACAGGTGAAGACCTCAGGGGGACTCAGAGCTCCTGTCACAGCAGATGTTCACATGTTTTTCACTTTCCACTTGGAAACATCCTTATTTTGCTATTTTTAAAACGTTTGAGTGAGGTCCTTCTCAGCACAGGGGTGGGAGAGGGGATGAGGGGTCAAAGGCCAGTGGCAATCCAGCAGGCTGTGGTGGGCTGCAGAGGGTGGGGATGGATTAATCCATTTAAGAGAGGATTTATAAAGGAAAATACTTGGGCAAAAAACAGTTTTCTACAATATGTACAACCACAATGTCTCCTTGTGCAGTTTGTGGGACCACTACATATATTTCAGCCTCTTAAACTGAAATTTTGCAAACATGGAAGGTTTATGTTGGGTTATACAGTAAGAAAGTAATGCAAATTAGTTGCGTCTGCTCTTAATTCAGCCTGAAGCACAATCTTGTTCTTTACAGCCAGGTTACAACAATTCTTCTTTATCAGCTTGTACACACAGACATGTTTATTGAATTTGCACTTCTGCTTACTGATTGCTAGCCCTGCTTTTTACCAAGGCTGCCAATAGCTACATTTTCATCTGAAAGTGATTTATTTATACATATGCAGTTCTTTCTTTGTACTTCTTTTGCTTCTTAAAAAAATTATTTTATGGAGAAAGGTAACATTTTTCTCTCTGCAAGGAATTGTATTACTTTCAAAGATATTTTAGTTGTTATCATGAGAAATGTGTGGAAAAGTCAATCACTTTAAAATGCTACTGCACTACCAAGGTTCCTCATTCTCTATATTCTGGATACTCAGGAATTCAGGCTAAATGATTGGGCTGTTGAAGGCAGAGGCACTGAAGTCACTTGGGGCTCACTTGGGAAGGAGAAGGCACAAGGCAGAAGCCAGAAATCACCTCATTCTAATTAACTTGTTCCCACTCAGGCTTTCCAAGTTTATTTTTCAGAGATGGTAGTTGCAACTCAAAGTTAATGTAATCGAAATGGTAGTTGCTTACTACCTTCAGGAAGGTTTTTTGCAGGTTACTTCAACACAAGTGAAATGTATGGGGCAAGATATTGGCATGTCCATTAGAAAATATGAAAAGCACTAGAAAGCCCAGATTGATTTTATGGAGCGTAAAAGTACATTTCTGTGACTGTTCTTCACATTTTACTCTAGTAACTCTTTGCATAAGTTAGAATTTAATTTCTTATTTATTGTGATTAATCTTTTGACAAAAAAATGATTTTTTTTTGCATACTAAGTGTAATCCAAAACCTCAGCACTATGAAGCAGATTAATTACCATGAGCTCTATTTGCAGATGCATGATTTTGGCTATCACAACGGGATGTGAGAAGCTCAAGGTCAAACAGTGAGGCAATACTGAAGGAGAAAACATGCCCTGCATGTCCCAGTTCCTGTTCCAGCATCTCTCTGCCAGTCCATCATCCAAATTAGTGTGGGGACAGAGGGGAACCTTAGGAAAGGTGCCAAAAATCAGAATACCTAGACAAATGATAGAAAGCAAAGCAGAAAGGAAGTGTACTATGTCTTTGAATTCTCCCCCTGCCCAAAGGCAGGTTTATTTGTCTCTGCCTCTGCCACTCCTGTTAGTTATTTGTCCAACCTGTTCTTAAAAAACCACCAGTGGTAATTCTCCTTCCCTTTGTTAGGCAATCTCTTCTGGGAACTGGACTCTATACCCGGGTCCATGGATTTGCCTTTCTTTGCAACAGTTCTAGAGAAATTCCATTCACATGTTGACTTGCTGTGGCCAGTCACCATAAAACTCCACGAGATAAGACACTGCATAGGCTGATGCCTTCCAGGGTGTTTATCATCATGAGTAAGGACAGGAGCTGCCAGAGGCTGGAGCAATGAGGGAGGTTTTGCATTAGCTGGTGAAGGGTGGATGTAGGCTGCGTGGATGCATGCAGGGGTCTGCAGATGTACATAAACTCTGGCAATCATAGCCCTTTGGTAAAAGTTATATCTGATTCAGCCAGAGATTCTGGGCTAATGTTGCTGTGGGTGTGCAAAAGTCAACAAGGTGCAGAAGAGTTTCAGAGGAGGGTCTTTCTGAGAGCAGGAGAGTCACACCAGCTTTGGAAGCAGGAGGATGGCAGGAGTGAGCAGACAAAAGGAAGGAAAAGAAGCATTGGAAAGGTGATGCATTTTTAAGATGGTACAAGGCAAAAGTAGTAGGGCTTTTTGATAAAACCTAAGGGATGGATTTTCAACTTTGCAGCCCTAATAGCAGAGAATAAAATATTAATAAACCTCATTTCTTTTCTTTTCTTTTCTTTTTTTTTTTTTTTTTTTTTTTTCTTTTGTTGAGCCTTAGTGGGACTTTTTTTACACTACTCTCTGTCTACCTAGTACTTACTCTGTCTAAATATCAGTACATGAGTTAATATCTATAAATCAAGACCAACATGTATCTCTGAACACATTATCCCTTCCTAGTGACTACATCCATTATAATGAATATTGCATTTTAATAATTGATATTTCACATACTATATTTTGCCCTTCTTTGCGGTGGGAGCTGAGCCAAATGCATCTGAAGCACTCCTTGTAAGTGGAAGCTAATGGTAAGTGAAATGACAATACAATCTTTTTCCTTTTGCAGACAGACAGAATTTACATGCTAAATTCAAGTGAAATTTCAGCTCAGCCTTTGGATCCTTATCAAAATTCTAAGGAAATCAAGTTTTGAGATACCTTCTCCAAATTCACTGGAAAGGAAGTCATGAAACATTCACATAAGTCGATTAGAGCTCCACACCCTAATAGTCATAGAACTTCAAAGTAATTTGAATTCTTAAGTGTACATGAATTATTGAACAATGGGTGAAAATGAAAGAAAATAGGGACTATAGCTTGCACTTCCACCATTTGTGTAAATTGCTATTGTGATCCTTCTGTTCAGTAATTTTAAGGCAGTGTTGAAAGGGCAGCAGAAACCTGTAATATTTAAAGACAATAGGATCCTTATTACATAGCAAAGCCAGAAGGCAGCAACAGATCAAAGATGAGAAAAGACTTAAAAGGAATGTGGAGGATTTCAGTTAGTCCCACCTGAGCTTGTGGCCGGGTTGAGTTCTACACCTTTTCAACTGTTTGCCCTCCTCCCATTTGGTTTATGAAGGCAACCACCATATCTTGTTAAAGACAGCTGGGACAAGCTATATAAATTGAAGTATGTTCTAACATCATCCCTGACAGTGGATGTGAGTTCTGTCCAAGATCTGTGGGATGAAAGATGCAAAGGGAAGCTACAGAAATATCTCAAACACACTGAATAAATGCTGGAAAATGAAAAGGAGTCTAAAATGTATTTAATCACCCAGCAGCATTTCCTGTCATCCAGGAAAAGAGAATAACAGAATATCCATTAAATGTATTAAAGATCATAGTGAATTTCAAAGGTACCTGTAGACTTCATATAACATAGGAATGGGTGCTGCAGAATAGCTCTACAGAGCTACAGATTCAGCTTTTAGAATTGATCTCTGATTAACCTTGAATTTTGGAAGAGCTCTTTTTGCCTTGTGTTTTGTTTGGGTTTTTTTTACCTACTCCCAATATAATTTTTACGTGGTGATTTACCTCATCAATTTTAAGATCCTTCTTTTGCACTTTTCTCCTTTTCTTGATATGAAGCTCTGAGTAGCACTTTTTTACTCTCTTAAACATCCAAGTCTCATTCAATTTTCCAAACTCCTCAGCCTCAGTGACTTCACTCATTAGTTCTTCCTGTATTTTTCTGAAACTGGAGAATCTTTAATATGGGCTCTTTTTGTTGATCTCTCCAATTAATATAACCCCACTTGAAACAACACTACCTCTTGTGGCCAGCACTTTTACAATAGCATCATGTTCTAACAAGAACAGGTACAAATCCCATCTTTGTTCAGGAATCAGTCTCTCTGTTGCAAACTGGTGAAAAAACTTCTTGGCTATCAAACTAGATATTTGATTTTCTTCTCTAATTACTATCTGGGAACTGAAAATCTTCCTTAATTATATTGTATTTTATCGTATTTATCTTCCTGTGTTGTTAATATCTTTCCTAGTAATCTTAAGGAAATTTTTTCTATACCATCATCAGAACTGAAGAGATTACAGGAGTCTTCTATTTATTTCTTTTTTCTCATTAGCATAAATGTTTCAATACCAGAGATCAAAACTTGATTGCTGTTTGATGGTGTTTCGGTTTTTCCCACAGTAATTATTTTTATGTTCCGCACAGTACTTTCAATTCCCAGATTTTCTTGTCCATACTCCTTGAACTTCTTGTATATCAGTTTATCAATTGTTTCTCACTAGTATCTTCTAGTGTCCTACATGGAAACTCATTAACCATATTTTCTATCATCTGGTGACTTGTACAAGAATAACCCTTTCTTCCAGTTCTGCTTCTGCTGTTTCATTACCCATTACTATGTCCTTATTTTTCTTCCTTCAATTTTTTTTCCTTCTTTCTGACCAATTAAAAGGGTCCCCAAGAGCCTCTACCAATCTTCTCCTTTTAGTTCATAAATTAAAATTCATAGTCACGCACAGACTTCACGCACAAACTTCAATAGAGTTCAAGAGAAGTCCTTGCTCTCCAAGTGCTTTCTAATGAAAAATACTTTCTTCTACCATCAGTCCTTTTGTTAGCTTTTAATATTTATTGTTTTGACATGTCACTTTGTTAAAGCCAGCCAAGGTACAGATGTCTGTTAGTGAGTTTTCTAACCCTGCCTATACTAGAAATACTGCTTCACTATTGTCCCTGTGAGGATCTGCTCCTTCAGTTCAAAAAAATTACAGTAGCAAAAGGCAAAGTTGGAAAGGGGAGACACGTTGTGTACTTTATGTAGTTTATGTTGCAGTGAGCTGTAGAAGTTAGATATAAAAACAGTTTTGGCAAGTACAAGCTGTACTTTCACAATGGCCACACTGGCACAGACTACATAGTACTGGAAGGGCCAAGTGGCAAGCTCACTCTGCAGTCATGAGATGAGATATTGGTCATTGTCTGTGAGTATGCACATGAACCTCAGCAAGCTATTTGTTAATTGTCACAGGAGACTTGTAGGAGAAATTTCCAATCAGCAGTTTGGAGCCAGGCCATGCAGCTTAGTTTGCCAGTCTAAATCAACAGTTCATGAACAGGTTAGTTTGTGTAAGTTATCTGGCACCTAGACAGAAGTCAGACTGAGAGGAAACAGGAGTACTTTGTGAATAGCTCACAAACAAGAAAAGAAAGTAATTTAATCAAGTACTATACAAAATGTATTGTATGATCAGTTCCAGTTTTAAACCAGAGCAGTGTTATTGAGCCAGCTATAAGGGTATGAATCCAGATTTATATAATGACCACTTGCTAGCCAGCTTTTGCAAAATCATTGTACAATTTAAATAGTTAATTCATTTATTTAAGTATCAGGGCTTCAGGCAGTGATGAGACAGCTTGTAAAAAGGCGGCTTGGGCAATTTGGGTGTTTACTGCTTGGTAAAGTACTTATAGGATATCTATGGCTATTCTAGGTGAAGTGTACTGGATTTTGCCATACATATTGTGGTTAATACAGGCTAGGACAGGCAATTGACTGAAGAAAGGTAGAGCTCTAGGAATCCAGGGGGAAAGGGGAAATCCTGCTTCTCCTTTTACCTAGTGATTTTACTCTCCTTCCTGTTTTGTAGCATGCAAAACATACATCCATTTCCAATCTAAAATATAAACAAACACAAAAGCTTTTGACTAAAAGTATATCCTGAAAAATAAAAATGAGCCAGAGGTTTTACCATCCAGCTCATGAAGGGCATTGAGCAATACATAGAACAGTCTCTTCGTCTCAGTTTGTACCTCTGAACAAGTCACCGAATAGCCAGTATCTGGCTTACTACTCATTTAGGCTTTTAACTGCATTGTGCAAAGCCAGGGAAGAAGCAGCAATGACATGAGGAGGTAAATTAAAGACTGGGAACAATTCTGGTCTCTGTCCTGCCTTTTTTTCCTTTCCCAAATTAAGAAAACTAATACCAGATTTTTTAATGGGGATGAAGGGGGTAACAAGGGGTTAAACCAAGATATGACTTTTAGTGTGACAGAAAAGGGACTATCTTGCTATTTCCCATTCACCGAATCTTTTAGGAACTGAAAAGGGACCCATGGGAATTCAGTTTGTTTGCATGGGGACTGACTAGCCTTGGTGTGAATTTTCTGTTGTTATATTTAGCACTGCAAAGCAGTTGCCAATTCTGTTTGAGGCTCCATCAGTGCTGTTAATGTTGCCACTTTGGGTAGGCTGAGTTTATCTCAACAGATAGTCCTCAGAGCCTGATAAATTTAAGTGCTGATATTAGTGTTTGAGAAGTAAAGTTATACCAACAGTGCCAAGTCAAAATAAAATCTAGGTAAGTGAAGCTATTAAAAACATGAGCTATTGTTGCTGGCAATATTCTGTTTCCTCTTTCAGTATTGCCTTTATTTAAAGGACAGCACTGTTTACTGGAAATAGCAGATGGAGGTTTTGGGTTTTTTAATTTTTTGTGCATTATTCTTTCTTTACAATCAGCATTTCACAAACTGTGAAAATGCTAGCAAAGACCTATTTTTTTCCTTAGTTTTAATTTTATGATGTGTCAGCACTGATGTGTGAAACACGGGTCACATCCCACAGTGAGGGAAGGGAGGACCACACAATCCCAGAGGACTCTCCAGGCTTCTACCTGCTTTCACATAGCATGTATGCTACCCAGGCACTGGGACTCTGTTGATGTGGACTAGGGGAAGGCATTCAACCGTGGTACATGACTCACCACTGAACCATCACATCAGCTGGCATTAGTTCTGCTACCTAACCCATATAAATCCTGTTTAATATGTGCCTATTCAAGTACATGAAAGAAAATGGGCATAGTGAAGATAAAATGAAGAAGAACAAGAAGGATTACACAGGCATATGTGCTGTGGGCCCTTGCTGTGACAAACACAGTACATTGCTTGGTGCTGTAGGAGCACCCTTATTCTAGGTGTGTTATGCCAGGAAACTCTCCTTACTTTGTTCTGCAAAGCTCCATTGCATGTTCTTGGCAGCATCCTGCTTTTTCTGTGGCTAAATATCACTTTACATAAAGTGCCCTGGGATACAATGGAGCATTAATCACTNAAATATAAACAAACACAAAAGCTTTTGACTAAAAGTATATCCTGAAAAATAAAAATGAGCCAGAGGTTTTACCATCCAGCTCATGAAGGGCATTGAGCAATACATAGAACAGTCTCTTCGTCTCAGTTTGTACCTCTGAACAAGTCACCGAATAGCCAGTATCTGGCTTACTACTCATTTAGGCTTTTAACTGCATTGTGCAAAGCCAGGGAAGAAGCAGCAATGACATGAGGAGGTAAATTAAAGACTGGGAACAATTCTGGTCTCTGTCCTGCCTTTTTTTCCTTTCCCAAATTAAGAAAACTAATACCAGATTTTTTAATGGGGATGAAGGGGGTAACAAGGGGTTAAACCAAGATATGACTTTTAGTGTGACAGAAAAGGGACTATCTTGCTATTTCCCATTCACCGAATCTTTTAGGAACTGAAAAGGGACCCATGGGAATTCAGTTTGTTTGCATGGGGACTGACTAGCCTTGGTGTGAATTTTCTGTTGTTATATTTAGCACTGCAAAGCAGTTGCCAATTCTGTTTGAGGCTCCATCAGTGCTGTTAATGTTGCCACTTTGGGTAGGCTGAGTTTATCTCAACAGATAGTCCTCAGAGCCTGATAAATTTAAGTGCTGATATTAGTGTTTGAGAAGTAAAGTTATACCAACAGTGCCAAGTCAAAATAAAATCTAGGTAAGTGAAGCTATTAAAAACATGAGCTATTGTTGCTGGCAATATTCTGTTTCCTCTTTCAGTATTGCCTTTATTTAAAGGACAGCACTGTTTACTGGAAATAGCAGATGGAGGTTTTGGGTTTTTTAATTTTTTGTGCATTATTCTTTCTTTACAATCAGCATTTCACAAACTGTGAAAATGCTAGCAAAGACCTATTTTTTTCCTTAGTTTTAATTTTATGATGTGTCAGCACTGATGTGTGAAACACGGGTCACATCCCACAGTGAGGGAAGGGAGGACCACACAATCCCAGAGGACTCTCCAGGCTTCTACCTGCTTTCACATAGCATGTATGCTACCCAGGCACTGGGACTCTGTTGATGTGGACTAGGGGAAGGCATTCAACCGTGGTACATGACTCACCACTGAACCATCACATCAGCTGGCATTAGTTCTGCTACCTAACCCATATAAATCCTGTTTAATATGTGCCTATTCAAGTACATGAAAGAAAATGGGCATAGTGAAGATAAAATGAAGAAGAACAAGAAGGATTACACAGGCATATGTGCTGTGGGCCCTTGCTGTGACAAACACAGTACATTGCTTGGTGCTGTAGGAGCACCCTTATTCTAGGTGTGTTATGCCAGGAAACTCTCCTTACTTTGTTCTGCAAAGCTCCATTGCATGTTCTTGGCAGCATCCTGCTTTTTCTGTGGCTAAATATCACTTTACATAAAGTGCCCTGGGATACAATGGAGCATTAATCACTACCAGAAGACAAGTATTAAATACCGTGCATGAAATGATATTGAACTAGTACCAAAACAAAGTGCACAGGAGAGAAAAGTGTTTCCCTGTTCCTCTGGTGCAGGTGCAAGCAGAGTGGTGCCATCTTCCTGCTCCTTCTACTTCCACATAGCTCCCCAAAAGCCATCCAGTTCCTTGCTCTCTGGGAGCAGAAAAGCCTTTTCTGCCCCTCCAAGGAAAGCTGAAACTTGTTTGTGGAGAAATATCCATCAGCGAAAGATCATTTGAAAGCAGCCCTTTTTACCCTGGAAGTTAGTTTAAAACAAGCTGCATTTTTGATGCTGTAAGAAAGCTTGTTTGGTTAGTCCTTAAAGGATACAAACAACAAGAGAGAAGGGAAGGTTTTCCTGTTGTGCTATGGCAACTGTCAAAAACTCGTGTACACATTAGCAAGATCAAGCATTTGCCCAGCCTGGGAAAGAACAGGTAAACACCATGCTAATCCCTCTGGAGCTATGAGACACATGAGCTGCCAGGACATACTGCTTTTGTCAAGAGGTGCAAGAAGTCAGCCAGGATTCATTTCTCTCCTTGCAGTTTGTTTATTCAAGGTACCTATGCTCTGGTAGTTCATACTTTACAAGGCTGCCCCACTTGTTCCTTGTCATGTAGCCATGCTGATTGAAGTACTAGGGAGCATAGCACGAAAGGAGAGGGAAGCTTCATAAGGTCAGCTTTGTACTAGAAAAGCACAGGGCAAGCTGATAGCAAGGTCGCAGGGACTCGTAAGTCGGGGGCTACAAGCTCTGGTCTTCCTTAACCGTCAGACACATCTCGCTCCAATAATATGTTTCCAGCCAGCTAAAATGTTGAGGATGCATTTATAGTACATGATAAAAAACCTTTGAGACTATGTGGAAAGCACATAGTCACCTAGGACCACTGCTTATGGGACAAGGGTACCATAGGTGAGTGGGTGCCTGAATCAGGGGTTCCCCATGGGCACCTTCAACCATTTGGAATCCAGATTCCAAAGGCTAAGGGTTAGCATGATCCAAGACAAGCTCAAAATGATCACAGAATCACAGAATGGTAGAGGTTGGAAGGGACCTATAGAGATCATCTAGTCCAACCCCTGCTGCAAATGCAGGTTCATTAAGGGCAGGTCACACAGGAACGCATCCAGACAGGTATTGAAAATCTCCAAAGAAGGAGACTCCACAACTTTCCTGGTCAGCCTGTTCCAATGCTCTGTCACCCTTTCAGTAATGAAGTTTCTCCTCATGTTGAGGTGAAACTTCCTGTGTTCCAGTTTGTGCCTGTTTCGTCTCATCCTATCACTGGGCACCACTGTAAAGAGACTGATTGCTCTATCTTCCTGACTTCCACCTTCAGATATTTATACCAGTTAGCTTGACTCAAAAATGCACCATGTCTAGATTTTATCTTTATATCCTCCTAGTAATATTGTAAAAAGTCTGTGTGCATCTCTACCAAAACCTGAGATAGTACTACAGGCTGTGTAGAACACAGGCACAATTGCTACTAGCCTCAGAAGCATAATTATTACCAGGCCATGTGAATTGAAGGAAAAAAAATGACTCTGAAATGTGATTAAGCATGGAGGTGGACATCACTAGTGGTGCCTTTACTTTGAATCAAGCCAGGCCAGGATGCAAGGCAGGGAGTGACAGAGCTTAGGGGCCAGGACATCTTGATAAGGTGCAGACAAACCCAGGCTGCATTCCTGTGTCCTGAAGTGTTTACAAATGTTTTCTGAGACAACAGAGAAGAAAAATAATTTGGATTTGTTGATCTGAAGGAGGTGACACAGACACTCCTTCATCCACACTACCTAGGTGAAGACCCAAGATGACACATCTTTAGAGCTAAGGAGAGTTGGGAAACTGCACCTTCTGTATGGAAAATGTGTCCTCAGCTAAAGGGCAACCCAGAAAGGATAGTGAGAAATACTGTTCCTTCTCTGAAACTAAGGGAGTTTAGGGGTGGAAGTGCAGAAATGCATCTCAGTTCATGAAATTTCTTAAACTACATTCAAAGACATTGATCAAAGTCCAAAATTTACTTTTTGTCCTTTGAATCTCATGTCCTGTTGCTTGCATAGAAGAAAAATCATGGGTTTACTGTCTTAAGGAGGAGATAATGAAAAATTCAAAGAGCTTATAAAGCAGAGTTGATCAACTGGCTGCTAATGAACTGTCAGCTCCAAGAGAATAG
This sequence comes from Brachypteracias leptosomus, assembly GCA_013401335.1. Classification (NCBI taxonomy): domain Eukaryota; kingdom Metazoa; phylum Chordata; class Aves; order Coraciiformes; family Brachypteraciidae; genus Brachypteracias; species Brachypteracias leptosomus. The sequence continues at coordinate 61,247 of VYZX01027899.1, read as the reverse complement.
AGTGAGTGTTCATGCTGCAGCCAGTAACTGCAGTGTCTTGCTACAGCCACCTTATATGGTAAGAGGATGGTAGATGACTAAAAAACCCCCAAGGTTTCAAAATTGTTTTCATTCTGATTTTTCTCAAAACTGTGCAAGTCACAACTACAACTGGCAGATTTTTTACTTCTGAAGGCAAGAGTCATCCTTTTTCTACATTTCTCTACCACATAACAAGTAAAAGGGACCTTAGGCTATGTCACCTCAACATTACTTCTACAACTTGAATCCAGTGAAACTGGTGGAGAATTTCTGGAATAAAATGGCCAGAACTCATATCAGGCAGAACATCCTGAAAAAACAGTGACATGTTCCTAATATGACAAGCAATCCAGTTTACATTTCACTACTTAAAAAGTAAGCAGAGAGAGCTTTGCTCCTATCAGATTTTTCCCTACAGTTTTTAACAGCAGGATGAATGTGTGGCACTTTGTGAATGTGACAGCTGAGTCCAGTTTCATTGCTCTATAAAATTTTCCCTCTGTTTAAGGAAAATCAAGGAATGAAATCATTAATTATCAGAGATTTGCTTTTTACATTACAAATACAAATGTATGAGATGAGCTTCACTGATATTGGTGACTGCTTTTAAGGCTTCACAGAACTGTCTTGTAAACATTAATGGCATTTGAGTCATCTCGTCTGCCTCCTCAGAGTCATATAGAAAATATGGAATGTCGAGGCAATGAGGGAAGTAGAGGGACCCTTTGGTTTATGATGCTGTCCACAGCATTACAACCTTCATGAAAGTTCAGTCTGACTTGGAAGATTTATAGAATTTGGAGAACTTTTTTATCTGTGTTTTCTACCTATATAAAATAAATTTTAAAAAAAAAGAAGACAAGAAAGCTTCCTAACAGGGCAGTTTAGATCTGAAGAGCAAATGAAGGTCAATTCCTCCAGAGAATTCAAGCGCGAGCTACTTTTCTTTTGAGTTGTTTTACTTATGTTAATAGCCACTGTGCCTCAGTTTATGAATTATTCATGTGCACAAGTCTCCACAAGACTTGAGCCTGCAGGTTACAAATTTGTATTAAGCACTGAGTGGCTTAAAAATACATTGGAAAAGAAGTATAGAACAACTTTTAATTGGTGCTAAAAAGAATAACAATAGCAACAGTTAATTATTACAAAAAAAAGATGGTTAAAGAAACACCATCTACATAGGGAGAATGTAGTAAATATCTTCAATATATCTTCAGCATGCTGTACTGCATATTATGCTTTCATTTTATGCAGGAACATTTTAAGGAGTGTATGGCCACATTCATCCAAAGGAAAATACACACATATTAAGCAGTACACTTCAGGCAGAGTTTTTGGCAGAATTATGACTGATCTAAAATCTTATTTTCTCTTTATATCCACCAATGTTTTCTTGACTCTTCTGAGCAAGGTGAGCAAGAAGTTTGGAAGGACTGTTTGTTTTGGTGGTGTTATTTACAGTGGTGGAAATTCCTGGTGGTTCTCACTGCCTCAGTGACTAATGGTGAACCGTGTCAGTCTTCAGGACTCCGGTCCCCACTCCCCATACCTGGCATCTATTAGCATCACTCAGGATACTGTATGACTTGACAAAATAGCATCTCAGGCATGTATGAGGAGTCTCACTTACAGACAGTATCCTAGGAGTCCCTTATCTGTATTTGATCCAATGTTCCCACTAAGTGCCTGGTAAAGGCAGCTTGCAAGCCTGATGGCTTCTCCCGGTTCCTTTAGCAGTCAGTCCATATTTGCTCACATCCACTTGTAGGGTTTTCCCAACCATCATTCTTCCCTCTGCTGAAAGCAGCAGGGGTCAGGGAATCAGGCACCAAGCAGGAGAGCATAGCACATAAGCAGGGATCAGGAAAAGTGAAAAATAACAGCAGCATGAAGAAGAGCAAGGAGGGTTCGTGTCAGCGAAAAAGAAGAACTGGAGACAGCACTGGAGTGAGGAAGGAAGGTCCCAGTGCTTGCAGGAGGACTCCAGGGCTCCAGCTATCTGAGCATGGACACATTGGAAGGAGGCTGAAATGGCATCTTCTCCATACCGGGGCTAAAACTTCTGCAAGAGCTATAGGTTTCAGTCATGGATTGGTGAGGTTCTGCAGCAAGTCATTTTTCTTCCACCTTGGTGCCCGTTTGTTGGGTTTGTTTTAAATAATTGACATGTAATAGACTCATCACATGTGAAACTTCTTCAGAAAAAGCTGAATGTGCGTATTTTTTTGTTTTAATCTATATAGCATATCTGTTATACACTGTGTGCCAAAAAATATTTAATACTGAGTAACAGGATGTATGTTTTGGAATTGAGTGAGTGGAGAGGTCAACCGCACTTAGTAATGGCAGGTTGCAGAAGATATAATCCAGTGCTTTGCACTCAAGAGTTCATGCTTTCGAAAGGCAGCTACACTCAGAAGAGCACTGCGAAATTTCACCCCCCCCAGAAAACTCAGGGCAAAGACAAGTTGTTTCTGTCAGCTTACTGAACCTGGGTGTATGATTGCATGTTCAAATGGCATTGCATGCAGAAATGAAACTCCTGTGGCATAGCAGAGGAGGAAACAAGCTGGAAACTGTTTCTCTGAAATGTGAGAGTGACAAGGTGCAGGTGGGTGTCCCAGGGCATGGGGTGAGGAGGCACTTTGTGGCATTCAAGTGGCTGCCAGCAGCTTGGTGGTTTTGTTGCAGCTCAGCTCACACAGCGTGTTTGTGCCTGGCACAGCAAAAGGCAACAGCTCTTCCCCCTTGCTCCTAGCACAGTGACTGTCCTGTGGCCACTGGGCTGCAGTGGGGACCACATTGTGCACCAGGGAGTGCCATGAGGTCTGGGCAAGTCTGGTCCCACCGGTGGCACAGGAAAGGCAGCTCAAGCACAAGGTGCCGTGACACCCAGACACGATGGAGGCTGGGGGGTAATGGGGGTGATGGCTCTGGCACCTGTTTGGCTAATAAAAATACTCTACATTTAAATGCAGTCAGTCCTGCTATGTAAATGCAGAAGGAGATTTAATCCATACCCTTGCCTCAATAAACTTGTTTTAACCCTGGGTCCTTGCCCTGAAACCAGGGTTTAGGGAATGTTGCGCCCACTGACTGCAAACACCTCTACTCACTGGCCCCAACCAAGGAAACTCTGGTCTTTTGCTCCATATTTTATGCTGAAGCCACCACTTTTATCCCTTGTATCTGTCCTCTTTGTCTCAGTAAACCCGGTAACTATCTCCCATTCTGTGCATCTTATGCTACAAGTTGAAATTGTCTCCTGCCAGCTGGTGCTGTTCCAGTTGTTCACTTGACAGTGTCCCTCTGCCCTGGTGACTTGCTCCATTAAACAGTTGTCCCTGGGCAGTAAAGACAGGCTTTAATGACATTTGGATGCCTTCTGCTGTAAGGAGAGGGTAAGACATTGGCATATCTGACAAATGATCAGAAAGGGTAGAACCTTTACCCCAGCACATACTGAGAGATCTATATGTGCTGGATCTCATTAGCAACATGAAGTAATGAATTGAGCTGTCCTATGACCAGGTTTAAAAGGTCAGACTGGGGATGATGGGGCGAGGGGGTTCAGAGGACTGAGGAGATTGTCACCAAATTGTAAGTATTGTTTTCCAATATCCATCGTTTAACTTGCAAAGCAGATATCAATGTATTCTTCACCTTTGCTGCGTGCTTTGCTGACCCCCCTCCTCCCTCTGCATGTTACACAGATGCATAGGGAAGATGGAGTGTGTGAGTGCATGGGTTGTTAGAATGCTGTTTGGGAGACTGGCTCCACCACAGATATTTTTCTGATCTCAAGAAAATCACATATTTTCCTTCATTCAACCCTTCCCCATTTAAATAGTAGCAAAGTTCTGCCCAGCAGATTACAGCAGTGCGCTGATACCCAAATTGCCTTCCAGCCCCTATGAGATACAGGGTGTATTAGTCCAAGTGAAGTATTACGTTAATACAGTTTTAGGGCTTCTTGGTTAGTTCTATGATACCTTTACAAGGCACAGCACTGAGCCATATAAATGTATCCTGTTACCAGTGATTTTAACCTTTCTCACTTTTGGACCCCTGAAACATTTCAGGAAAGGCACAGACAGCTTCACAAATGTCCCAGATGTAGTTTTTGTGTATGTGAAAGTCCTTTCCTTAGCCACCCCTTGCAGTTCACGTACAGGTCAAAATCTCCTGCAGTGAGTACATTATAACAGCAAATGTCTTCTCTTTTTTTTTGCAGTGTGCAAACCACACATGGTATTATGATTGTAAATGGCTTAACCCAGCAGCAAGAGCAAAGAAAACACAGCGGCAGGGGCTCTAGGCAATGTTAGTGATTTGAGGACCCCATGGCAGGCCTGCAGAGCCAGCCTGGCCACCTTCTTGCTGTTGTGTGCCTATGCTAGGCAGAGGAAGGTTAGCTCAGGGCTTTACACACAAATTGCTGCCACACAAGTATAGACATAGGCATAATGTGCTTGTGTACTTTGCACAGCTGGCCTGGAGCTTGCCAAGACACTAGATGGTATCATTAGGTGGATCTTGGCTTATATTATCCATCTTTCTCTTTCCTTTTTGGAAACACATTTTCACTCACATGCAGTGTGATTTTTCTTTATATCTTCTGCATGATCTTTGTGTTGATGGGTCTGTTGCTTCTAACTTCAGTGACATTCAAAGTTGTGCAAGTGCTTTGCAAACATTTAAGAAGATGAGTCTCTGCTTGAATGAGATTGTAATCTTTGAAGGCAACAGCAAACACTGAGAACGTGGATAACTTCTGAGAGCAGGCCTGAGAAAAGCTGGTCAAAAATGACATTGTCATAAACAGCTAAGTGTTAAAATTCCAAGTATTTCAAAACTATGTTCTCTGATTTCTATTAAATTGTCGTTAATTGTAGTTACTATTCTTTGTGCTTTCTTGTGAAGATGTCACAGTGTTTCTTAAATGTCTTTTCCATTGATTTATCAGAGACTGAGATTTTAACATATAAACATATAAACATTTTAGTAGCTATTTTGGTAACAGTGTGTCACAATATTGGATGAAAAACAATTAAGCAGCTCAAGACTGTCACAAGATAAGAAAAATCATATTGTGTTGCAAAGAGTTTTGATCGATGAAAAAGTCACTCTTGTCAAAATTATTTATTGAGAGAAATCCAACTGGCTTTTGCATCTCATTCATCTCAGAGAGACTACGTCCTGCAACCTGTGCAATGCGGAGCCCTGCCCTAGGTTTGAGGGATGATGATTTCCATGCCATGAGTGAGTTGCTGCCAGGCAGCTGCTTGAGTATGGCTCAGTGTCATCGAGGCAATTCCACCCAACCCAAGGCAGAGAGACCTTTCCTACCATATGCAAATCTTGACTCTTTCCCCCCTGATTTCTAATCTGTAACATAGAACTCAGTTTATTCATGCACATAGCTTTATTTCCATGAGGCCATTTGCAGAACAACAACACATTTCTTCATTTGGATTTAAGGCTCTGCTCATACCACAGATTAAAACAGGTTTAGAAACCAGTCCTTGGCTCAGAGGTTGAGAGGCAGCTCAGGGCACTTTACAGAGCACTTAACCTGCATCTCCTCAGCACCTTGTCTTGTGCCCCTGTGCCATCATCATTATTTTGTGGAAGGATTTTTTCCAGCTGAAAATCACTGAAAAATGTGAAGGTTTTCTCAACTACTTTTTTTTTTGTCTCCTGGGGTAGGAGGGTGGTGGTTAGTTTTGCAAAACCATGTGGGGGTATTTGTAGTTGCCTGGGCATGGGTTGGAAGATGGAGCCTGATGCAATCACAGCCATGCTGTCTGCTGGGAATGAGCCCTCGCAAGTCACCTCTCCCAAACCTTGTTCAAACAGGATTTGGGAAAGTTTTAGCTGGCATACACCAAAACCCTGTATGGAAACATGTTAACAGTTAAACAGCCTGAATAATCAGTGGGCCAGTGCTCAAACCTGCCTTTTGGCCCTGTTTGAGCTGGTGGTGTAGATGTTGTGATACCTGTGTTCAGGATTAGGATGGAATTGCCTGTGATACCAGGTGGTGGGACAGGTAAGGAACTATGAAACATCTTTCAATAGTTATTTATTAGGTTCTATTTTAATTGCATTTTGGTTTGATGCTTCGTTCCTATCCATTGGATCCTATGTTTGGCTTTGAAAATTACCAGTTTTCTTCATTCTGAGCCTCTCTGAACGCTCCATTTCTCACAAGCACCATAAGCCTGCAGGCAGCCTCTCCTCTTTTCTCACTCTCTTATCTTTAAGAAAATTCCCATTTGGCCAATGATCTTATTTTTTTATTCCCCTCTAGATATTATTTTCTGCTACTCTTCAGACACTAGGAAAGTGTTTTAGGGTAAATCTGCTGCCCTAGCTTTGTATCGCATAGGAAAATAAATGGAGAATATGAGCAGTGAGTGTCTTTCTGATAGAGAGAAAGCGGACTGGACTCTAACAAGCCATTGGCAATAGCTTTTTATTCCATTTACCTGGCCCACTGCAAGCAGGGTGCTCTTCCTTATGTGATATTTTCCTTGGCCATGCCAGCCCCATACAAAGAGGCCTGCTGGCTCGGTGCAGTGCTGTTGAATGTTGCTGGAGCTCTGATGGATTTATATTACCTGATGCTCTGACCTACTGCTTGAGGCAGAGTCTAACCAGGCAGCATTTCTCATGCACCATTTGGATGATTTAAACATTTAGGAGTTTACATTAGCCTTCTCCTTTTGATGAATTCCTCATCTGCATTTAGAAAAAGAGCCTCATTACCTTAGGACAGAATCATTATTTACCTAGCATTTATTTCTCAATATTTTGCTCTCACCCAGGAGCACGCTAACGCTTCCTGCAGTGTGAACAGCCCCAAGTACTATTTGGGTGAACTGGCAAACAAACCTCAGTGACCATGCTGCAAGGTGAGGGGAGCTTTGGAGGGTAATCTTGGGGGTGTAGGGGGTTAATCTTATGAGGATAATATGGTATTTGGTGGCATTTAATCATAATGCAACAAAGCGAAAGAGGCTCAAAAAAACCCAAATAAATTATTAGAAGACCCTTAACCAACACACTCCTTATTGTCATTGTTATGAATACTAAGAGCCTTAAAAGATTTTTAATTTCTGCTTAGAAACACCTGCCCCCTCTCACGGCACTGAACGGTAATTTTCCCTTGAAGACAGATACCACATTTTCCTGGACCAGTGACAGTCTAACGCTGTATCTACATCTAGTGGTTTGCCCAGAACATTGCCACTGGCTGAGGAGCGGCTGCCAGGGAAGGTGCAGCTCTGCCCAGAGAAGGGGGTGCCTCAGGGGCTCCTGCCTGGGAGCTCAGCACCAGCCTTTCCCCAGCACATCCATCATCACCTGAATCTGATAGATTTGCAGCTATTCATGTATGCAAATTCTAACACAAATAGATGTGGACTGCTTTGTGCAGAGTGATACCACAGGAGTGGAGTTCTTGTGTGTCAGTGCTGTTAATGCTGGTGACTTACGTCTGGTTTTCTTACCTGTATCGGTATTGATACAGTCATTAACTCGGTATCACCTCTGTAGCACAGTTAATATTCTCAGTGCCTTTATATGTGTACAGCAAATAGAGCTGAAAGGGAGAGAAGACAGGAGGAGACAGAGGCAGTGCAGCTCGGCTTAATTCTTCATTTTTATTTTCCAGAGAACTTTAACAACACAGTTAGAAGATCTGAGTCCCATCCCCCATTTTCACCCTGCCTCCAGATAGATCATTCCAGACATTTCTTGTTCCCCTTCTCACTTCTCTTTTCCGTCCTACCCTGGTGTAGCCTAACTACTTATTCTGTGGCACTTTGTGGTTGGTATTGCCTGTTCCTGTACATCTGCGTAACACTGGACACCCACAGGGCCTCAAGCACGGATGCAGTTTGGATCATTGTTCCTCGAGATGAATTCATCACACAGCTGTAGGTACCACTCTGGCTGTATCACACACCTGTGGGAGGGGGCACAAACCCCTTTGTTCCAGCCAAGGCTGTCTCTGTCACTTCAGTGGCTTTATTCTCTTCTGGCCCCTTTCTAGCTGCCTGTGCTCCATGCTTGAGCCTCCTGCCTTCCACATCAGCCAGATGCATGCAACTGGCTTCTCTCCATCTCTCTTTGGTGGCTCAGGAGAGGACCCACATACTTGAACCCCCACCATTGCTGGGGGGGTGTGGTGCTGCAGCCCCGGAGCAGCTCATCTCCCAGCCACCAGCACTGGAAAACTAGAAATGGGGATGAGCTGCATGTCCCAGAGCATTGTAAGTGGCCTGTCTGAGATGTCCATTAGCATGCCCCATCTGCTTGCCAGAGCTGCAGTAAATGTCTTTTTTTTGGATGGCAGCACAAGCTCTGCAGTGTGTTAAAAAGCCCCTCTTTCTTGAGAGCTTCTTCATCAATGAGGAACAAGCCTTACTAGAAGCAAAGCTGAAAGAATGCTGGATGGACACAAAGATGCAAGTGTTTGGCTAATTTTTGTATCATTGTCAGTTCCATACTTCTGAACAGCAGGAGACAGACCCTCAAAATCATAGAAGGTGGCACAACCCTGGGATTTATTTTTAAAGCAATTTGTGCCTTTCTATTTAGTTTGTGTGCATGTTCAGAGGAGGTTTTCAAGGTTTTTACTGCAGGCACTGGCCAGGACTTGGCTGTTTAATTCAGTTTACACTCAAATTGTGCATGCCTAATGAGGCAATTCTCCTTCAAAGATAAAACCCAAATTCCCTATATAGGCAATTGAGAAAGAGGCTGAGGCTTCTGAAAGCCTCTGGAGTTGGTCTCATAAAAGTTATTACCCCTCTACAAATCTTGCATTTCTTCAGGCTAGGCACCAAAGGAAGGCATAGAAAACCTCCCCATGGAGGTCTAAGTAGCTCCTTCTCTGTGCTGACTATACAGAAAATCCAGGTGCTGCCTTTAGAGGAAATGTTTTTTTCTAATATTCATCTGCCAGAACTGGGCTAGTAAAGAAATACTCAAAGATTCAGCATAAACCTGCAGTGTAAAAGTAACCAGTAGATTCAGTAGCTGCAGATAATAGCAAAAAAGTCTAGTATTAAAGATGGCCAGAAAATATGTTACATTCCAAGTTTCTTTAGAATGTAATTAAAATGTATTCTGGAATATTCAATCAATACTTTGGTAATGTCAGAATTATGTGACATGAAGTATAGTGTAAAAGACACATAATTATGATATAAAATTTAAAAATAAATATAAATTATAAAACTAAAAAAAATAAATAATCCAGTATTTGAAAAGTAAGAAGAAATGAATTTGTTAAGTCTTCTTTTCCTGAGAAAATGTCTGTAAGTTAACTGGGATCAACAAAACTTTCTCCTTGGACACAAGGTCATTTTACAGTGGAAAATTTTTTTATTAAAAAGAAGACCAAGTGTAATTGATAACAATAAATATAAAATCCTACAACCATTATGAAGCACAAACAGAAGAGACTCATGAAATACAAAATAGCTTCAATAAAAAGGAGCATTGAAACTGCATTTATCTCCACCAAGGTCTCCCTTGTCCGCTCACAATTCCTGACAGATAGATGTGGAGTGGATGCATTCAGACAACAGGAAAAATTATTGAGATGATTCTTAACCAAATCCAGTAAGAACTATCTCCTAGGTTTTTTTCGGTACAGACAAAACAATGACTTTTTCATCAGCAGATTTGAGTGCAAAGAATCACCCAAGTTTTCCAAAAGCTGAGTCCTTTTTTAGTTCACCCTCTAAGAGATCAAAAGAACCCTCAGCAACCAGTGAAACAAGTAAGCGATTATTCAAAATAAATATGAATCAGCCCCAAATACTGATCATAAGGGGGAAAAAGATCAGGCCTTGTTTTTCAGGCACTCCTCCTCTTTTCCCTGCCCACCCCTGCTCCAAATGCACGTGTTCACCTGTACATTTACAGCTGTGCTCTTTCACACATACATCATGTTTGTCTGGAGATTAAAGCATTTTAAGGAAGTTCCCTGACAATCAGTGTTATTAATGGCATGGTTGTAAATCTCACTGTCATAGTATTTACCGAGTAAATAAGTACTGTGTGACCTAGAGAAATATTTTCACAGTGAGGAAACTCGTTTGAAAAAAAATGACTCATCTTTTTTTCCGTTATACCTCAAAGTCACGTATGGGGTTGGGCACTCATTCAAAGATTAACTCAGACACTCTGTATCTTACAGGATCAGTAACATGTAGATTTTCTGGATATATCACTTAGCTTGAAGTTCAACAGGTTGTGCAAAATGGATAAATTTGTTGATTGGACTGGAAATAAAGAAAATGTATGTATTGTTCCTATAATTCCTCTGTTTTTAAATTTTAATTTTTATTATTTTATTATGTGTATCTATACTTCCAAGTAACTCTAGATCTTTCCTGGAAACAGAGAAGGTTCTGCCATTAGTTTCTCCTTTTTAAATTGGTATTATCAGTAATCTCCCTCCATTTCCTCTGCTTTAGAGTCACTCTCCACATCTTTGCTGGTGTGACAATTTGCTCATTTAAAGCCAGCTACAATCTATGTGTGTCTGACTGGTCTCCCTGCCCCAGGCTGCTGTCCAGATGTAGCTGTGGTAGGACGGACAGGCTGGGCAGAAGCAACAGGAGGAATTAGTTTTGGTAGCCAGGTACTGAGTACAACAGCTTCATCCCTTGAAACTGGGACCTGGTCTGTCCCTCAGAGCAGTCAGGTCAGGATCCAGCAGATGCAAGTTTTTGCCAACAGCCTCTGGTAAGATCATTCCCCTTTCCCCACTTCTGTGGTCCTTCATAGCTATTTTTCTTTTATCACATTGAAGCTTAGGTTGCTGTTATGTGCTCAGCATGGTGCCTGCAAATTGCAACTATCTGCAAGCTCGTGCTGTCACAAAAGGCTGTGGCCTGCTTATAAATGAAGCTGCACCCTGGCTACACGTAGACACCAGTGTGCTGAGACTGGGTGGATCCTTCAATAAGCATTTTGGTGGAATTCAGGGCATTAGCTTAAAGTTGTGGACTCCTAAACAGTTCCCGATCCTGGCCTTGACTCAGCTGCTGGGTTGTTTCAGCTGAGATCAGCAGAGCTGTTTGTTCTGGTGCTTCATCAGTACAAAGTAGAGGAAAATTTCCTCTGGGATGATCCCTGCAAGGAGTCCTGATCTTCTGCTCTCCCCTCCTCTCATGCATCACCCCTTCCTCACTAACAAACTCCACAAGCTGTAATGCTCCTAGCATGTTTACGTCCCTGTGTTAATGCTCCTGCTCAAAGGAGTGATTTGAGTGCACTCACCTCTGCTGCTATAGGCACCATGGTTTTCAACTTGTAACAGAGGTGTCCAGAGCACTGAATGGGTGCCTGGTCTTTGAGATCTAGCTGAAAAAATAAATCCATCTTACTTTTTTTACAGAATCACAAAAATTTAAGATGCAAAGGGATCGCTTCAGGTCATCTGGTCCAACTCTTCAGAACGCAAAGTTAGATCCAGCTTTGACGTTAGATTATGCCACTCAGGGTCACACGTAATCAAGTTTTGAGTATTTCCAAGGATGGAGATCCTGCTAGAGAGTTCAACATGTTTCTTGGATTTTCTGTCTCCTGGCAAATCATCCACTAGCTAATGTGTGCTCTTGGTTCTCTGTGCCCTTCTGGGGTCATTTCTTACTGTGGTGTTCCTTACCTTAGATACGTGAGCAGGATTTTCCCTCCTGGCACCCAGCTGGACCAACCCAAGACACAAGATTTGCTCAGCTTTGTTTCTCAGCTAGGCTGCCTCTCCTTCCCCCTTCTCCCCTTAGCCCTGCCCTGTTTCAGTGAACTTTAGGAAGAAGCTGTCCAGTAACAGAAGTTATGCCTTTCTTTTCTGGAAAGTATCTACTGCATTTGGGGTGCCACCAGAAGCAGATAAATATTAGTTGTACCTTTGAGAAGAATCTGTTGCTCTTAAGAGCTTGTTTTTACCCATGGATCTTACACAGGCAACACCATGACCCTGCTATTGCCTTAATGATATGCAACTGAGGGCCAGATTCAATAAAAACTGTCTGAGTTATCCTGAAATCAATTTTTTTAATCTTTTGTGACCTTGCATGGGACAGAAATGATTGTTTTTATTGAATTAAAATATACAATGTTCTCTGAAAAGTAATTAGAGATATTACGGAACATTCGTCACTATCAAAAAACTAGCATGGGATGTTTTATAATGCAAGGTAATGAAATAACATAATAGAGTAAGTGATTTTGCTACTTTTTATTTTATCCTACGTATGAACAACTGACAGATACAAGTAAACAAATCAATTTAATTTATTCAACGAAGCCTCATCTGTAGTTCTTTGCATTCCTGTGTTATCTGTGTAATTTATTTATGTATTTTTTAATTCTAGGGTTCTATGTTAGAGAAGTTTTCATGTTGAAGATAGACGGTGCCCTGGTTAAGCTATGTGTGTGCATGACAGCCTGTCTTCATTCCAGAGACAAATAAAAGTAAAACTTTAAAACAGACTGAGGTATCAGTTTTAATGTAGAAAAATGTCTGATAAAGGATTCTATTTTGACTAGGCTGGCAGAGATTTCCCAACCTGAATTTCTTAAGTGTGTTGGGAGCTAGACTGTGATACACTGTTTATAAAAAAAAATTTGGATTTTTTTTTTTACTGTAACAATTACGCCTTTTTTTCTATCAAAAGAGAGACATTGACAGAAGTTATTGTTCTGTCTGGTAACCACCTGATCCTAAAAGTCTGCCTTAAGAACCAAGTTCACAATTCTTTGTCTAAGAGAAATGCTGTTGAGGTCAAAAAGAGTTTTTGTGGCTTAAGGGTGCATGTTGTAGCCCTGGAGCAAAACAGTAAATGTTTATATTAATTCCACAAACAAGGTGCAAAGAAAAATATTCTTTGCAAATAAAAAAAAAAATCAACTCACAAATTCTAAACAACACTATTTTGAAGGTAAAGTTGTATATAGTTACCGTAGTTTTACAACATAATAAATAGTACTAATCTCAGGTGTTTATTTTTATTGCACAGCTACGTAGCCCAGTAAATCTCCCCAAAATTATAAGGCAACAGATCTCTGGAAAGAGTATATTTGTATTTCAATGGACAAAACCATCAAAATGACTTTACACTGCCAAATACTATAAAAGTACAAATTATCCTATCACTGTTTACTTCCCCAAATCCCTTAGATTAATTATTGAATTTAAGACTTTCTATGGATATCATGACCTGATTTAAACATTTCAGATTTGAACTATGTTCTGTCAAAGGCAAAGCTAAAAATAGACATTGCGTATGTTTTGTCTCACAAGGTTGAGTGACAAATAGAAGAACAAAAGGTTATTGAGTAAATATAGATTTTTGAATGGGGGGAGTGGGTATAAAGGTTCCAGGTTTTTGTAAGTGCTTTTATGACAGACTGACACAAACATTAAAACAGTTTGACCTATTGTGTATCCAAACCCCAGCAAAAAGTGATTTATGGCTTATTTAAACTTGTGGTACTGAGGTGGAAGACATTCATCTCATTCTATGGATGCTTAGAATAAATCAAAACTGATTTGTGGATAGGACATTAAACTCGTTTTTGTATAAAATTGAAGTTAAAAAAAAATATACCTGTGTTTTCTCAGACTATTCTCCCTAGCAAAATTTAGCCAGTAGGAATGGTTAAAGAAAGTGAAGGTCTTCCTTTTTCTAGATAGCAAACATGAACAGCTGCTTGGTTTGAAATGTTTCCCTAAATATGAATAATTGCTCTGGATCAAGGGGTCAAAGTATGAAATAATCATCAGCATAGCACAGCCAAACTTTTGGAGGTGAATTATCCAAATCCCATTTAAACACATTTTCAGAAGATCTGATATTCCTCTTGTAGCAACAGGGAGCAGGGTGAAGCTAAGGGGAAAGAAAGCAGATTTTAACAGAAAAATAATGTAATTGTGGTTACTAGAACTCAGCTCAGACTATACTGTAATTTACTTTTCTTAGATGCCAAAGAAGTATCTTGTCATAACTAAGGGAAATATCTGACAGCACTTCATGTGTTCCACAAATATCAGAACAATTTTAAAAATATATTTTTTATATTGAATTTTCATAGAATCATAGAATGGTTTGAGTTGGAAGGGACCTTAAAGATCATCTAGTTCCAACCCACCTGCCCTGGACCTCTCATTAAACCAGGTCTCAATGCCCCATTCAACCTAGTCTTGAACACATCCAGTGATGGAGCATTCACAATAGCCCTGGGCAACCTGTTCCAGTGTGTCACCACCCTCATAGTGAAGAACTTCCTAATTTCTAATCTAAATCTACCCTCTTTCAGTTTAAAGCCGTTAGCCCTCGTCCCATCACTGGAAACCTTTGTAAAAAGTCCCTTCTCAGCTTTTTTGTAGGCCCCCTTCAGATAGTAGGTTACAACAAGGTCTCCCCAGAGCCTTCATTTCTCCAGACTGAACAATTCCAACTCTCAGCCTGTCACCACAGGAGAGGTGTTCCAGCCTTCTGAATATTTTCATGGATCTCCTCTGGACCCACTTCATCAGGTCCATGTCCTTCTTGTGTTGGGGCTTACAGAGCTGAACGTAGTACTCTGGGTGGGGTCTCATGAGAGCAAAGTGGAGGGGGAGAATCACCTCCCTTGACCTACTGGCCACTCTTCTTTTAATGCAGTCCAGGACACAGTTGCTTTCTGGGCTGTACTAACACACTGCTGGCTCATTTTGAGCTTTTCACCAACCAGCACCACCAAGTCTTTCTGCTCAGGACTGCTCTCAATCCATACTCTGCCCATCTTGTGTTTGTACTTGGGATTACCCCGACCCAGGTGCAGGACCTTGCACTTGGCCTTGTCAAATGTCATAAGGTTGGCACTGGCCCACCTCTTAAGCCTGTCCAGGTCCTTCTGGATGGCATCCCTTCCCTCCAGTATGTTGACCACACCACACAGCTTGGTGGTGTCCGCAAACTTGCTGAGAGTGCACTCAATGCCACTGGCCATGTTGCTGACAAAGATGTTAAACAGTACTGGTCCTAGTACCAATTCCTAAGGAACACCACTCGTCACAGGTCTCCAATTGAACGTTGAACTATTATTTTCATCATTCTTTTATCACAAGTCTGATTTTTTATCTGCTTTTCTCAATGTTTCTAAAGTGATCAGGGCTTCATTGAGAACGGAACTTCACTCACAGTAAATTTTATCCTTATATATCATTGTTGTATGATTCAGGTTTTAAAATAGTAGGAACTTGGAGCAGGACCCTGAAGTTCCATGTTACCAGAGAGATGTGTAAAAATACAGAGTTTAGGCCACAAATTTTATGGACTTCACTAAACTTTATCATCTCACTAATCTTGGTCATTTCTATTTCACAGTGCCCAGTCAATGGTATTCAAGTTTTCAGATATTTTATTTATCTTAATTTGTTTTGTGAGGACACAGTAAGACTTAAAAATAGCAAACCCCAATGTTTCTATTTGGACATCCACAATTAGCACACACTTGAAGACACAAGATTTGGTCCTTAATTGGAAAGATTTGAAAAATGCTACAAAATGAACTGTTAGTGTTGGCTTTAGTTCACTTAGACTGTACTCTGGAAGTTTCCATTCTGCTTCTTTCAGAGTTTCTTTCACCTTGGTAATGGATAATGCTCAAGCAAAAGCATTTGCTAGGAAAAAGGAGGGATTTTTCTTTTTATTTTTTTCTCTTTGGGGACATGAAAATTGTATTTCATTCAGTTCAGAAAAGAAATCCTAAAGGCATCTAATCTCTCTGGTAAATACAATCCTGCTGAATTACAACCTCTCCTACACCTTTGTGTTTGTTTGGCACCCACCAATATACAGGCATCATCCTCTGCCCAATTTTAACATGCAGTAAGGCAGAGAAGGGATCTTGTTTTTAACCCAGCATAAATCCTGGGTTAGATTTATGAGGCTATCACAGGTAGGACACAAGGGATGAATATAACTTCAGCATGTACCATGGCTCGGGGATGAGCAGAGCCTCAGGGTAGGCTCAGAGCTGTTTTGAAGAATTGGGGATTGCTTTTTCTCTTGTATTTGCAAACTCTTAGTTTTGCTTTGACTCTTAGACTCAAACATTTGATTTGTACCTGGCTTTGAGTTAATAAATATTTGAAATCTGACTCTTGCATGAAAAGAAAAATTAAAACTGGACATTTCCTTTCCACCATATGGGGATGAAAAGGATCGACCCTTATCAGGAAACCAAATGGGGGATGTTTTGGCTGAATAATGATCAAATCACCCTTTCAGACCTTACGTCTCTTCACTTCGCCACAGCACCAGGGTTTTGCCTTTCTTCGGGGAGGCCAGTGGGTGAAAGAGGGACTTGCCTTAGTGCCAGGATCTCCCAAACTGCAGGAAGTAATTGGAGGGGAGTAGGGGAGAGGCAGGGGTTGTGAGGAGTGCTTTCAGGAGTGATTTCAGAATCCTGGTTATCTCTTATGGAAAAGCTGGAGGCAGAAAGGCAGAGGGACACACTTTGGATGCTTGTCAAGCACAGGGTGTCTTTGGTGGCTGGCTACATTGCTAGTAGTTGTGTTTGGGTTTTTTTAAGAAACTTTCTAAAATGTCAGATGTTGATCCCATTTGGCAGTGGGATGTGGAGGAATGAGCCACTGCTCAGTGGTGATCGAGGGTACCAAATCCTAACATAGTCAGAGAGGTACTTGCTCTGGTGTACACAATGGGCATACTCTGTGCAGGGCCACAAATTGTATTGGCTTCAAAATTGTGATGTTGGGGAAATGTCCCATCTTCCTGCAGGGACAGGGAAATAATATCTGTAAGGTGATGTAATCTTTTGACCTTTTTTTCATGCCCTCTAAAGCCAGGACAGACTATTGTATTATTCAATATGAGCATTTATTTATTATTATCACCCATTGAATTGCATGCAAATACATTTGTATTGAGCTCTATGACTACTTAAGCAAGTGTATTTCCATTCTCATAGCCTCTGAGAAATAAGAAATTAAGTAAGAAATAAAGAAGAAGCCAGGAGGTAGCCCCATGCATATTTGCAGCCCTTGCACTGTCAGGGAACTGATCATGATGTTGAGATGTTGAAGGGACCAGAGCTGCTCATGGATGTCTGAACCATGCTGCAGAGGCGAAAAAAAAAAAAATCTCCTAGGTACCTCCAGTCCAATCTGTCAGAAATTCCTGCTGGGGCTCAGACACTAGTTATCAACTAGATAATTGTATGTGGATTCAAGTTGCCATTCTTACTCAGGAAGCTCAAGGCGATGCACTATCTTAATGCAGGCTTCATGTCTTTTGAATGTGGCAAGGACAAAGCTGAATCGTCTTGGCTGTCACTCATTCACCAGGAGGGAAACGGCTTGTGGTCCTCTGCAAACTCCCTAGAGTCCTACTGTCCCTCCAGCCAAAGAATTGCAGTGTTTAATGACCTTCTTAGTTAGGAACACTGGGGGTGAATTTGTTAATTTATTTAATTTCAGCTGCCAAAAAATAATTTTTCTATGCCTCTGTCAGATGAAAAGACCCTTTCCCCAGAATCAGATATTTTCTTCCTATGCCCCTGCCTATTTAGTCACATTTCAGCTTTTTTTCCAGAAAAAGGTAGCATATTTTCCTCCATATCATTTTTTTCAGCCTCTGAATCATTTTGAAGGTTTCATTTGACCACCTTCCATTATTTCCACATTGAAACCAAACCAGGAAGAAATATTCTAGGAATAGCTTTATTGTGTGCAAGGCAAGATTGCTTCTTTCCTTGATCAGTTATCTGAGATGACATCCAATCATTCTCTGAAACAATACTTTCTGAAACAGTCTTCCAAACTGTCGATATTCTTGATATTAGCTTGCATATAACTGAATTGAAATACATTTTCTGGAACTTGAAAAATTTTACTCTACAGCTTTAACTCCTATATAACATAAATTTATTCTTATTATTTACTACCTTGTCAATTTCTCTGTCATTTGCAAACACACAAGCAATGATTTTGTACCATCTCAGTCATATAAACAGCTTTAGATCAAGAACTGATAGCCCATTAGCAACTGTCTGGCTAACGGATGCCTTTCCAACAACAATTCATTTTCTGAGATGTGTCACTGAGCATGCTTTCTGTTTTTATGATGTGTGTTCTTTTAATTCCACCTATAATGCCAGAGTTTTGGTTAAGGTACTATGCTGTAGTAAAAAAATTGTAAAATTAGTTGTCTTAAAATACTATACTGTAGTAGTAAAACTATATTGCAAAAATTATTTGTCTTCTCTTTAACAATATGCTGCACCAAAAAAGATAAGATCCTTTCTCTGGATTTACATTCTGTAAAGTCATGCTGGCTGTCCTGAATTATATTTTCCATTTTAATCACTTGTTGATAGAATCCTAAGTAACTAATTCTGTGATTTGACCTGTAGTGGCAGTCCTCCATTCTTTAGGAATATCTCCAGTCTTCAGAATTATCTCAAATTAGGCTTGAGAGCTTTAGAGAACCCTTCCAGTCATGAAGATGTTGAGAGAAGAAAAGGGGTCTGCTAATTTCCAGAACCTTCAAAACTCAGCTGGACAAGGCCCTGAGCAAACTCATTTAACTTTGAAGTTAGCTCTGCCTTGAGCAGGAGATGGCACCAGATGACCTCCAGATGTCTATTCCAACATAAATTTTCCTATAAATCTATTTTCTAATTTTGTGTCCCAAATGCAGGCAATTTTCCCTGAGAGAGAAAGAAAAAAAAAAAAAGAAATAATCATATAGCTAAAGGCTCTGTCATATTACATGATGTTACTCAGATGATCTTAAATCTGGGATCCTGTAATTTCTGAGTGATTAACCTGGCATCTTAAGCCTGTTCATATATTTTTTGCACAAGATACTTCTTGTCTGTTCTGAGTGACTATGAGAATTAATGTGCTGATGTGGAAGATTTAAGTGGGAGAGGAAAATCAGACAATGCTGACATTAATAAGATGTTTCATTGATTTCTGAAGCTGAAAAAGTTTCTAAGAATATTTTGGTCAAAATTAGTAAATAATTGAATGTTATGACCCTTGACATTTACGGATACAATGGAGATAACACCTTCCCTTTGTCAGAAAGGAAAAGTGGAATAAGCTGAGGGCAGCTTGAATTAGACTCTGCATTAGAGGAACATGTATGTAACAGAAACTTCAACCAAATATGGCAGGAAAGCACAGCAAAGCTTGTTGCAGAACTTCAGTAATATGGGAATACAGTTACCCTAGCATACTAAATAAAAAGCTGTGGTGATCTTGCCATAGCTCCTTAGTTCCATTTTCCCTTGCGAATGAATTTAGAATTTCAATTTTATATTAAGTGCAATGAATCAGTTTCTCTGCAGCTATATCTGAGAGAAGTACTGTGCCTTGTATTTTTAGATGCATTAAAATCAATTTATTGTGATTAGTGCTTCTCATTTTCAGAACTTCCTGCTTTCTCAGCTAACGACAATTAGTTTGCTAAGAATACCCAAGTGTTAGAGAGCAAAGTGCGTAAAGCTCTGATGTTGAGTCAAATTCTGCTTTCATTCATCTCACTCTAGTCTTTTTCATCTTAATTTCAAGTCTGACTCCAGTCATGCACCTGTTTGATTCAAGCTGGAGGACCTAACACAGCATTAGCCTCAGTGCCACAGTTTTTTTAAGGCTTGCTGAGGTTCCTGAAGGACCTATTTCAAAGAGAAGCAATTTCTTTGGTGCATATTGAAATGCCTGGTTTACTTTTCTAAGCTAACCCATGTATGCATATTTAGCACAACTCTATTTAAAGGAATGGTTATTGACAGATTAATTAATCTTTCCTGTTCCCATTATATGTGCCCCAGGAAATGATCTACCAGAGGGTCTTCGAGTCACTACTATGGCACTGAATGAACCTCTTGGGCTCTGTCAGCCAATGCTGCACTGGTGGATGTGTGGATCCCAGCCCAATCAATGGGCTGTAAGATAGTACAAGAGTCTGTAATGATGCAGTGGGTTATGAAAATAAAGCTTTTGTGCTTAAAAATATGTTGAGGGCAGAAAGTTAGTGTCTGAGTTTATCCCAATTGCAGAGCCCCTCACTCTCTCCTTGAACACTTTGTCTCATTAGCCAGGGAATTATCTGAGTCATCACGTTGTTTTCAAGGCAAGATCAGCTTGCAGAAAGAAACCTTTCCTTGTTTTATGCTCCCAGGAGGATGTCTGGATGAATATTCATTTTAGTGTTAGGCATTATCTTACTTGATCTAATCAAAGTCATTTTCCCTTCTTTTACCTGACTAGCTTTTTAATGGCTCTTAGGAAATGATGCCTGGATTTGCTGTCCCTGTTCTCTTCAAATATCTGTGTTAACAGTGGACAGATTGTACTAGCCATTCTGTCTTACAAGCCATTTCTGTCTCATTTTCCCTACCAGAGCAAAGACTTTGCCAAATATTGTTCCCATTTTTCCAACCTCAGCTGGAAAAATGTGTGTCCTCCTATTTATCCTTATTGACAAAATGAATTCTCAGCTTCAGCAATGCAGCCTCTTCCTTATACTTCATACCTACTCATCTGAGTACCATCAAAGCCTTCATTCTCTGTACTAACACTGTCTCCTGCCTTGAAATCTAACTCTGTCTTCCAGACTCCACAGAGCTCATTTCTTGTCATCTGAGGTCTTGCTGCACTGTGTTAAGCTTTCAGACGTGATTGCTATTCACAGTGTAACTTGGGTTGAGAGCCAAACCAGCACTTAGGCAGCTTTCAGATTCCTAAATTGCAAGCTGTGAACCACAAATCTCTTCTTCTCTTCCATCATTTCCCTCTACTCGAAAACTCCTACTCCTGAAGACACCTAAGATGACCATGTAACACACAGAGGACTCATTACTCTTTTCCGGTTCTGCACGTGCCCTGAATTGTGTCATCTCAGCAGCTCCATGTCTATCTTTTCAGCATTCTCCCATGCAGATGTTCTCCTATATAATTTCCTTGGGAGACCCCACACTGTCAGATCTGGGCCTCTAGGAAAATACTTAGATGAAGGGAAGAGGGGATGTGTCCTTTTCTTAGTATCATTAAATGGCTCCCAAATTTTTCTGTCACAACCTCTCTTCTAGTTGCAGTTTGTAACCTAGCTGCTTGCCTCAGAGAAGGGACAGCTAATGTTTTCCAATACTTGGGCTGGCTTACATCAACACCCACCACCTCTGGAGATTTGCCTGTCCTGGTTTGAGTTAAACCGCNTTCCCTTATTCCCTTTCTCTTCCCCCTGGGGGATAGAGAGCATCTGTCATTTGTCCAGAGGCCAGTCCAGCCCTAACCCTTGACAGTGTCCTAACCACAGCCCTTGGTTAAGGAGTCTTCTCCTAGCTCTCTCCTCTGTCTTGTGCAATTTGTGCTCTTTGCTAGGGAGTGGTAACAGTTTTCACCAGAAAGAAGAGAAAGCATCTTCAACTGTTTTCTACACAGTAACCAGATACTTAGGGAATTCCCTTTGGAGTTCAGAGAAATGGGCTTGACACAGCTTATTTGACCTCCACTCCTAGTGAAAAGGAGAGGGGAGAGACTGAACCTTTTATTCATGGGTCATGCTTTAAGCCATTAAACCAATATCTAAATATGGAGGCAAATACCTTTCAGTGCTAAACAGTTCTCATACTCTACATCTGGGAGAGATGGAATCCATATTCCCTTCAGGAATAAGATATCACACCACCCAACTTGCTGTTACCTACCTCATTCTGTGAACCCATGCCTTCACCCCAATTTCAGCATCAACAAATTCTACTTTGTTTCAACTGATGTGATTTAGGGAGTGGGAAGGATGAATGGCTTTTATTTCACATTAAATTGGCATTTCACAAAGGGATATGGCTGGATTCCATTTCCATTATCTAGTTTGGCCATTATCTGACATTTCAGATGAAACTGATTTATTGAAATGATATTACTTCAGCAGTCAGTGTGTTACTCACTGCCTTCAATGGGGATTTGAAGGGCTGTCTAGAGTACTCCTGCAAGTAAGGCAAGCTGCACTGGATCAGCATGGCTAATGGCACCAAATGGGAATCAAATTTTAGTTGAAAAGGGTTGAAAAAGTAACAGTTTATTTGAAAGGATTATCAGAAACACATTGCAGCATTCTTGAAACTAATCCTATTGATTCCCCCTACTTTTGATCTTTGCTATTTTCCCTGTATCAGGCTATTTGGAGGAATAAAAATGTGCTTCAAGTTCAGTTCATTCTTATTACTTCATTTATCTGTACTTTACAGAGTCTAGCATAAAGAAGTTAATCTTTTATTTATCTGAAGAATATTTTATATGTATTATTCCATAACAGTCTTTTCTACTAATGCTATAGTGGAAGTTCTAACAGTAACAGCATTATGAACATATCAGCCTCATTTTTAAAAATGTATTTGCAAAAATATGGTGTGGGTTTAGACTCAATACCCAACTTCTCAATCAGAGCATAACTGGTTTTTATCACCATTTTTATGAAGACATTTGAGAAGGGGCAAAATTAAATCATAAGGAGTGTTGCAGAAGAGACTCCCCTACAGTAATGCAGAAGATAGCTCCCAAGCAGAGACATCTATACATACCCAAAGTGGGAATCAGCAGAAACAGTTTAGAGCACCTTCATACCTACACAGTGCAGTGTGCTACTGGGCTCATTGAGAGCATCTAAATGTAACTTTGGACTTAAGAGATCCTTTAAGTCACCTTTTAGTCCCTCTCTATTTTTGAACTCTCTAATGAAATTGAAATCCATGCATCCTAAAAGCTTAACTTTGGTGGTCATGGCTTGAACAGAACTGTCTAAACTTTGAAAGTCTTTCTAAAACACCTGCTTTTGCATGAGCATTTCTCAGCCTTTTTGGCTTAAAGTTTAGAGTGTTTGTGGAGGTTTTGTTGCTTGTCTATTCATTTTTAGAAGAGACCTAATATTCTTATATCCATTATAGAAATTTGAAAAATCTATCAGTGATGTTAATCACAAGCCCATAAAATCTACATGTAGCCTGGGTGAGATTTTTTGTGAAAATCACACTATATTCATTTTACGGTTCCTGTATCACATTGGTCCCTTTTTGACCTTAAAATCTAAGAAAAGTACAGTCAAAGAGTGTTCAGGGAAAGATTAGCAGGAAACTTTGTATCAGTCTGCAGTGAGAAAGAGGAAAAGACTAAACCTTTAATTTTGCAAAGTTCCAAATTGCTGAACTATGCCAATTACTGTTAACAACACTCCATCTGAAAGTGGGTCTAAAAAAAATATTTTCTTGTCCCAGAGGAAAAATCAGGAGTTTATGAGAAATAATTGTATTGAGGTTTGTGATTATAGCCATGAAAACTGCATATTTAATGAGGTGGAATAGCTGTCTTTTTATACGCTAGTAAAGTAGACTGTACTGAAATAATGGCACATCTTGTTGTAGATGAAAAAGTGCCTGCTGGCTTCACTGGTTTCACCAGCTTCTCTCTAAATCTCCCTTGGAGGTAACACCTAGATGTCTCAAGGTGCATGCACTGTAACCACTACTACTACAACAGCACTGAAGAGTAAATATTCTCTAAGCTAATGTTTAGCTACTAGGAGAGGCATTGAAAATAATTCAGACCTCATTGAAGCCCACCTGCACCGAAGTGAAGGCTGCCAGTGGTGAGGGCTACCAGCTGACTGGTGCTGACTATGCCTGGAGGGGCTGCTGGTGGCAAAGGGCCGTGGGGCTTTAAACTTCAGCACAAAGTGATTTTAACTATCTTCCATGTGGTTACCTGCCTTCCTTTAAGTAGGAAGGAGAAGTTCTCCAGTGGGAGAGACTTTGGGGAGTAAAGAGAGGAGAAACTGTGCCAGGCAGGACATCTAGAGCAGGTGGGGGCATGGGCATGGGAAGGAGAGGTGTGAGCAGGAGCCTTGGAAAAACTGGCTTAAGAGGATTTCTTAGGCCGGGAGCCTGGGTTTTGGGATGAAGTTAGAATCTTTTAGCTCAGTAGTGGAGGGAGCAAGGGATGCTGTGTGATAAAAGGGTTTAAGAAGTCAAAATGAGATGAGGTACCCCTAACAATGAATACCAATGGTAAGCAAAGGTATAAACCACCAAAATGTTCCTCTTCCTTTCCTCTAACCCCCATCCTCTTTTTTTTCTGGGTGTTTACCATATGGAAGTCCTGTTTTCAAAAGCTTAAATGCCCCTGGCATAAAGATTGAACTAACCCTTATGATGTCCCTTAACTTTCAAAATCTTTTAATGATATTCCTCTCAATTGACTCTTAGGTATAATAGTTTCTTACTGGCTTGGACAGAAGATCTAGTTTTGGACTAAGTAAGGATAAGAATAAATGCTTCAAACACTCTAAAGATCACTGTTGGATTTTGTACTGTTAAACATGTTCAGAATTAGCCAGGAATAAAGACATTACTAGTGAGGTAAAGGTCTGCAATGGGTTCACAATTAAAGCTGAATGCAAAATGCTACTGAAGAAATCCACAAAAATAAATGGCAAAATGACAGGTTACATTCAATGTCACTAAATGCAAACGAATTCACATGGGGAAAAATATCAATAATAGTATATGCATACTAATGGATTCTAATGAGCTGCTACTGCTCAGAAAATGAATTTTTGGAGCTGTTGTGACTAGTTCTCCTGAGACTTCAGCCCAGTGCTTAGCTTTGATTGCAAAGACAAAATACATATTGCCACTATTAGAAAAGAATGAAACAGAGAACTTAATCATAGCATTTCTCATTTTGAATTCTTTACACATTTGTTGTCATGCCATCTCAAGAAGAGTATTGCAGAACTAGGCTCATCTACCTGCTAGATGACCTTCACCATTCATTTATTCTGAACATAACAAATGTCCAAATACTCGGGAGGCTACTACTTCCCGTGTGCAGAAAGAAACTAGGTTCTCCATCGCTATCTGTGTTGGAGGAGAGGAAGCCATCCCACCTTGCCTCTCAGCTGGAAGGCTAAGGCTTGTTCACATTAAGGCAAACTCACAGTCTGAAGTAGATAAACTTCAGGTGGAAAGTCTGACCAGAGTTTGGGAAGTTCTATTAACAGCCAGAACAGATTTCCTCAGTAATTTCATGGGATACCAGGGATACCAATGTTGGTTAGTACTTCTTCTTCTAGTTCGTTAGTTCTACATCTAAGCAGTACAGTTTGTACTGGTAGCTGTGCTGGTTAAGGCAAGGGGCAATGACCTCAAAGTCAGTTCTTTCTCAATGTATTTTTTGCTCTTGTCAAAGATGGTACCTCTTATGTTCTCTTTGCCACCTTTGGGGATATCGTAGGTTCAGTAATGAGATAGTTTTAACCATCTTGTAAACATGAATCTCTTTCTGCAGCTGGCAGATGACTTGAAGTTGGCCACTGTGATGGCAGCATCTGAATTTGTTTTAAATGGTTTCAAGACAATATAACCCTCAGATCTTGGTGGCCATGGTCCTCTCAGGTAAGACAGATCTCTTCTCCTTACACTACCAATGACCTCTCTCCTGATTCAGTACATTCTTCCCTTCTCTGAACTTAAGACGGGCACCACTGCTCCATAAATGTCACCAAAGCCAAGCAGCAGGACAATTCTGTTGGTTTCAAGGATTGCCCTAAAGGAAATAATTAACATAAGAACATCTGCAGTGGAAGCAACCCACATGAAAGCTACAGTATGTTTTTCTATTTTTCTTCTTCCTTAATTTTAGTTTTCGTAGTCACCTATTAAATGTGGTACTTGATTCAAGTAAATTCTTGCCTCTACAGAAAAGCATGACACAAAATATTTTTTAAGGCCTTTAAAAAGTAAAACCAGAAAGTGTGAAGTATTTTTAAGGTTCAGAATTTCAAAGTCGACATGAACTGTGCAGGGAGAACAGGACTGTCTAAAGTGAAAAATATAGACAGGCATGGGTAACCCAAACCCAGAAGGCCATATGAAAATGTAAGACTATGTGGTTTGCAGGTGAAATAACTTAAAAGTAAAGGAAAAACTCTGGATTACTCTTTCTTCCAGTCAATCTCAGGAAAACAAGGATAGGCTGCAAATTACCCCAATAATAAATATGCTTCTTACAGGTGATTGACCATATGAAGTCATTCATTTGGAGATAAGGTTGGAGGGTAAAGATATGGTGTCAAGTTGGAATATGGGTTTAGAAAGGCTGGGAAGTCAGTCATCCATGGCAAGCTTATCTCTGTCTGTACACACAATTGAAGTGGTAACAACTCTTGTAATTTTATCTTAGGTTTCCTGATATCTGATAGATTTCTTAAGCCTCAACTATGGAAGTCAGGATTATGAAAAAAAAACACCAACAACAACATCCATTAAAAACCAGAAATGTTTAAGACTTATGCCTTAACAGAAAAGCCAGAAAGTATGACCAAAATGCACTCTAAAAATAGCAGGAAGAGAACAAACAGGATGCCACAGCCTCCTGTTTAATAGAAGTTAAATTGATCATACTATTTTTTTGGTGGATGGATTGACTTTTGAAACTTTGGGGCTGGCAAAAGTCCAAAAGGAGAACATTTTAGACAAAAATCAAGCTTGCCTGACAGACTGAGTAGTAGAAACTTCCACCAGACTGGAACCAACTTGCATAAAACTGATTCATTATCTTGTACCAGATGCACGAATTGCATGGCAGAAAATGTATTGCACATGTCAGAACAGTGTTTAGGGAAAAGCTACTGACTAAGCATCAGATTTCCTTATGGCAGTTAGGCCAAAAGTAATCTAAGTATCACAAGATCATGGCTGAATTAGCAGAAATCCCTCCATAGTACTAGAATGCATAACCTAATGTTTGCAATGTTTAAGTTGAATGAACACAATTCATCCTTGGTCAAAATTCTTGGAAGCCCATATAATTACAATAGAGGTGATTTGGTTCACCAGGAACATTGAATGACATAAAATGTAATTACTACACACAGGCTGTATTATAAGCAGCATATGCCTTCTGTTTGACATTCATAAAAGAAATCTGGCCTTCAAAGTGCCAACTTTAAATGTGGACAAGACATGTTGATTTCCCTGTAGAAATCTCTTGCGCTGACCAGTGCAGTATGAATAATATCTCAAGAAATTCTGCAACCAGATATGATTCTAACTCCTCTCTTGGGTTTAGATTTCTACCTCTTCTCTTGTATTTTGTGACCAGATATATCACCAATATTCTTTGAGTGATACACAAGCTCCCTTCTACAATTTTTGGTGTTGGGACTTCTGAATAACAAAAATAGGCATTGCTTGAATAGGATACATTCAGGGTGGGGAAACTAGTCCTTGCCAATGCTGTCTGGGCTTTTCAAAAACATTTTTAGGCCAAACATTAAACACAAATGTTTGTCCAATAATAACATGAAAAAAAAAGCACGTACTCGCATGCCTTACAAAATGAAGTCGTGGGTTGAATTGGTGCCCCAAGGCCACAGGTTTTTCCATGCTTGTTATACTTCAAATTTAGTTGGGATTTTGTATCAAATGTGTATTAGTAGATGGAAATTAAAAGTCTAAATACCACTTTTGATCTAAGTTCAATGGCTATGAACCTTAGATGGATACTCTTGAATTTGCTATAGAAATAGGTTCCAGTGTGCAAATGTAAATGAAGTTTTGTTTCCATATTTATGTATCTGTCTTATTTTAAACTACAAAAATATGAAAACACTCAATGGAAGCTATTTTATTCCTAGAAGCCAATCCTGGCCAGAAAGACAAGATGTAGGCTACTGTGTGGCCCCACATTCACTAGCTAGTACTCATTTGAAGAGGACACTTTGGGAAAATATTATCTGTATTTGGGTTTTTTTCTAATCTTGTTTTTTGTCTTGGTTTGGTTTTCGTCCTTCTTTCTATTGGCTGCAAGGCAGACTCTGTGTTGTGCAATATGCATGAAAAGACATCAGAAATTACAGTGAAGAACAGACCACTGCATTTGTCTGCAATGGAAAAATGTACATCCTCTAAAAAAATATTTTAAAATCAAAGTTTGTAAGTTGTCATTTATTTGGCATGTTATTGATCAAGAACAAGTCATTGGGACTTGCCAGCTTGGCATACGTGAAAAAAAGTAAAATAAACCAAATAAAATCACTAGGGCACAAAGTGTGTGATGTAACCCCTATAGATGACACACTCTGGAATAAAAATGGATTGTGGGTTGTGAGCATTTTTAAAATTTGCTGACATCTAATTATTTGCTGCAATCAGTCTTCTGTTACATGAGTTAGGAGAACTGCACTTTTCAGTGGGAATGTTCTGCCTCTAAGGTCATAAAGACTTGAGCTGTTTTCCTCCAAGGGTTTGATGGGGGCTGAACAGTTCTTAGGATGCCTCACCCCGTGTGATGTGCTAATGGGAGACTGAAGGGTGTTAGCATCACCCCAAAGCAAAAAAGAAAAATTCAGTCATTCTTGGCAATGTTCCAGGATGGTCTCCCTTCAAATTAATTTGTGCCTTTCTTCAGTTTCATGAGGAATTACGGACTTGCTGATTCCCGCCAACATTAATATCACAAAAACCAGAAGAAATAAGTGCAATAGAAATATTTAAGGCCAAACTCTACACTTAGTTACTCTTTGGTAAGGTTAAATAACACTGGCCTGATTTTCAGTACTGGGGAGCATTTCAGCTGTGGGCATTTAATACTTCTGCAAAGGAATGTCCCAGTTCTCCATAGTATCCTTTCATTTGGAGTTGTATTTTTTTTTCCTGATACTATATCACACAGTTTTTCTTCCAAATTCTCTTTTCCTTTGAAGTTTGTTATACTGAAAAAAATAAAGCTGCTTAATGAAATTTTTATTATGTTGGTGCACTTTGCATGGTGAATTGGGGACTGAAAGACAAATCTGATTAGTCACTGTGGCAATCAGGTGTAAAGGCAGTACATTGCTGTGCCTTTGATCCCAGACCATCAGCAGTCTCAAAGTGCCATGGCTGATCTTGCCTATGGAAAGATAGTTTTGATTTGATGACTTAGAGTCCAGGATTAAACACACTGCCACATATGCAGTGAAATTACAGCACTGATGGTGCCTGGCTGTTGAAAAAGAGAAAATATAATAGTTGTAAAGGACAAGGTGTAGGGGTTTGGTGGGGTTTTGATTTTGGTGTTTTGCTGTGGCTTTTTTTAAATAAGGGAACTATTTAAAACTCAAGTTTTTCCACGTTTTTTTAAAGTGATGATTTAATAAGGCTTTAGTAAAATGGCTGACAAATTGAAAAGAAAAGCAGCCTCTATAGGTAGAAGCAAACTGTAGTCAAGATGGATTTTCTTTGGATTGAGGTAGGTTTGTCTCTCTAAATATAGAGGTGGTGTCAAAGATTTGCAGTGGAATGTGGAAACAAATTAAATTTGCCACTATTTGACATCATTCATTAAATCATAGAACATTATATCATTCCTAAACTTTAGAGGGGCTGGAGGAGGCCATCTATCTATCCTCCTGTCCTCATAGATATCTCTGTCAAGCTATCTCTAACCGTGCAGGCTCTACAAACCTTCACATAATCAGTGCTTCACTACTGTGGTGGTTAGAAAAAAAAAAATCCTAATAGCAAACTTGAATTTTTCTTGATGCAGCTTTGGCATGTTATTCCTTGCCTAGGTCATTGTAAACATGGAGAACAGATTCTTCTTTTCTTTACAACAGCTTTTTGTGTCTTCTCTTCTCATCCCAAGCAGTTCATCTTTTTTGATAGGGCAGAGGTTTCTAGATTTTTCATCATTCTCACTACATTTTTCTGGGCCATCTCCAAGAAGGGCATATCTCCAAGTGCAGCAGTCAGACTCTAAACACAGTATTCCAGATGGGACCTGTTGAATCTTTTGGAGGCTAACCTACTGGTCAAACAGGAGCTTGCTTTTCCTGCAATGGCAAGACACCATTGTCTCAGCCTGTGAGCTGCTGAAGCCTCTGCTCTGCTTTTGCAGGACTGCTACATAGCAACATGTTGCCTTGCCTATAATTGTGGAAATGATTATTCCTGCCCCAGTTCAGGACCTCAAATTTGTCTTCAGGGTTTATACAAATACTTTTTCCTGAGGACTTGTCCTCGAGGTTGGATACTTTGTTCACAGGCATACATGATTCCCAAAGCCACGGGGATAAGTAAGTTACTTTTTGAAACATTCTCATCAAAAATGGTAAGGGGCAGAAAGGAGGTGATAACAAAAACGTGTAACAACACAGACTTGCACGTAGCGTTTCATCTTACTCCAAGTATGCTTAGGGGAAGTGTTTTCTATAAGGTAACATAGGAAACAGTATTAGTGCTAAAATAACGTACCATGAGTAGTAGTTTGGCTGGTACGGGCAACCATTGCAAGCTTCTTCTGCCATCACAGCTTTTGTTAGGTTAGTGGGGAAAAAGATGCCACAAGAACTCTGCAAGTAGGAGACAGAAATGACCTAGGGCTTTCTGTGAGAAAAAAGACAGAAAACCAGGTTGATTGCTATATACCCAAGAGGTATGATTTTCTTTTCTTTGGACTGATTTACAATCATCTTATCATGTCCACTTACATTGTATCGACAAAGATAATTTTATATTACTGTTTAAGACAATGAAAAGGATATCTACTGCTGACTTTGCAGCTGTGTTCACATGATTATTCTTAGTTGTAGATACTATAAAACCGTAATATTACCTAAGTAAGGCAAGATTTTCTGCCCTAATAGCACCCTTGCTTTTATGTTTTCTTTCCTTAAATATCCATACGATAATTATCTACATATGTTTGTTATCATTATATTATGTTAATTTATATGCCATAACTATATTGTGTTTTTCTTTGCTTTTTCATTGTACTGCATATTTAAAATATAAAATACAATTTATTTTATATACTACCAGAAAAACTTTTGGGACGCATTTTTTTGGACCTTTTGAATCCCTGAATTATGTGCAGGAGATCAACAAAATGAGATATAATGAAAGAATGAGGTCTGAACTTTTTCGGTGTTATGAAATAAACACAACTTTTTTTTTAGTAAGTAGAAGACTGAGGAGTTATGGAGAAAGGTAGAAAGTCTCTACTCATATTCAAGTGTCTGTGACTGTCTGTTGACAGAGAACTGGATGTAAATGTGCCGGAGTGACAACTGCATATACCTGGTGATCTTTTCAAACCACTCTGTGGGAGTTGGCAGAGTTCACCAGCTGGCAAGTGCATTTCAGGTTTCTCACATAATCTCATTTTTCAAGAGTGTACACACAATTTTAGGTAATCTCCTTCATAAACATAAATGTATGCTGGTGACTTAATAATTTCACTTCTTTGCTCTGGAGCTTTTCTTACCTGCCCAAACTCAAACTCAGGTCTTTTCATATGTCCTGGGAATCCATAGATGTCAAAATTAGTACAGCCCATTCCATGTGCTTTCCTGTGCATGTCTTCTCCCATCTGCACCCTTAATCATCGTGAACTCATCTTCCCTATCATTCAGGCCCATAACAGTGACTTTCTTCCATGACTTTGGATCCATATGCTTCTACTGAGACTGCCCCTGAATTTTTGTAACTCTGTCTACAGCTGTAAGATAGATCTTTTCAGTTCACCCATGGAGATAGGATTTTCATTAAAGTTGCTATTATATCTCAATTATCTTAGCATCATAATCTCTACTACCTTAGTGACATATTGGCTTTTCTATAACCTTCCTCAGCCAAAAATGAAAGTTTCCATCACCTGCTTTTTGTATTTTTAAAGCAAACCCTAACTTGTTTTCTCCTGTAATGCCTCCATCCCACCTTCCCAGGACTCCCTAGAAACACCCTCAGACTTGCCCTGTTGCTCATTAGATTTCTCATGAGTGTTGCTTCAGGGACAAACAGGTGAGCTGTCAGTATTAACAGCAGCAGAGTGTTTACAGCTGCGGTCCTGTGACCTTGAAGACCTCAGAGCTTATTGGGTCAAACTAGCTTTTTGTCCTCTGTTTGTAGAGCACATAGAACAGCTGAATCCAGTTTTGTGTCTGGGTTCTTAGGCACTATTACAGTAGGAAAAATAACTACAATTAATAATGACAATGTCCCAAGGAAATGACGGCATGAAAGCTGTAGAGCAGAGTCATGCTTTGTGTATACTCTTGCAGTGCTGGTGTTTACAGTAAATCCACACCTATGTGTCTGAGTAGCTTTGATTTCCTATGATTCACCCTATGCCAGCTTCTTCCCAGCCATTTGTTGTATTGTTTCCATTAGATACAGAAATAATACAAGAATTATCTTAAATTGGTCTAATTCTGTCCACCTAGACTCAGACTCGTCAGAGACAAACTAAAAGCTTTGCTCCAGCAGTGCCAAACAAGCACAATCAGAAGTAGCTAAATTACCGGTAAGGGATAAGGAAGAAAAGTTAAAAGAGAGCTCATCTTGTGCCGTTCCAGTATGCTGAAGAGAGCACTTGGGTAGTCAAGACAGTATAAGTTCAGGTATGATTTAATGTACTCCGCAGCAAGCTGCCAGGTGTCCTGACCTTGAGAATAAATCCTCAGACTCGAGTGTTTCTCTGGCGTAGAAGGCAGCACAGTTTGAGAGGGAGCCTGTGGCAGGAACAGCAACATCTACGTGGGTTTGCTGGTGGGGCATGTGTCTGGTTTACAGCCTCTCATCTGTAAGCGCAAACCCCATGAGGCTTTTTATGTTGCTTTTCTTTCTTACTTTAAATGTAACCTTTTCTCACTTTCCATTTTAAATGGAACCTCTTTTCCACTTGGGAGGGCTTTTTAGTGTCTGGAGTATTTTTCATTTTTATAAGGAAAAACCACTTGACTAATACATTTTATGGTATAAAGATCACTCCTTTTTGGGTTGCTTTGGGAGTCCAAGGAAATGCTAGATGTCAGTAAGTGTAGATGATGCCAGTGTATAGCATAGTTTATAGTATTGCAGTGTCAAGGCAGATGATCAAAGATATCACCTGTTACAAGTACCTTTGAAAATCTTTCCCATAGGCCTCTTGCTTGTCAAAGTCAGCCTCTTAACTAAAATTCTTGGTATGAAGGGGAGTTCTCTGCAGAAAATATACAGATAAAATTCCACAGAACATATAATTAAAACAAGAGCACATAGCATGCTATTTTATACAGAAACATTACCAGGACAGTCCAAGGATTAGCCACTGGATAAAAGAAGTGTTGAAAACAAACTTGAAAAAGAAACTAATGATGAACATGCGTGGTTATGCATAGTTCTTGTACTTCCAAGCAATGAAAAGCTTTAAAAGTTTAATCAACATTTTAAATAATTCAGGCATTCCTCCCTCTATTTTATGTATTCCCTACTTGGAGAGCACAAGGAGACAGTATTTCCTCAGCTTTAGAAGTAGCAGCACCAAGTCACAGTCTCATTGAACTGGCTTGAATTAGAAGAGGACGAATTCTGTTTGTGATTTTATTTTTCAGCTCAGTCGCTTCTAAGTGACTGCACTTTCTGGAGGTAACAGCATATTTTAGCACTGTGTGCCTCTAGCAGTGATAACACTTAATCTTTAAAGTTACTACCAGAGACTGTTGTGCAGAAAGGCTCTTGTTTATATTTGCTGCTGTGGAAACCAAGGTCATTGCTAAATCTTGTGTATCACATTGGGGGTGCAGAAAGTAAAAGACTGCACTTGGGGGAGCAAACAGGACAGGTGACCCTAAACTGATCAACGAGCTATTCAATCCCACACATGTCATATTCAGTATAAAGTGAAGTGAACATGAGAGTCAATCTCTCTTCTTCAATGGCTGGTGTCTGAGGTGGACTTGTCCATTCTGCCTTTGATCCTAATCGATGCAGTTCTGAATCCAGTTCCAGATTCCAGCTCCTTAGTCTGTTTCCCATCTGCCATGTAGTCGAGTCTGGGACTTCCCCAGTGCCTGCTCCACAGCATCAGTGGTGATGTAATTGTTGTCGGAGGGGCTGGGTTCCATATTTGGTTTGTATATATTTCATTTTATTATTATTTTTATTAAAGCTGTTTTAATTTTCTTTCCATAAGTCTTTCTCCCTTATTCCCTTCCTCTTCCTCTTTGGAAAGGGAGAGGGTTTAATAGAAAGTATCTGTCATTTGTCTAGAGGCCAGCCCAGTCCCAACCCTTGATACGCATGAAGAGCGGTGCAGTTACCCATGTTGATTTTTCGGATCAACATATATAATTTTGGCCTGGATCGACCAGATGTCTTCTATTTTATTTTTATTTTTGGGAGTTCTTGGGGTGTTATCACAGGCTGGAGGATGCTACCAAACAGCAGTTAGCATGAATTCACAGTGCTTTGGAGAGAACAGAAACTATGGGCTTAGATTGCTCCATACCAGTTGGCTTCAGTGCTGGAGGGTGGTCCCAGCTAAATTGAGCTGTGTTGGGACAGGGCAGAAGGCTGTATGTCTCATATAACACTGTAAGAGTGTTCAAAAGTACCTCGACTACTGAGATGTTTCCTATAACCAGTTGCATCCAAAGTGTTTTTCAGAAATAAGCAAAGAGGTGAAAAGACCACTACATTATAATGGTGACACTCCTTAGGCATCCATGGCATTGAACACATGGTGAAAAATTCACCTGAACTGTTTTCGCATGGTAAGAACAGACCATCTTCCGTGGCCACCACCCCAGGAAACTAAGATAAAAACTCAGGCTAGATTTTAAACCAAACACAGCTGCTCAGAAGGCCCATGTCTGGTGATGCTGAACGCTGCTTCCAGCTGCTCTCAACTCTGGGGAAATCTTATGGGAATGGGCATCTCTAGGAAGGAAAGAAAGAGCACAACGTGTGGGCAAGCTACAGTGGAAATGTAATTGCATACAAGAAAGAGAGGGATTTTCAGAAGCACTGACAGAAAAGGAGTTTTCCTTCTTAGTAGAGAAGCTGCTGGATCAGGCCCTAAGTGACCTTCCGAAGGAAAGCAAAACAACCTGGCAGGTCTGACGGAGCTCAGGAACAAACCCAGCTGTCCTCTAACACTGATGATTGAGCTGCTTGTTATGCTCTAACTTTCCTAATTTTCAATATACAATTATTTCACCACTGAAATGGAAGGCCTAAATGCAAAAATAAAATCTGACAACTATAATTTTCCATCTGGCAGGAACGCATCGTGTCTCCAGAGTGAAAAGTGCTGGACTGGTGCAAAATATCTTGGTTTAAATTTAAACCAGTCAGTCGTGGTATTTAGTGACATCTAGGGACTATCTTCCAGTATTGCATTTTCTGGAAACAACATACGCCTCCAAACAGCAACCAAGGTTTGATCTCTAAACCTTTGCTTCCAGCCGCGGTGGTAACTATTGAAGTCTGTGGGTAGACACTTCCATCTCTACAGTGACTGAGAAATGCAACAGGTCATGGTCTGTGGAAATAGAGACAAGCTGAGGCAATACTTTATATTTTAAATTAAACATTCTGAGGTACTTAAATATTCACCTGAATAGAAAATTTTTGCCATAACTCAGGTTTACACTCTTTTCCTCCCATGGAATTACATGCCATTCACCTTTTGTGATCAATTTTCAAAAAAATGCCACAGTAGTCTTAGAGCATTCTGACAAAGGCTGCACTGAAAGTTTTTTCATTGGAATAAACATAAAAATAAATAACTTCTCATAAAATTCTAAAACTCTGTGGCTGATGAATTACTTTTTATAAAGCTAAAACTGCTACCAGAAAAATTTGGAACTGCACAGGCATGCTGGATGTGTCCATGGCCCAGCTGTATATATTGCCCAGGGCTGTGCTTGCCCCTCCACGAGACACAGTGAGCAGAGGAGGATGTATTTACTCAATACATAGTAAATATAGAGGGGTGCAGGCAGTGTGTGCTTGATCACATTTTAGAGAATCTAAGTTACTATTTTAGAGTTATCTAAGTTAAAGTATCCAAGTTATGTTATCATAAAGCATTATTGGTTAAGAAACAAGATTCTTGTCAATGCATTTCTCATTTGTGTGAATTCAACAACCGTAAGTGAATAAAGTTTCTTCTTAACCAGCATTTCTCCTCTTTCAGTCCCACTTTGGAGAGTTGGTCAGGCTGCTTTTAATTCAGTTTACCCTTCGAGTCCCTTGACATTGGTATTTCTAGGCATCAGCCAGTTGGAAAGCAACTGCTGAGCTGTAGGACCAAGTATGACCATCCCATAACCTACAGTCTCTTACTGCACTGCCATCCTGGGAGGAGTTACAGCAGCTATATCAGGGCAAGGGGAAAGGGCTAACATCATGCTGCTTACCCTGGGCAGTGGGAAGCTTCCAGCTGGGCTTGGCATGGAAGTGCAACAGAAGCAAGTCATGGGCAACACAGGTGTTTGGGAGCATCAGTGCTTTCCTTAAACAGACCACTGCAGGAGTCAATGTGAACAGGATAAGGTATGTCCCAAACTAAAACACTTCCACTAAAATTTCCCCCTTCTCTCTCACTCAAATCTGCCTGAGATTACAGAATTGAATGCAAAAACCAGACACCTTTGGACATACCATTCTGCATGAAAAATATTCTGGAAATTTAGTTCTTATGACAGGATTCTTTTGAACTCGGAATTACTTTGCTAAGAAGCCAGCTGTGCTGTAAAAGCAAACAAGCCCATGCTTGGTGGACCGAACATCAGGAAGAGCCATAGTGGCATCATGGGACCTTGCACTGTAACAGTAATTGTGTTGCCAGCACCTGTGATCCCTGATAACCATACCAGAGGCTGTTCCTGCTAGGCAAGAAAAGGCATGAAAGGACCTTGTAGTTTAACATCCCAGGGTAGGCTCTATATAGGAGCACTAGAGCCCATGTCTATCGCACTTCCCAAATCTAGTGAGGTATGTCAGAGCATTTCAGCATTTCTTAGCTATCTTATCTGTGGAAGAGTCTCCTTTAGAACAGGATTTGAATATATGGTGGGCAGTCTTTACTCTGGCCATCAAAGCAGCTCAGCAGAGATGACATGTAACTCTGGTACCTTAATCTCCAAAAACATGGTGTCAATTTTGACCTACATCTCTGGTGTGGCAATCTCAGTAACTAGCTCTGCTGACAGTTCATTTCTAAGTAAGAGATTATGTACCAAGGAGTGGTGGAGGACAACATGCTTTCTTGTTTATTTGTTTTATTTTTAAACTAGGATATGTTTATTGAATGTTGCCTGTAACACTACACTGCTGGGAGGGATCTCAGTGCCTTTCATTCCTTGAGGTTTTCAGGTCCATGGTTATTCCGCTGGTCTCTGGAAAGTATTTACTGCACATGCTTATGACCAGGGAGCCATTTGTGCTATTACAAACATATTGCTGATTAAATAGCCCTGTTCTGAGTTTCATATTGCACATATTCACAGGGGTACTCCAACTTTCATTACACACCAGGAAGACCATAACGATGATGCCTACTCCTGGACCACTCAGTTAGGCAGCACTTATACCATGGGTCTAGGCAGTCATGCACCCCTTTTGTTTCCTGCTGCTCCACTGACAGCCCCACCAAAAGAGTGGCTACATCACACCAACCTCTGCTCTGCACGAATGCAGCTCCTGTACCTTCCTGAGTGAAGCAGCTTGTGCCTGGTTGACCTTGAATGGAGGCGAAGAAGGCATGAAGCTACTGGCACCAGTCCACATGCCCTTGCCCTGCTGTTCGGTGGTCGCTTGAGGTTCCAGTTCTTCTCCCTTCTGCCATCTGCTTCATATAGACTTTTCTCATGTTAATTACTAACCTACTTATTTGCTTATGAATAGGATAAATTGTGTTTCTCCCTGGAGAAATCAAGTGCTCCCAATTTGAGGTTCCTTCAGAGAGAAACCTCTCCCCATGCTTGACAGAAATAATTGCCTTTGCCCCAGTGTAATGACAAAGAGAGAAGCAACCTCTGCAGACCAGCAGCTTAGTGACTCTATCTTCTCTTCCTAACGGCTGGATTAGAGGCTTTATGCTTCCAGACTCTGGAACAGTTTCCATCTCTCAGAGAATACAAATAATTGCTACGAACAAACTGTGCTATCACAGTTGTCATATATTTCTTGGTTGAGTTATCAGCAATAACTTATCTATTATGCAAGGTTTATTGTTTTGGCACCTTTGGGAAACGTACATGAAGCACAATGATTATAAATCACATTGCATTTTGACAGTATCTTAAGATTTATGGAGAAACTAAAGTGAAAACAGAACCATTTTGTATGTGGAAAGGATGGGAAAATTATTGATTCAAAAACCAGTTAGAACGGTCTCAGTTTAGTAAGACAATGTGAGCATAAGTTTAACTTCATATCCATGGAATAAAGCCAGTGACCTGAAAATAGTATGGGATTTTTAAGCAGCTTCACAGGAGTCAATGGGGAGCAGGGAGGGAAACGTTTTTAATTTCCAAAGACACAGGTAGACTGACAGAGAATGCTTTTGAAAATCCTGCCTGCACTTTGCACTGTTTATAATACGTTAACAGTCACGAGGAAATTTTTTCTATTTGGTTTTCAAGGAAAAATGTTTTCCATCAGAACAGGGGGAACAGCTAAACTACAAGGAAGCCTAATTACATTCATGAATCTATGTTTGACCCAGTGACCCTGAAGCTGTAATGCCACTGCCATTTTCCCTGAAAAATATTTGACTTTTGGTCTCTCTTGTACAGATTCTTCATTTCCTCCTAGGTCCTGTAATATACCTCCAATCATTAAGATGATTCCCAGAGCATGGAAGTGAGTGACCTAATTCCTTATAAGCTGAATAAATCAGCCCACCTGAGTCATAGGCAAAGATTTCAGCTTTGAATCAGTTGGAAAATACTTTGTGGCAGAGGTAGCTGCTTCTGTTGTCCCATGCAATGAGGGTAAGCTGGCTGTCACTCCTGCCTCTGGCTGTCAGTCCTGCCCTGGCTGCCTGCTCAGGTAAAGGTATTAGGCTCATGATATCCATCTCTGATGGCAGCACAAATCTGCATCCTCAAAAAGACATATCTTATGCTTAAATTGTTGTTTCGGTAAGATGTCACCTAGAATACCAACTTGGTGCATTTTGATGAATTGAAATTTGATTCCAACTGAAAAATGCCATTATGGTAAAACCTGGGTAGTTTGAAACAAACTAAATTGCTTTGGGTTGGATTAATGCCTAGTTTGAACAAAAGCTTTTTTTTAAATATGCCAATATTTCCACCTCCAAATTAGTAATTATATTAGGCTGGCCATAAACTTTCATCAACCCATATTTTAGAGGTCAGCCACTAAACCAAGTTATTAATTAATGCACATAGATATAATTCTTAGTTTCTAAAGTAGAGACAAAGTAATTAAAAAAAAAAAAAAGAATCAAAATGAAGGGATCTTGGTTAGGAAATTCCTATAAAAACTAAATCAGAAGAAATAAATGTCTTAACCAGATGATTATCACAGAAAACCACAGTGAAAAATGACAAGTCCAGAAGTAAGAAAGGATACAAAATGTGAAAAATATCTGTATTAATAGATAACAGGCATGAAAGATTCTTGTATTAATAAAGCTTTAAACACATATAGTTCTATTTTTTGTCCTCAAGAAATACCAATGACCAACAGCAGGAGTGGTGTTATGGATATTACAGATTTCCAGCTGAACACACACAGAAGCACATGAATTACTGAGTATGGGACATCAAGTCCCAGGATAACAACTTGTCCAAAAGCCTTTGTGTTGCTGAAAACCAGCAGTTTAGAAACACAAGGCTAAGGCTTCTTTGAAAAGAGATGATGATTGATGGTTCATTTAATACACTATATGACCAAATCTTTGATCATCAGTGACAGAAGGTGCATGAGTTTTCATTGCCTATAAAGGATAGTCTTAAACTTCAAACGACACTTTGCCTACTCAATGGCAGTTCTGTTTACCAGATTATTCCATTATTTGCACTATTTTATAATCCCTAGGTCTTATAGGAACTACATCTAGGCTTATTTAGGCTCACTTGCTTATGAAAGATTGGAACAGATGATCTTTCAAAGTGCCTTCTAATTTGCCTAAGCACGCACTACACACAGTTTTTTCAGTCTTTTTCGCACATTTACTTCCACTCAATTTGTCCTTAATTAATTCTCCTTAATTTTAGGCTATCAACTGAATTAAGAACTTAATGGCTTGAGATACTGTGAAGCCACAAAAACTGCCCTGTAGACATGTCCATTTCCCTGAGAGGCCATGGAGGGGACTGGGATGCCTCAGACACACGCCCAAGCAAATCTGGATAACTGGTTTAGTGTTGAAGTTACAGGCAGGTGAAGAGATAGGAGTTGGATTTTTTTCCGTCTTCTACAACAAAACTTTTCCTTTGAGACTGTTGATTAACTTTGTAGTTGATAACAGACAATGTCTTCCTTCTTCAGGCAATTAATCAATTTCATGTGGCCACAGAAGAACAACTGATACATAACTGTTTGTTTTCCTTCATTACCTCTCTAAAACATGGAGTCTTGATCCCTACTGGAAATGAATAAGGAATGGAGTGGAAGTGGGGAAATATAAGTGGGCAGAGTATTCTAAAGACTTTTTATGTTCATTGTAACTTGACTCTTTTCAGATGAAATAGAAGAGCTGGTAAGGCTACAATCTAGTGTTGAATGTGCCTGTGTATCACCCTGGAAACTTGCAGCCAAGGTTATGAATCAGATTGCGAAAGCTGATGTTCACATAACTAAACATTCTCTAAACCAAATGCTACCTGTGGCTACTGCCTGCCACAGCTTGCTGTGCTGGAGGGGATATTCATAGCACTGACCCCAGGAAGGGCTTGGCGAAGATACTCCCCAGCAGCTGAGGAATAGCAATAAGAGAATTTCATGGCATGAAATGCAATGTTGGTGCCTTAGTCCTCTGAAAGGAGGGGTCAGTGGAGAATTTCTGCAATATTGGATCGATTATCTTCTTTCTCTGTGGCCAGCATTTCATCCCACTTATAAAAATGATCCAAGAATGAAATAGCAGTAAAACATTACCATAACTCACCTTCCTGGGATAGGAAGGTTTGGGTCTCCTTACCCAGAATCTCACGTTCCGGGTGTGGTGTACACAGTGCCTGCAGTGCCTTCTGTGCTCAGGGGCCGTTGGCAAAGCATCACCAGAAATATGTGGGATTCAAGCATGAGATACATGCTCTTAAACGTGGCCCTGATTCTATGGTGCTCCTCTTTGTCTGCTGATCCTGCATACTCCCAAACGTCAGGATTCTCTTTGTTCTCATTCCTTGTTCTTGTTGAGGGGGCAGGATGCAGGAACTCAGGGCACAGCTCAGTGCCTGAACTATGCCTTAAACTAAGGTCATTTAAGTTAGAGCTAGGTAAACAAACTAGCTGAGACTCCTAATAATGTTCTTTAAATGTTTATTTACTGCATTCCAGTGGTGTGGCTTACACACTATCGAATCTACTTTTGTCAAATGAAGGAAGAAAAGAAAACCATCCTCCTCTGCACTGAGAGCCTGGAAGCCAAGTTTCTGTCTGGAACAATCTTGAGGGGCCAATTTATAGACATCCGGAAATACAGGTTTATAAAGAAAAGGCAGAGTGTCTCAATGCCATTCATGCAGGTGAAGATTGCTACATTGCCTTAAAAAGCAGAAACACACCAGTAAAAATCCTGTTAGAGGATGTTAATAATAAGCTTTTAATCTGTTATTTTTGAAGGAATTCTTCTTCTTAAATGGAAAGGAGTGAGGGAGATCCCACTACCTTACCTGTCTGAAAACTACATCAGGTTTACCTGTCTGAAAACTATTTTCATAAAACTTGTGTTACAGTTTACATATCCTCATAAGTGTAAATACTTTTCTCCTAAAAATGCTGTCTTTGGGTAGCACACTCATACGATTTCATGAGATGGTGTATGTGAACTTAAATCTAGAGTTTAATTTTCCCAAGTTGAGAAACTTTTGCTCCTAAAATGAAGTGATTCATCAGTTTTCAATGGCAAGATTTGATAGTAAATGGGGAGAACTTATTTATAGGTATGAACATTACAATATGGCAGACAGTCTTAAATAGTTCACCACAGTTCAGCTGAAGGGATCAGATGATCCCAGTACACTGAAAGTACTGGCACAAGGTGCTGGAAGTCTGGTAGAAACCATTATAAATACACTCATCACATTGACTGTGGTAGCTTTTGACTAGAGAATAATAAACTTACTAGCTATATTTAATGAAAGAAAAACACAAAACAGTTATCTCCTGAACCATTTATCAGTATTCATGATTGCAGAACAATTTTGAAGAAAAATATAAGATGTGGAAGAAATGCAACAATACTTACCAAATATGGATCATGCAAGGCTTATCTGGCAGCCTTTGTGATAAGCTATTCCTGGGTGAGGGTGATGAACCAGAGCCAAACTATCTGAACTTGTCTAAAACACTTGCTATAGCTTTTGATGATGTCCTACATGAAAACCGAACTGAGATGGAGAAGATGAGGAAAATGGAAAGTGATCACCAGGATGGAAATACCCAATAGGGAGAAAGTGAGGTGTTACTTCAAGAAGGTATCTATGGAGCTGAAAAGGGTTTTTCTTGACAGAGATTGGTCATGAGATGATGCTGATTTAATATTTTAATTGATGGTCTTCCCACACAAAATGGGTACTTACAAATTTTGCTAAAAAAGCAGAACACTGAGAAGCAGTACAAGCAGAGAGGGAGTCAAGATCTGGACAATCTTGAGACCTGAATTTATAGAAATAGAGTGAAAGCTGAAAACACAAGAGTTGAAGTTAAAGCACCAAGGGACTACAAATTAGCTTCAGAAGTAACATTATTAAAGATTAAGCAGTGGAAGGTTCCCAGTGTTCTGATGACAAAGTGTAAACTGACTTTTAAAAGCCCAAAGACATGTTTTCTTTCTTGTAAATTTTTCTCAAAAATGTGGCTTTGCTGAATAAGCTTGGATTTCATGACACATTTACCTGCTATTCTACTTTCCTTCTTCAGTAGTATATTTTTCTGTTTCTCAGTTTCTGAGTGTTTGGAAGCTATTCTCATGAAAATCACTGGGAAGGAAAATGAAAACCATAAAGAAATAAGAGGAAGAGTTTTTGTGTTTCAAAACAGCAGCAAAAATGAGCAACCTGCTCACTGAATTTTCCTTTGCCTTTCAGCAG
This sequence comes from Brachypteracias leptosomus, assembly GCA_013401335.1. Classification (NCBI taxonomy): domain Eukaryota; kingdom Metazoa; phylum Chordata; class Aves; order Coraciiformes; family Brachypteraciidae; genus Brachypteracias; species Brachypteracias leptosomus. The sequence continues at coordinate 18,084 of VYZX01027899.1, read as the reverse complement.
GATGATGCAAAAGGCAGAAAAGGACTTTTTGAAGAGGAAAGCAGATGTTTGCTGGAGAAGGTAGCTTCTACACAGGGTTTCAGACAGCTTGGCAGGGTCATGTATTTTCACTGATGCACTAAAAGAAAACCTCAACGTGTGTCAGTAGCAGGGCTATTGAAGGATGAGGTCGCCAATGAGCATGGCTGCATACATTCAGCTTGCAGATGGGCTTAAGCAGCAGCTTGTGCAGGGGGAGATTGATTTTACCACATCATCCAGCTCTTGTGTAACACAGTTTCTGGACCTCACTTGTGGGAAAACTAGTTTTTGGGGGTACCCACAGGCAGTCAGGAGGATTACATTAATCAGAGCAGGTGCAGGGGACAAGGTCTGAGTAGGTTATTGAAGAACATACTTGGGAAGAATCAAAGGGGTGTGTTTTCTTCTGGTGGGGATTTTTTAAGGGCAACCTGCCAAGCATTTCAGCAGCTAATTATATTGGGAGTTTATTTTTTGAAGTGTTTATAAGTGATCCAAAAAGAGGGAGGTTTGATTCTTCCACTTGACATGTGCCAAATATAATTGGAATGATCACACACTGGTCAATCTGTGAATAAATTGGATTTGCAATTTTGGCAATCACCCGGCTTTTGAAAGGCCCTCTGGAAATCAGGATGGTTTGTTTCATGCAACGCTGACAGCTTGTGCACAAAAAAAGAATAGAAAAATAAGCACTTTCTTGCTAGACAAATAAGATCTAGGATGAAATCTTACTCCTTTTGAAGTTGATGGCAAAATTCCCATTGGCCATGATTTCACCCCAAATCTTTCAGCAGTGAACCTAGTAGTTTCTAGTAGATCTGCAGAAAAAATATTATGAAAAGTAATCTGATAAAGTTTTTTTTCTTCTTACAAACATTCCCAACTATAAACACTGCATATGACCAAGCTGACATTGTCCTGTCTGTAAAAATTCCATCATTTACAGAAATTAGGAAGCAAGGGATTGCTTTCTTTAGGTCAATAACATAATGGCAGCGGTAATGTCTAAAAGTTCTTAAAACAAAGGCTGAGGACTTTTTCAGTCCTATCTTCAATATATTTACTTCTCCATCCAGTCCCTTAACTTTATCAGCCTGTGTCCTGGTTTTGGCTGAGATAGAGCCTGTCATTTTGAAAGACTGGCTCAAAGTCAGTTGTTTTGAGTAATTTCTTTTGCTTGTACTCCTTATGCACTCTTCTACCTTATTTTCAATCTTCCTTCTTTCAAAGTCTGGGAGGTTTAATTTTAAAAAAACCTAGAAGGAGAATCAGGAAATAAGTAACAATTTCCTGTTCTGAATTTTGCCATTTCATCTGTTCTCCCTACTTTTCTTGTAAATTTTAAAAATTTTATTTTAGGATTTCCCGAATATTTTAATTAGAGATGAAAGAACTACAAGATTCCTATACCCTATTTTTATATTTTTTAAACTACTTCATTTATGCCCTAATTCAGCAAAGCAACTTAATTCCCTCTTAAATTTAGCATTTGTTAAAGTCCGGTGTGACTTAAGCAGATGTTGAATCCTTTTCTCAAGAGAAAGTGAATATATCTATACTTTCACCTATAGAACATCAGACTGCATTTTNTATTATGTTAGTTGTCAGGACAAACCCCAAACTTCAAGAGAGGCAATTGACTTGTAAACTATTCTCATCGATACATATTTGCATTTGTGAAAAAGAGCAAAGACTCAACAATTTAGTCTTTCTAAAAATGTCATTTATGTATAGTATGTTCAAAACAAAAGAAAAATTACAAGCATTTGTTCAAAGAAAATAAAAGGAATCCAAGCCAAAATACACTGCTGAAATGCCACATATGAATACAGACATGAGGATGCAGGGTACCTTTGTAACTCAGACTTCCAGTTTCAATGATCATAAGTTTTTGTCAATGTAATAGTGGATTAAAAAAATGCTTTCAAAACTGTTTATTAACCCCACTGGCTAGCAAGAAGCTCTATGTATCAAAAGCCAAGTTAGCTATTGCTCTGCTGGCTGCTACTGACAACAAAGTTTAGACTGTCTGAAAGCAGGACTTCCACTGAAGTGAACCAAGACATCAGTTACATTTTTGAATGGCAGCCAAACTATACCCAAAGTTTGTTTCTTTCATGAAGACTTTATCCATTCTGTGTATTATTTCCCTGGTAAATTTTATTCCATAATGTGAAGTACAGATACTCAGTTAGTCACCAGGTAAACATAGAAATTTAAAAGTATATTCAAATCTGTGGAGCTCATACTAATGTTACCATTTTAACATCACATAAATTTGCAGGGAGGACTATCAGGTCATGTAAATAAAGGAATTGTGTCAATTTTCTGTAGTTATAGAATCACCTGAGATATCAAAATATTCTTTGTGCTTCTCTTCCTAAAAATATCTGGGTAGCTAGATGTGGCTCCTGTAATGATAGTAGTGATGGGCCACATGAGTATTCAGAAAGAAAAGTAACAATAGCTATCTTTTTCCCTCTCTCACCTGTGTGCTAAATTTTGTATTGAGCTTAAAAGCATATTTTTCTTTGATTCTACAAGCAACTGAGTTGATATAACAAAAGTGAGCAGGGAAAAAATCCCATCCTGGACAGCGAATGTGAAGAAAACAGCTTTTTATTTAGTTCTGATTGGTTTTGGAAGTCACACGCATTAGAGATAGCTGCACGAAGGCCAAAAGGATAACTTCATTGAGATTTGCATGGTCCATTGCTTACATGTTTCCTCACAGCTGAACACTTTCTACTTACTCCTCATGTCATTATCACGGCAGGCTCAGTCTGACCAGCGCTGGGGCAGTTATTAATAATCCATGGGAGGGAAAGTTTTACTATCAAAAATTACAAACAGCTTTGCTTGAGACATCATTTTTCTTGAGGGGGTTTCCAAGTTTTAGCCGTATTTCTGGCTTCACAGAACACTTCACAGAACACTTCACAGATTTCTGTGTAGTCCTTGTGGGGGGTCTTGCTAATGTTTGTGTTGTTCCAATTTTATGTTTTTAGCTTTACGGGAAGAGGATAAGGAGAAATAGAAGGGTGCTTAATATCATTGTGAACTCAACAGAACAACAGACATCTCTTCAATCTATCCTTAGTTTATTGGAGCAAGCAGACTGTTCAGTTCTTCTGCTATCTTCCTCCTAAGGACTTAGAGATGACTCCAAAAATAAAATAAGGCTGACATGTGAATCACAAAACATTTGTATGAATTAATTGGTGGCGCAAGTCTTCAGATAGATACTATCCTTTTTCACTCTTCCTATTCTACAGCTTCTTCCCAGGTTCATGCCTTCCCTTCCTATCTTGCTCAGCCTCTCATTTTCTTACAAATTCCAGTGTTGTCTGGTGTGGCAGCTCCTTTTTACTGAAGCAGACTGGTAAGACAATGTTATCTGGCTGGATACTTATTTATCATTTCTGTTTATCTGGAATCACAAGATCTTCTTCCAGGAGTGACGTATCCCTTGCTCCTTTCTCCTTGTCCCATGTGATTTGGGCTTTGATTCTTCCTGCTCCATGTGCATAAGGAAATTGGTATCTGAGCAGTAGTGTCTTGTACATCTCACAAACACTTGTCAAGAAGCCTTGATCAGCTTCTCATATTGTCCCAATGATATTAATTTAATTTAGAACAATTAAAGTATTAGGAAAAAAACCAAACACCACAAGAAAAATAGTGGCAAACATGAGTACTCTTGAGCTAATATAGAGCCCACTGCTGTTGCTGGTATTGGAGGTATCCTTTAATCTGTGATTTTCCTGAGGCTGTGACCACTGTAACTCTATGGATGCTTGACGCATTAGCCAGCAGCTCTGTAAATTACATGCCCTTTACTTTACTCCAAACTCTTCAAATCTATTCAAATCTGTTCTTAGGCATTCAATAGAAAACTCTAAAGTTAATTCCTAATGATTTCAAGAGCAATTGGATCAAACCTTTTTAGCATATAAGCAATTTTAATCTCTTTTCCTATGGGTTTTTTTTCTCTTTGTGGTTTGTTTTGCATTTCAGCATTTACTAAAGAACTTGTAGGACCACAATGGAAAAGCAGTAAAAATGAACCTTTTCTTTCTTGCATTCTTTTCTTTTTTTTTTTTTAAGTGAGAACCTCCTATTCTGTATTCATGATTCATGTGATACTTTTACTTTCCACAGATGTTTCAGGTTAGATAAGATATGCAGCATGTGTATACTCCCACCAGCAAACAGCCAGCACTAAACTTGCCAAACTGGAAGGTACATTTGCTTGACCTAGTCTCCTGGACCTAGTAAGCACAAACTATGGACATTTTAAACATTTCTGAGACAGACCTATTTGCTGTCTGTTTGCTCTAGGGTGAGCCAGGCAGGTGCTCAGGCGACAGGGCCTTTCCAAACAAAATGGGCATGTACGGAACACGACCTTGCACAAACTTTCTCTCTGCTGTGAAGGAGAGCTGCTGCCTTCACCGTTCTTCCCCCACCGTGTTCCCACAGTACAGATGCTTATTTTAAACCTTTTTTTTCCTTTCCCACGTTCTTGTTTCTTTGTGATAACATACATATAATTGTGAAAATATAGAGAGGCCAAAGGTTTGGTTTTGGTGCAATGGATGCCCAGGACCGCTGGGGTTTACCCAAGTCTTCTCTAGGATACAGCTTCAATTATTTTGTGGGCACGTAACAATATTACAACTAATTTGCTTTCACTTTCTTTAACACCGTGGAGACCACAGGGAGCTAGTACCATGCTAAAATGACTAGTCCACACTTTCATCTTCCAAATGTGCCTGTGCTCAGTCCTTGAAGTTTTAAACACAGGATGTCCCTCACACTGCACATGGGGAAGAATAAGTGGCAAGGCTGGCTCAGCCAAGAGATGGTATCCAGCAAGTGGCAGATTGTTGAGCTGGATGGACACAGATGCCCAGCTGCTTTCTCTCTGCCTGCTGCTTTGTCATTGTCCCAGCCTGACAGCCTGGTCCTTGATTACTTCTCTTTGCTAAAAAGGTGTGACCAAAGCTTCATCTTCTGGTTTAAAGGGATGGCACTTTATCTCATGCCACAACCTCTGATGGAAAAGCTGCATAAAACACCTGAATTCAGGAGCATAAAAGACAAGGTTGTCAGACTTTGAGAACAATCTTATCTATGTTTGCCCAGAGAAGACGTAATTTTAACAGGGGTTACTTACATTTCTACACTGACCTTAGAAAATCACTTTATTCTTATTTAAAGGGAGATTTTTTTCTATGCCAGTTCCCTCCTTGGACTCCTTTCTAAGTACACTGACCTGAAAGTTTGTTTCACCTATAGGGACAAAATACAATTCTTATAAAAGAAAGCAACATTATTTGGTTCAGTTCTATTTTGGATTCATGGGGTAACATCAGTGAAGGAATTACACCCAGGCACTCAAATTAAAATCAGGCCTACATCATATCTGCACCCTGAGTTATATTTGGCAATGTACAAGTATTTTGAAAGTCATGGGAAGTGAGCAGACCTTGAAAAAATATGGATACTCTAAATGTTGATATCATTGCTGTAAACTTTTTCATTGCTCTGGTATTTGGAGTACTCTACACTGTTTAATTTGGGCTATTAACATTCCATACGAAAGCAGCAAGAACTATAAGTTTATCTTTCTTTGAATAATCTTAACACCCACCCAAGTCTCTGTCTGGCTTTCCAAGAACCACATGGCATGGTTATATTTCAGAAGCACATTATCTATGCTGTCTGCTTTAGCCATTTTACTGACACTGCCTAAGTGGCCCCCCTTTAAGCACTTACTTCTCTGCAGTGACTATGTAGGGAGCTTGCTCTTCTAATTTTTCTGTTCTGAATCAGGGCAAAATTAGATCTTACAGTAGACTAAATGAAATTATGCCAATATGTCCACCAGTGTCAAGTTAGAGTTTTGATCCTTTAAATCTTATTCATGTAAGTAAATCAGTGGTGCTGCTTGTGGAGTGGAAGAAAAGCGAAGGTATGTCATTAGTCATGGGACTAGAGCTTCAGAATATCTTTGACTTTTCCTCCACTCAGCCTTAAAATTTCCATGCTCAGCCCCCTCCCTCCATTGCTGTACTTTAGCCAATTTCTAAGCAATATTTCCAGCACAATATAATCCTGAACTTCAAAGCAGGTGCTTATTTTTTTACAAATGTAGCAAAAGCAGAGTTATAAAAATAAACATCAGCTAATAATATAATAATGAGATGGAAAGGGCAAGACACAATATAATCCAATCAAAGAGGTTCAGTCCAGCACTACCTTTTCACTAAATACTACATATAGATACACGCACATGCAGAGGCACTCATAAAAACTGCTACAACAGAATCTACCCTTAGCTTATCCAATCCCTCCACTTTACTACTGATGCAGTAAAGCCTTTAGGCAATAATTTAACATGCAATGAATACTTATTAAAAAGTTACTGAAGAACAGGATTTGAAAGAATCTTCTTTCTCTACAACCACAAGTTTCATCTGGCTTCAATATATTTTCCTTTAATATTCAAATCTGACACACTGGTGCATAGAGGAAAGTTTGCATTTTCTTTATTACAGGCAACCACTAGATTGTTGTACTGATAGTAAAAGAAAAATGATGCCAGGTGAATAAAAAAGGAGGGGAAGGACTATAATTATAAGGGACACATTCATAGCTTTCTGTATGTCTGACTCACACATTCTATTCCAGGTATTTCAATTGCTTTTATTTTCAGTAGTTAGGTTTCTTTGCTCTGAAAGGCTGTAAAATGCATAAACGCAAATCTAAGAGTAGTATGTATGAAAATTACTGAAACCCTGTAGGATGACAAAACCACCGGGAACAGCAGAAGAAAAGTCTCAGTGGGCTGGAACACCTGAAACACACTTGAAGAAAAATTTCTCTTTCCTGGTTTTTATTGATGTTATCCTTCAATCCTCTTTTTCACCTTTTTTTGGGAAAAAAAGTAAATCTAAACTCTTCCTATTTTAAAGACTTTTAAAAATGGACAATTCTTGTGAAAGAGAGGATTTTGTGGAAAATTCTGTTCTGTTGAAAAAATTATTTTTGTCAAAACCAAAAACCACAACTGTGACTCAAAGAATCAGAGAAGAGCAAGTTCTCCTTTCAGGACCCAGAAACTGGGACATTGGCCTCCATATACTTCTCAATACTTACGTAAGGGTAGTCCCTGGCTGTTGTCATTTCAGTTACGTAGGTCTGCACATAGTATGCAGATAGCCCTATGTCTGGTGTGGGGTTCTGGTAAAATGCAATGCAGGGAAAAAAAAAATCTGTGGATAGTTAGTGTAAGTGCTTATAGCACTCTGAATTTATAATTTTACAGCTTTTATTCTGAAGGAACTGAAATTCACAAGCTGGAAAAAATAGATTTGAATAAACCTGAATTAACACATTCACCTTTCTCACATAAATAGTGGAAATTCATACTAACTTACGTTGATGTGCTTCACAAAGCATAGATGCAATTGCCATCCTTGCGCGTGCATCGCTTCACTTAAGGTTATCTCGTTCCAGTACTAAGTCCTGTGATAGTTGCTTCACAATCTTTTTATTTAAGTTTGGCCATCATTTGAGTGGTACTTGGGCAGGTTTCATCTCACTTCAGTAAAGTGTTGTTGTATACCTCATGAAGTGTGTGGGAGACAAAGACACTCAGAGCTTCTGTGCCCTCAAAGTATATGCTGGTCTCATCTACTGAAATAAAATCTGTTTTAAAAATATATTGTCATTTGGATTAAAGTTAATTTTGACACAAACCATGCAATATACTCATACTGTTTTAGGCATACCTAATTAATTGATCTTACTAGGACTTGGCCATCAAATTCTTTGCAGCAGTAGAGTGTAGTGGGATACCCACAGTATTATTTTATGCAGTTAGGTAAATAGAAAGATTCTGTAGTGAGAAAAAGATGAAGACAACTACAGAAAAATCAAGAGAGTTAAGTACAAGCACTAGATTTAAACGGGAAGATGCCGTTTCCAGATGCCAGCCATGTTACACAGCTGTTTTTCCAAGACAGGAACACAAAGGTTGAAGTGACCATACAAAATCCCTGGGGGCAATTAAAGGTGAATACTTGGCAGCCACCTGAGAGGAGATGGGGAGCACACTGAAAGAGGGGGGTGAGGAACAACTGTAGCCAGGCAAACTGACAACCACAAAGACACTACAGAGACTTTGCAGAACATACAAACAAAGAATAAAGATTTAGGTAAGAGAAAGGAATAAAGATTTTTTGACTTTTTAATTCTTTCTTGCATGTATCTGAATGAATAAGAGACTATTTGAAGAAAGCCAATTCTGCATCACTGGTCATAGGTTCTTAGATGGAGTGATATTTTTTGCAGTGTCAAATACAGCTGAGTTTATCTTGTCATGCCATCTGGAAGCAAAGAAGTGCAACCATGGGATTCAGTTAAGATTAAAAGAGCTGTGATGCTATTCCTAGCTATAAAAGGATGAGAGTGCAGAATCACCGTGGAGCTCCAACAATTTTCAAAAGCTTTCCACGATTTTAGTTTATCACATTAAAATGTACATTGTTTCCTTAGACATTCAGGTTTCAGGTCAGGAATTCCCTTTTCCTTCCTTATTCCAAAAATTTCTGAGTGATGTATATATTTTCAGGATCCCAGGCACCAGGAGGGATTAACCACATTGTTAATGCTTTCAGTTGACTCTACTTACCTTTCACTGCACCATGTAAGCAAATATAAATACAGAAGCACAGAAAGTAGGATCTATATTCAGCTCCTCAGGCACAAAGAAAGTACCTGCACAGAAAGAAGGCATCTTTGTGCTTGAGTAAAGTGTGAAGTTAGCTTTTGAGTATGGACTCCTGATGACCCATTTCCAGCAGGAAATGTGAAAAATGTCTTGAGAACCTGAAAATTTTATTTCCTTCGAGGAAATAAGTTGGAAAAGTCTCTAATGATTTTTGAAATAAACTTTGATGTGTTTCACTGCCCAAAATCATGTTTCAACTGAAACCAATGGCAATGCTCCTGCAGATTTCAGTGGCTATAAAATCAGGTTATGGCTGTTGATACAGAAGATAGTGCCACATAATTAATTTTGTGCTTAGAGACATCAGACCAGATTTGTTAAGATGCTTTAATTTCTCAGCTGTCATTGAACTAAGTAGAGGCAGGCAGTGTAATAATGCTCTTCTGTAATATCTGAATCAGATTAGAAGATCTAAATGTCAAAGCCATTGTATAAATTCCTATGATCAACTAATACTTCAGATCACTTATGTTCATATTTTTAATTCAAGCAGTAGCCTCAAGCATGCAATGAATTTTTCATCCAAGGTTTTATGTTTATAATCTATTCATATCTATTTTCTTGGTGCAGCTTTTGCCACCTGCAGAAAACAGTGAATCTTGGAAATTATGTATTTATTTAGGCACGACAGAATGTTAAGGCTTATTACTCTCCTAATTCCATTAACCTTTACTTATCTCCTAGTCTACATTGTTCAGACACCTATTCTGGTTTTCCCAGCAGCTTATAAAATATTTTCATTAAAATCCAGAAAGGAACTCTCCATCTATCTTGGAGGCACACAACTTTCTTTAAAAACAACAGCCTAGGCTTTGCTAGGGAAGAATGACTTTTTATCTTTGTGACAGAAATCCCAGCTGACATCTCTGTTTATGCTACAGAAAATAATGACTGCTGATAGTCTCAAGGACCACCCTGTGGGTTATTTACATTTGAAACATTTGAAATCAACTCTGTTTAGATAACGTTTCAATTTTGCATCTGGCTTGCCTGCACATGTTGCTTGTACTCTGTATTAAAGTTAGTACATCTCATTGGAACTGTAATCAATAACATCCAAGTTTCATACTGTCAGCCAGGATCTATAAACGTGAAACTGCTGAGTTTAACATGAAACATTTTGTTCATTTGGATTTGGGAGCCCAGTTGTTAACAGAAAACTCTTCATGTTTAAGAAAACCGTCATTTTAAAAATGTAAGTGAATAACATTTAGGCTTTTTATTCTGACATCACCCTCAGAAGAAGAATATAAATATTTTTTTTTTTAAGTTATAACACGTAAAAGAAAGAAGTTCCAGGCTACCTGAGTTTCTCAGGCTTCATATGTACACTGTTAGATACCATCAACAATTAATATTGTTGAATTAAGAGCTCCTAGATTAAGATAAACCATTTAGCAACATATGATTTGAACAGTTCTAAGAAATAACAACTTTTCATGAGATTTGTATTTTCTTTAGTTCAGGAATTTCTCTTTTCAGCTCTCTATTTCCATCTATTTGTTTTATCAAGAATATTTCTAAATTGATCAAAAGAGTAACTTGAAGGGTGATCTATTCATCTAAAACAATTCACTGAATATGAAGTTAGATAGATACATATTTTTATCCAGCTTTTCTCTTAGTACCAAAAAAGGCAATGATGAAATAAGGAGATAGCTTAAGTGTGTCAAAACTAGCAGCTAAGATTAATATCCTGTATTAATTCCTATTACCAAAGTAGATATGAACTTCTATTGCTGTCAATTATCTTTTCCTTTCTTAGATTTTCCATTCTTCATTCACAGTGGCAGTGATCCATATTTTCAGTTCATATGCCAGTTTGGAAACTTTTGTTAATAGGATTTGAAATTGTGTCTCCCTGCTTAATTTAGTAGGTCATGGAGAAAAAATCATACTTATTTCTGAAATGTAAGAAGAAAGTATTTACATACAGAGATCATCCTGAACTATTGCCAACAACATGACATTGGGATAACGGTTTCAAGGAACAAGTTAATCTTTTCTACTGCAGACTCCAGAAAGCACTCTAGAAGGCATTTCATTCAACCTACATCTCCCAAATGACTGCTTTGGAAAAACAGATGTCTAATTTGGGAGGATTCCTAAACCTACCTGAAAAGGAACCTGAAAGTAGATGGCACAAATCAAGATATATTTTCAAAACCAAAAATGCTCTTTGGATNAAGAGAAGAGAAGAGAAGAAAAGATTCTATGAAAAGATGCTGGCAACCTGCAAAGGAATCCAAGAAAGGTCAGGGCTGCTTCAGAACATCCGTTGTAATTGGCTTCAAACACGTGAGATGTATGAGCTGGCTTTTTAAATGACCAGAAGAACACATAGACGGTACTATAGGAAAAAAATACTTAGCAAAGCCAATATTCTTTCTGCTAGGAATGTGAGCTGCTGGAAATCTATATTAAGAGTACACATTGCTTGAGAGTGTGATGGCCATGGAGAAAACACTGATGGGATTGTTTCCAGAGGCATATAAATACATCAATAATCTCTGTCTCACAATGTAATTTGACCAGCAGCCTTGTTCCTGGTAAAGTCAGCAGAATAATGTAGATTTTAAGTAAATGTAGCACCATTTAACATTTAAAATCTACCTCAAAGCTATCAAAAGAATCCCACTGGTGTAAAATCAGCTGGAACAGGCCCAGGCATTTTCAGCATCACCAGAAGGAAACAAGGGGTTAGTCTGAGAGGCATGAAATCAGATATGCAAAAGAAGTGATCCAAAACATATCAAATACAATCTTTGATTGTGAAATTTTAAAGCAGCTTGTCCCGTTTCACATTTGTAAGAATCTGATGGCTGACAAGAAACCAATTAGAATAAGAGGAGACTGATGTTTTGAATTTCTGGCTTAACTGTGGCCTTAATTTTGACATCAAATATGACAGAAGGAAATTAGGAACATTAAAATACAAGACACACTAAAGGGAATACCAGGCTGAGAACAAGTAATAGCCTGAGACAGGTTTTACAGGGTAATGGTCAGATCTAGTTTCCACAAGAAAATGACCACCACCGAATGTATAACTCAAATTAAAACCAGTATTTTAACAGACATCACCTCTGCTTAAAAAAAGTTCATTTTGCCCCAGATTTCTGCAGTTGATAAAATCTTACAGAATGGCACCTGTTTAAGTGACTTGATACTCTAGTAATCAAAAATGTCTCCCAAGCAGCTGGAACTGTCAATCTGTTACAAGACTTCTTCATCCAGATGCTTTATTTATTTCTCTCACCAGCATTATCTAAATTTATTGTGAAGCATAACTCACATTTAATTGTGTACAAATTGGAGTCTAAAATTATTTAAAACCTTTGGAGAAAAGTATTTAACTAGCATTTGCATTTGGAAAATAAAATTAGAATGTCTGAAAGCATAAAAGACACTGCACATATTATGAAAACTGGACATTCAGAATGTCAGAGTTGTAATAATGTTTGTTGTGAGACCATATATCTGATATGACAGAACAACAACTTTGATTTACAGGAATGACTTGAGAATTTTGGCTGCCACAGCCAGTTAACTAGTCTCTTCTTCCCCCTGCCTCCCAAGTAACTATTTGGTATGGAGTATTACTCAGATACTTAGAGGGAGGCCACAGGAAGGTTAGGTTTAATTGCCCTGAACTGTCAAACAGTCCTTGAACATTCAGCAAGTCAGATACTAAAAGGCCATGCATNCTTATTTCTGAAATGTAAGAAGAAAGTATTTACATACAGAGATCATCCTGAACTATTGCCAACAACATGACATTGGGATAACGGTTTCAAGGAACAAGTTAATCTTTTCTACTGCAGACTCCAGAAAGCACTCTAGAAGGCATTTCATTCAACCTACATCTCCCAAATGACTGCTTTGGAAAAACAGATGTCTAATTTGGGAGGATTCCTAAACCTACCTGAAAAGGAACCTGAAAGTAGATGGCACAAATCAAGATATATTTTCAAAACCAAAAATGCTCTTTGGATGATGTATTGGTTGGTATTGAATGTCCTTCCC
>VYZX01027898.1:2658-13566 GCA_013401335.1 Brachypteracias leptosomus | reverse complement strand
AAGGTAAACCCACCACAACAAGTATGTTTTAACTCTGCACAGCCCTGTTTGCAGAGCAGATTTGGAAATGCAGGGGCTCATTCCTAAAGCTTTATTGACTAGGTTGGGACATTCTGAACATAATGTTTAATGCACTCATAACTGGTAGTTGCAATTTAGGAAAGAGCTCTTGGACTTGTCATGACTGTCTTGACAGTTCTCTGAAATCCTTTAGCTCAGTTTGAAGCAGAAGCAAAAAAAGTGAGGTGTTTTTTTTAAAAAAACAACAAAATAATCTTGGTTATCAGGAAGGATTTTAAAGACAAATTCAAGTGCATTATTTTGCTATTGTATAAGGTCTTCATGCACTCAAATTTTGAGTACTGTGTACAGTTTTGGCCTCTGACCTGGATGTAGTACCATTGCAGAAGGAAGAGAGGAAAGGGCAACTTAAATGAAGTGGTTGAATCAGGCTAAAGAGGGACTTAAAAGATCCAAGATTCTTCAGTTTGGAGAAAAGGTTGACGAGTGAGGTGACTGAAGATTGCAAAATCATGAAGACAACAGGTAAGAGTTGTTGGAACTGTTGTTCATCAATTCCAAAATGCAAGAATTGAGGAGAACTATGTGGAAACAGTAGATAAATTTTGAGCACTCAGAAGAAAATCTTTTACAGTGTAGGTTGTGAACCTCTGGCATTTACTACTACAGGAAGCTGTGGAGACAGACAGTATCAGCAGGTTCAAAAATGTTGCATGAACTTATGAACAACAGCTACATAGATGGATAGTAAAAGCACAGGGGAGGGTAGTACTGTCCATCATTCCTAATTCGTGATGTCTGGATGCTACAGGGGGGAATAGACTGTAGAAAGTGGGTCTGTGGTATTCCTGAAAAGAACTTCTTACTGTTCTGTTGTAGAGACAGCACTGGGCTCAATGAATCATTGGCCTGAACCACTGGGACGTTCCTTAAGTTCTTGTAGTGTCCTGAGCCTACATGCAAGGCAAAAACTAGCATGTGTAATTGGAAGTGATGGTATATAAAACAACAGTTAGATTTCCTAGTTTCATCTGTTTTGAGTCAAAGGCGATAATCAGTTGCTCCTAAATGTTAGTGTGGCATGATTATAAGGCCAAGAGGCACTGATTAAAACCATGTTAGGATTATTGCTTGAAGAATAGATAATAGACTTTTTTTTTTCAGCCTGATTTTGCACATTATTCTGAGCTGCATGTTTAACCATGGCTAATGATGGAACTAAGTGGAGAAGACAGATGTTGGTGACAATTTCTTTTTACAGTGAAGCCTGCGAATTTACTGGAGAATATACTGTTAACTGGGTTTTCTTCTTTGACAACAAAATGCCTCCTGTTTCAGCACAATGCTATAAGATTATTTAGCTAAATGATGGAGGTATGTAGAATAAAGGAAATGATTTGAAAGACAAGAGAATTGTATTCATATGCTGGTAACCAAAATTAGCACAATGCATTTCATGTGTGTGATCATAATGCCCTAACCTCAAAGTGAAAATGCTTGATGATCTGCAGGTGGTAAGTGATTTCTGAAGCAATTTTTGAAGTATTTTCTAAATAGTATTGCAAGAAGTAGCAACAAAATAAGAGTTCATTTCTAGGACAGGTGCTAAAATGAAAAAAAAAAAAAAATTGGTGTTCTTGATCTAACGATAGACCTCAAGGGCATGTTATTTATTCAAAGTCATCAAGAACAACAGGAAAAACCTTTTTTTTTTTTTTTATGTTATATATTACAAAGCGTTGCTTTGACTGTCTTACCTCATGCTAAATCTTTTTTTATCAAGATGAGTTCTTAATTGGCTTCAATGGCCACAGTAAACTGTGTTAAAATCACAGGAAAGTCTAGAATTCTTTGGAAAGTCCAGTGCATACAAGTCTAAGTATTTATTAGTTAGCACGTTCAAAGTGCTTTGGACACAAGAAAATCCTTCATCCTTTTACAGAACCACATACTTCACACATGCGGAGCCTTTTTTTTATCCTTATCTTTGAAAACGTTTCATGGAGTAAATTAAGTCTTGGAGAAACATGTTCTTTCAGAAACAGCTGTTCTTTCTCCAAATGTTAGTCCTCCAACTGTTCTTCACTATCTACCAGTCCATTTTAGGGCTAAAGTAAGCTGGCTTTACACTCAGTGGTTCTTAATGACTCGAATCAATCATCATAGTGGGATTGTTACTAGTGTAAATAAGGATACAGATCAGAAAGGAAGCAATGGTTGTTGCTTTATTTTGGGAGTTTTTGATGTGTGTCTCTTGGAAGAAGTAAGGAAAAGAATAGAAAGAGAGAGAGAGATTGAGATATGGAAATAAGAGGAAAACCCTGTGTAAAGAATTCTTAGGAAAATAATTGGGGGGGAGGGGGTGTAAAAATAAATAATAAAAAACCCCCTTCTCATCATCCAATTTTTCTTGTGGCAGAATCTGCAAATCTAGTGGTATCATGAAGAGTAGGTGGTTAATCTTGCCTCGAAGATGACCTAAAATATCACAGGACATAGACATCACTAATGGGCAGAGGGCCAAGAAGATTAAGGACTGGGCTCTGACTGAGGGGACTTCAGCTACAGCAGGGACACTGACAAGCAACAGTTCTACTGGTAGCCCAACTCAAAAATCTGCAAAGACCTGATAGCTCCTTACTTTCCTTGAGATGCCACAGTCATGTCAAATCCTGGAAAACCTGTTATTTTCTTGATTTCCCTTAGATCCACATGCTTTTGGTTGGATATAGCCTATACATCTGGTCCAAAGTGAGTAGAGATGATCAGCATGGCCAGAGTTGGCAGAGGCTGGCCAGTCTGTCCCTGGACCAGCATCCCAGTGATGAGAGGTGGAATTATTTCTGTCAGGAGAAACTCATTTGCTGTCAAAGCCAAACTTATTTTTGCTCTTGATGTTCACATCAGCAGTGAGAATAACTCTTCCCTATTGAAAGTCTTATGTGACTAGCACAAGGACTGTCCCTCTGTCCTCCTTCTGTTGCTATTACAGCAGTGTGGTTGATCATGTACAACAGAGGGCTTGAATAGTCCATCCTAAATATGATGTCAGGTTTTGAGAAGTCTGTCCTAGCACTGGGGGGTAAGAGAAACTACAGCCATGCCCAGAGGTGTTGATGGTGCTGCTTTGAAAGAGAGATATGGGTACTCCAGGCTGGTTTGACAGGTGTATGTGGGCTTATTGTGCTCTCTGTGAGGGCCTGAGATGGGATGGTGTGTGGACCACTACAGTTCCAAGAGTTTCCTACCTTTGGTGGGTTATTTGCAAATGTGCTTTGCTTTTGCCATGCTGGAAAACGGTGCTTCACAGAGGACAGGTTAGAACTGCATGAGAAGGGATGGAACTAGGGAAAGGAAATCATGTTCTTGGTCCATACCTGACTCTTAATGGACTCACTAGAACTGGTACTGGCAGGCAGCAAGCAGAACTTTGTTTTGGTTCCCCTAGAATGTGATGAGTTAGGGGGGAAAGCAACCACAGAAATGACAGACAGCAAAGTAAATGAAGACCTGTACTGGGGCATTGTTCTAGCAGTTTATGGAGAATAGTAGGAAAATACATGCAGTCAGTAGCCACAAAAGATGTGAAATAGATGAGGACTGAACAGTGATAAGATGATTTAGAAATGCTAAGAGCAATTTTGTTTGGCTTGGCTATATATCATTTCAGACCACTCAGTAACTAATAAGAAGCAGAGAAACAGATTCTGAAACTTTTTAAAAGCTTTACCTAGCAGTGAAAGGAAGCAGAGATGCAGACAGATGGATAGAGGTAGTCTTATAGGGGCTGGATTAAAAACAGTAGAGCATGCTTCCAAACTGAATAAAGAAAAAGAATGGGAAGAAGATGAGATATCAACAGTGAGACTAAGACAAGAGTAATAATTTAGTAGCTTGAAGGCAAAACGGAGATTGAATAGATGAACTGGATTAGAATTGGCAATGTTATAACTGATGAAGCCTCATCCAGTAAATTTTCTAATTCAAACTTCTGATAGTGTTAACATGCTCTTTTCCTATTCCTAGTATTTATAATTATTTGGTTTGCATTTACTGCACCACTAATATGTGACAAGTGGCAGAAAAACCAAGACACTATCTGTCTGGAAGTTAAAACTCTATTTCATTTTCTTGTTTTCCATTTGATTGCCATTTGTAGTTGGTCTGGCTGAGCTGATTTTCCCCATAGCAGCCCTCATGATGCAGTGTTTTGTTCTGTGAGCTAGAAGGGTTTTGATAACACACCCATGTTGTGACTACTGCTGAGCAGTGCTTGCGCAGCACCAAGGCTCTTTCCAATATTTCCCCTCCATAGTGGGACGGGGTGGGGAATATCCTGGGCAGGAACACAACCAGAATAGCTCACCCAAACTGACCAAAGGGAATTCCATACCATATAACATCCGCTCAACTATAAAGCTAGGGAAAAAGAGGAGGTGGGGGGTGGGGAGGGAAGCATTCCTTTGTCCCCCAGGGCAACTGCTACGTGTAGCAGAGCCCTGCTTCTCGGGAAGGGGCTGGACTTCACCTGCTGATGGGAAGTAGAGAATAATCTTTGTTTTCCTTTGCTTCTGCATGTGGGCTTCCTTGGCTTCACTTTGTTTTCATTAAATTCCTTTAGTTTTCACCCACAAGGGTTAATTTCCCCCCCCCCCAATTTTATTTTCCTTCCCCTTTTGCCCTACTGAGGAGAAAGAGGAAAGGGGGGGTGACAGAGTGGCTTGGTGGGTGCCTGGTGCTCAGACCAGGTTAACCCACCACACTGTTCATCTTCTCTCTTCAGTCTTAATGGGACTTCTATTAAGATGTAGCTTCATCCTGTGAAGGTCTGTAAGCTGCCATATGTGTTTCTGTTACAGAGAATAGTCTTCCCTCTCTATATGCTCCCATGATCCTGCCAAAATGGGAATTTCAGGCATGCTAAGTGTGACTTCATGGTTTCTCACCACAGAGGCATAGTATCTGTAGATAAGAAAGTTCTTTATCACAGAAGTAATAGAAATTGCGACATGGGGTAGTTTTGCAAGCAATGTAAATAAGTTGACTTGTTTACTTGTACAGATCAAGTTAAAAGGCAAAAATTATTTATTCCTCCACATATTGTGCAGGTAGAAACAATCTCTGTGAATCAGTGCATCTGGGCAGCCAGGAGAACTAAAGGTCTAATCCAAATCCCATTTGATCTAGTCTCTTGAATCCTATTGAATTCATTTGACTTTATTTCAAAGTGTAATGTGGAAAGACCAAGTTTTAAAATCACTCCTCTTCATGATGAATTTTCTACTGAATATTAATTATAGCGTTGCTTTGTTCAGGCATTGCATTAGCTTTGTGCATGCTGTGGGGCAGATGATAAATTTTTTTGTATCTTTGGCTTTGACTTATGACTACAACTAAAGCTTGTCCAAATTATCATCTTTTAAAATCAATTTAAGGCTGTGAAGCCAACCTGAGTACTGATGTTTTTCTGTAGTAAGATTCTGCATTTTCACTTTTCACTTATGCAGCTATCTCTGTGTAGTCATGGAATGAAGGTTTTATATACATGAAAATACAAACCCATTAGTTTTTTGTTCCAAAGATCAATGATGGGTTTTAGGCAGGTAAGTGAGTTAGGACTGTTGCCAGAACACATTCCATTGTGAGTCTTTGGGCATCCTGGCTCCAATATGGACAACACCTATCATTGTGTCCCAAATAGCATGAACACATTGACGATATTTATCAAAGATACATCTGAAAGAATCATAATTTCTGCTTCCACTTCTGTATGATATCCAAATGTAGGACATTAAAATTGATGAAATCATAGCTGTTAAACTATAAATGTTTGAAAAATATCTAGTTCTTTAGAGGTTTGAGAAAAATAGTATCTGAGTTGTTCTCTTTGCTCACATAAACAGTTCACAATTGGAGGAGGTGAGGAGAAATAGAAAAAGGTGGAATGCTACAAAAGTAAAACATGGTGTATGTGTCAGAATTAATACTGACTGTTGAAATGCTCTTTGCTTTTGTCATTCTTTTGGGACTTGAACTTTAAGTTTCAAAGTATAATCAGCATATATTTTAGTCCTAAAATTTGCAGAGAGCATGGGATGTAAAGTACAGAAAGTAGGCCAAGAGTTGTATTCATTTTCTGTGGAAGAAACCACTAAGGAGAAAAAACAGAGACTGCACAGGACAGACAAGCAATAACCCTGACCCAGTGCATTGCATGCACCTTCTCAGTTCACCTCGCTGTCAAGTGATAGGGAAAAGAAAGACTACAGAAATCCTACTGCCAACACTGTTCAGCTGTAGCCATTGTGGAAAGTGTTAGGAACAGAACTCTGGTCCGTGTGGCCACATCAGGAGCTGCTGTAAATGAGCAGTTCATCTCCTCTTTCTCCATTCATTGCGCAACAAAATGGACAATTTTCAAGTTGCTGTGAATTGAGTGACCAGCACCAAGCAGGTCACTTAGCGTGTCATGAAATGGAGCTTCAAGAAGAGAAGAGTATTCTTTTTCATAGCTAACAGCAGATGTGATCAAAGTGAAAGCTAAGAGAGAAAATCCAGAAAAGATGATGGTAGCATATTTCTAGTGTTAACTATAAAGGAAGTGGTACATTGATCTAACTGAGATGCATCCAATGGATCCTGTTTTAGGGGCTGATTAATGAAGCACGTAAAACTGGAAGGAGAATTATGGATCTATCATCATTGTATTGCTGTGACATGTTGTATTTGCTTCCAGTAAGTGGCCATAAAAATAGGAGAAAATACAGTCTGTAAAGGCTTCTTTGCAGGCTAGTGCTTGTTGGCATACACATTGCATCAGTTTAATCAGATCAACTTTAGCCTCTTGTTTAGTCTCACAGATGAGTATTGTGCCCCAGTCTCCAAGCTGGTACTTGATGCTTGCTGTTGGGTCACCCCTTGCAGCCCTATACTACCAGGTTTAACATCCACCTCTGTCCTTGACTTCAGAGTCCATTTCCCTATACCATCTGGAATTGAGCTGGCTTATGCAAGGTTGTGTAAATGTAACACACACACTTTTGAAGTGAATTCTTGTAATGCAGAAGTGTCTTTAAGGGTTAGGGGTTTTTTTTCTGGAAGAAAGGTTTCACGTTGCTTTGTAGGTCTATGTCTTAAGCTATAAATTGAAACAGTTTGTATACAAAGAACTTTTTATTCCTGATCTCTCTCTTATTTTTTTGTAATTGATGCTTTGCTATATCTTTTCAGTACGCTTATCCCTGATGCATATTTAGAATAACAAAATAATATTATCATTGCTTCATGTTTTTGTAGCCAGGTTCATTTCACCGAAAACTGTATTACAGAAAGAATGTAAACAAAGCTCTACCTTACACTTGTAACTCTTCTGTTTGGGTGTGAGTGAGAGGAATCCTGGGAAAATTAGTAATAACATTAGTATCAGAATTTAAAGGTATAAAGCCTGCAAAATTTGAAAATAGTTACATTTTTCCTCTGTGATGAATTTTGGGCCCAAATGTGTGATTTTTTTCCATTAAATCTACATAAATAACTAACTCAAGTTATAAATAATAAAGTCCAGTAAGTACATTTCCATACTATGACATTGACTTTGGTGGCTTTTTGACAAGCAACTGTGTGAATTAAAAAGGAAGTGCTTGCACTCCAGTTTTTCTCTGCTTTCTTGCCAAATTTTTGTGTGATTTCTCAGTGAAATCAACAAATTAGTAATTTGCAAGTGAAATAGACAATGAGCATATGTGTTTTTGAGAAGGGATTTAAGAGACCCAAAATGCCTGTTTTGGAGCAATAGTACATAATCTGATCAAAAGTCCATGGAAGTTAAAGGAAAGACCTTCACAGACTTCACAGGCTTTTGGTGAGACCCTTGTGTTGATGGTCAATCCGTGCAGGAATGCAAAGGGCAAGATGATTCTTTCTTCAATATTTATAAAGTGAGGACTGAATATTACAATGCATGGTGTTATCTCAGTAGCTCTGTGTTTGGGTGTCATGTACACTTGTCAATAAACAGATATGACACAGGAGGCAATGTTTAAATGGTGTCATGCAACCATAAACAGTACCTAGAACTGCATTTCCTGTTCCTCATCTTTTAATTAAATATTGATGAACAGTTTGCTTACGTTAGGCTTTTATTCTGTTAAAAGTAATGTTCGCTTATTACTATAGTTAATGAAATAGCTGGAGTAGCAGTTTGGTGATTAGTGACAATTTCTCTTGTGACCTGAGAAACTTGATATAAATAAATTAATTTGTAATTGTTAGTTGAGTTGTTTTCCTGGGCTGGAATAGGCCTCATTTTCCTGAGCTAAAACTATATGAATAGCACCAAAACATTTTACTGTATGTACCTTAGGTACTTATGAACCTTATGTGTATTGTAATGAGGTGTGTGAACTGTGCTATACAGACAGTATATAATACATAAAAAATCTGCAAGCATTATGCAATACATATTTTTAGGTACAAGTCTGGGCCCAGGAACACTGCTTTTGATGTTGTCTTAATTGCCCTCCATTCTCCTGGTTACACTGTTTTGTTTTTTTCTTCTCTATCACCTAACACATTCCTAACTTTCATGAGCTTTGTCTCTCAATTCTTAAATTACTGAAAATTGCAGGAACAAAAACCACAACAAAACCACCTAAAACATATTACAGAAAATACAGTTGTACTAGTAATTGGAACTCCCTATCCTGTATTTTTTTCTCATACCTGCTTCTGTTGATGATTTTGCAGGAAATAAATCCTGATCTCAACCTAATTTAAGTGGTAGCACAGAATAACTTGAAATGCACAGAAAATGGAGAAAACCAAAGCAAACCAGATAAAACTGTGAATAGAAAAAGAAGCATTTGTATTGTGCAAATGAAAGCAGTTATAACAGAGTAGTTTATAACACAGAATATCTCTCAGATTCCTCTAGGATGACATTCCAGACATTGTTGTATGTGTATTGATTGTGTGCGAGGCTAATTAAACGTCTTTTTCTGTGTTACAAAATGTACAGTAAATAATGATGAAGATTAATTTTGAAACACAAACATCACTTTCAGCTTTGTTGAAGAATTATTTTTGTTGGCTAGCAAGGGAAACACTGTGCATCAGCCATAATCTTATAATCATCAATAAAGTCACTTAAATAAGAAACAGTTGCCTGTCCTTCTTAGAATAGCTTCTAAACTACAGAAGAAGCTATAGAAGAATAGCTTCTAACAAGCTAAGTCACCTTTATAGTTTAGTCTTCTCTTAAGTAATGACCTAATTCCTAGAGAGCTGGTTTCCAGTTACTAACAGATTCCTTAGATGTCAGAGAAGTGCTGTTAGCTGGCATGCCAGGGAGCAGAACACTTCTAGCCAAGTATATTGAAAAGAATTTTTCTGATGTAAGAAAGTGTTTTGAGGCTTCTTATAAAAAGCAAATGAAAAAATGAGAATATGGGAGGGGTTTATTATGTCTGTATGGTGGGGTTTTGTTTGTTTTATGAAGCAGAAAAAATAAATGGAAGAAGAAGAAAGCATTTCTTTGAAAGAATGGGTGCGTTTTGGAGAAATGGAAAGGAAGATTTCTTAGTAAATTGGTATAATTATGTAGAATTCCATACTGATGGTAATTAGAAGGGACTTGTGAAGATCACCTGGTCCAACCTTCACTCAAAGAACAGTAAACTAAGGTGAGATGGTTTATAACAGCCTTGTCTAGTTGAGTTTGGAGTATCTCCAGTGATGGAGATTCCAGAGCCCCTCTGGGAAACTGCATCTGTATGTGACTAACCTATGCG
Organism: Brachypteracias leptosomus; assembly: GCA_013401335.1. Classification (NCBI taxonomy): domain Eukaryota; kingdom Metazoa; phylum Chordata; class Aves; order Coraciiformes; family Brachypteraciidae; genus Brachypteracias; species Brachypteracias leptosomus. Next base: position 3,757 of record VYZX01027898.1, on the reverse strand, counting down.
AAGAAACTTCTTAACACCTGATCAGTTCTTTCAGGTTCTTCTTGGATGCCTTGTACTCCAGCTCCCCATGCATCTCAGAATATCTATTGGACTTGTTTCAGTATTTCAATGTATTTCTTGCCATGGGGATGCCAAAACTGGACATGGTACTTCAGGTGTGTTCTCACAAGTATTGAATAGAAGGGAGTAATCCTTTCCCTTGAACTTCTGTCTGCACTGTTGTAACACAGCCTGGTCCATGTTTGACCCTCTTCACCACAAGGATAAACTGCTAATTCACGTTCAACTCGTGAACTTTGCTTTTCTGCAGCATACCTCCCCAGCCAGTGTGTGCCCAGCCAGTCCTGGCTGCAGTTCTTTTGCTTTGCCATTGGTTTATTGCTGCTGAGCTTTTTGAGGGTCCTGTCAGGCCTTTTCTCCAGCCTTGAGATCTGTCCAAAGAGCAGCTCTGCCCTCAAGGCTTTTGATCACTCTCCTGAGCTTAGTACTATTTGGTGAATGAATACATTGACAAATATGTTTGATGCCTTATGTTTACCTGGATGCTCAATTACTTCTTTCTTAGCCTTAGCCAGGGCTAATATCCACACAAGGAGTTTGTATGCAACAGCTGGGATCTATTATTCATGTCCTGGTTTCTTTTCAACAGCTTTCTAGTTTAGGTGAACCCTAAGATGCTGCAAATACAAGTATGTCAGGCTAGCACAGCAACCAAAACAGTACAAGACTTTGGCCTTGTTTGCATAGGATTAGAGCAGATTGGATGTGTGTGACCTAATATTAGATTAGGTACTTTTGACTAGTTCCTGCTGTTGAATACACCCTTCCCATAGTAACAGTGATTTATTTCAAAGTAGCTTAATAAATATTTGAATAAGTTAAGATACTTCTGAAAAGACACTCTTTATCTGCTTTAGGTCTGTCCTACTGGGAATTGCTTAAATACGCAACCATTCCAAAATAAAGCTGTGTGGAAAGGGTCTTTATTACAAATAGCACATTAAAGAAAGTGGGTGAGGTGCCTGTGCACTATGCATGCACCTTCTCAGTTAAGCCCAAAACAACTTGATCTGTAAATGTTTGTTTTCTCCCAACTTAA
>VYZX01027897.1:105809-136704 GCA_013401335.1 Brachypteracias leptosomus | reverse complement strand
GGAAACATTCATTATTAGCTGCTATTTTGTCAAATACTGTCAATATTTAATTGATGCTGAAGAACCACAAGTCGAGCAGGTTTTTCAGCCATCCCAGTTAATCAAGGACACACCATGGGAAGGGTGGAAACAGGGACAGGAGACACATAAGAAAATTACAAGGACAACTGTCTTTACAAGGTAGAGTGAAGGAGCTAGAAAATGAAGATACATTTTGTTTTAAAAAGAATTTTTTTAATAGTTAATGTAATTACTTCATTAAACACAGATAGACCATAGTTTAAAACAGAAGAAATGTAGTGCAATGAAGCCCATTGCAGTCCCCTTGTCTGCAGCAAACATCTCACCACCAGAGAGCACTTCAGAGCTCACACTGCTGATCATGGCCAGCTGGAAAAAAAACACCTTCATGTTCTTCTGTGCTACCTTCAGAAATGTGACCTTAATTGAATTAACTATTTTCTGTAGCTGGCAATTTGCTTATCAGGTGGTGGTTCATCAACTGTCACCTTAGTGTTTTAAATACTAAAAGACAGATCTTTTAAATCTGTTTTAAAAACTAAGAGTAAAACCTGATTTTGTCCTTCAAGCAACAAACTGGTGTTTTGGAGGCTGTTGTGGCACTTGTGGCTGCCCATGCTCTGCCTGCACACGGGTGTGCAAGAGGGGACAGCCTTGTAAATTCTTCCCACAGCCAGTGGCTGCTCTTTCCCAGCTCATCTACCCATCATGGTGACTTTTCTTTGATGCCTTTTTCCCTATGTCAGCAAGACACTAAGAAATTTTCATTAAGGTTTAATGAGACTCTGATTTATTTCATGCTTTCCCGCCATTAGGACATCAGCAATCAGAGCATCTTGGAATCAAACACCACACAATCTGAGTAGGATGGTACACCCGAGCCTCCCCTCCCTTTTCTTGTGGCAGGGACAGATGCACCCAGCTGTGAGGTCTGGAAGAGGTGGAGAAAATTGGGGAGAGGAGTAGGAGAAAAGGGACAGAAGTGTCGCTCAGTTTATGCATTTTTCATTATTTAAGGAAGGTTGTAAACCAGATAGATGAGCTGCAAATACGTAATTTATTTGTTCACTCACATGTCCCTTCATCTTCTTTTTTTTTTTGTCTGACTTCCAAGGCCACACCATGCATAATCAGGCTGCAGGACCAGGAGACTGGGTCCCTAAATCTTTCAAGGGTTTATTTTATGCAGAATTAGAAATTATAGCTGCTGTATAAGGTTAGTAACATGTGATGTCTTAGGCATAACTAAGTCTTTAAAGAAACCAAGATGCGATGGATTATTGTTTTACAATCACTCCAAAACCATGGAAGTTGGGAATCTGCTAAGTCTGATGTGGTGTGTTAATCAGAAAAAAATTTTTTAAAAAAAAAAAAAAAGGAGAAATAATTCTGAGCTACTATAACTCCAGGGGGGGAGGATATTACTGGTACATAACAGCAGTACATACTGGAAATAATTTCTCTTGCTCGCTCTAGAATAAACTTCTATAGATCACAGAGAAACACATTTATTTTCTACTATTCATCTTAGGAGCTGCAGACACAGAAGTGTCTGAGATAAGTGTCTAATGAAACTAGAGTAAGAAGAAACTGAATACAAGAAACAGTTGTTAACCTAAAATAATAAATACATTTCTACACATTAACTCCTTCTGTTAGAATGGAAAATTAAGAGAATTATCATCCTGGCTAACTTATTAATGTCCTTCCTTTAACAGCTATCATCCTAGTATGTGGAATCTTGCAAGGAATTTTAATGAGGTAAGATTAATAATTCTTCTCATTCTTCCTACAAGACATCTATTTGCTTTGTGGCTCTGGAGTGTATGTGTGAGATATGAAGACAGAGTTCATGTCAGAATGGTAGGCCATATCCACAGTGACCTGTAGCACTTGTACGTGCAATAGCATGGCTTTGGGGGCATTCTCAGTACATCTTCTTATTGCCAGCAAATAATGACAGTCCTTGCAGCAAGATGTGGCCATTTGATGACTTTTGAAATGATATTTTTCTTTATACTGAGGTGGAATTAAGAGATGAAGAGTAGAGTCAAGAAATATTTCTGAAAAGCACGTCAGAAGAAACCATGAAAGCTCTTTGCTGTGGACCAGGAACCTTTCCTATCTATATACAACCTCATGTGCTGCAAACTCCTTACCTGGGGATTTGGCACATTAACCTGTATCAAGGACATTAGAAGAATCAAGGCCAAGGCTTGTTGACCTCTAGCACCAAGAGGCCATAATGGTAACTACGCACAATCAGCACAGGGTAAAGAAATGCTGTGAGCATTCTCCACTTCCTTAGGGTTATGGTTGTCACACATGATGGTCTCACTTGATTGCAGACCCCAACCAAAGAAGTGGTGACATGGCATCCACAGGGAAACTGAGGCTCCATCGTCCAGTGCTGGTCTGTTGTAGTGATCTGTAGAACAACTATTGCTGAAATGCAAGTGTTGAGGATGCAGTTAAGCAGGAAACTGGCCTGGAGGCCACCAGAGTCTCACCATAAATTAGGTCTAATAGGTTATTGTGTTCACCTCAAAGTGACGTCCTGGAGTCTGGAATTCATTGTAACACACCAAAAACTAAAAAAACAATTGTTTTCCCAGTGAGATTCTTTGCCCTGGATTGCTACTGACCACCTAACCTGTTAAAGGAATGAACAGAAAACAGCTTTCCTGCAACCTCCTTAGATTCCAGTTGCTCATTGTGACATTTCAAAGCCAAAATCCCAGATATTGCAGTTGAGACATTCAACTTCTTGACAAAACACAGCTATCAGACTTGTTTCTTACTGTACTTACTGTATTCTGAAAAACAGAGAGAAATCAACTTTCTACCTCTTCCAGAGCAACAAAAAGTCTGTTTCTTCAATGGAAATCTGAGAAATCAGAATTAGAGTGGAAACAGATACCATCTGCACACAAAATGAGCCCCTGGCCAAAATACAATGAGAAATAACTGACTTGGTAGGAAAACAAGATGTTCCTAAATATTTGCAGCTTCCATGCACTAGTAAACACAATAGAGCAGGTTCATGGAGAACTTTCTTTCCACATAAAATAAACAGACAAGTGAACAATTACTAAGAGGTAATCATCTTTAGCTGAGTGATGGTCAAGCACAGCCAAGCTCTCTTGGTGGCTGTGGACAGATATTAGCTGGAGGTCAGATTCTGGACAGGAGGAACAGCCAGGAGATGTGCTGAGCTGGGGTTCAGGCCTTTTGGAGTCCTGGCCACAACTAGGTAGAGAGCAAGAATGTGCACCTGTTATGCTGTGTTTCTTTGGAAAAAGAGGTATTAAATTAAGATTAGATTCTCTAATACAACATATAAACCACGTGAACGTCAGCGTTGACAAAACTTCAAAAGCACCACAGATGAAGCAGCTTCTTTGGATCAAAGGTTTATTTTTAATGACACAGCACTGGAAAACATAAGTTACAGATGACTTTTTGATACAGGATACATTATATATCTTATTTTAAAAGGATCTGTGAAGGTATGCTGCATAAATACATATAGTGAAAATATATTGTGTTTATTTCTTCTCAGAGATTAGCTCTGTTTCTTTTTTTTTTTCAGATTTTATTCAGCCAATTAAATAAAAAAAGTATAGATTAGCATCATAACAGCTCCTCCTCCAGATGATCTTCTTGTAACTGCTGTGGCTGGAAGAGGAGACCGAGCCATGCCTTCTTGAAGGTTTAGCAGCTTGGAACATGATGTTACTCATCATCTCAGAATGAAAATTTCACATTACAAACACAGATACTGTATCATGTTTTGGCAATGGAGCAGCTGGTTTTGCTCGGGGACAAAACCATTTCCTGTAATGCCAGACAGTGAAAGAGCAATGCATGTACTGATGGTACTACACAGCCAAAGAACTACCATGGAAGTCGTGAAAATGCATATATACCCATATGCACTTATATATACACGTGAAATTCTTGTGTGTATATATATTCTGCATGTCCAAAAATAACATTGAAAAAACGTTGCAGCAGTTTATTCTTTTAAACACATGAAACTTATAATAGTTCAACCTCATTACTACAGGATAACTAATTAAATCTTCTGCAGTGCAACTCAATACAATACACTTAGTGCAGAGAAGTTAAGGTTTTGGTATTGAGGAGGCTAATTTCAGATTTCATGGGAAAGGACCAAATACAGGATCACCATAGCTCTGACAAAGCACAAACAAACCTGTTGCCACATACGTGTGAACAAATAAGGACATTTCTTTTTTTTTATTGGAGTTTTTTGTTTTTTCCACGTACTGCTTCAGAAATTGCTAGCTTAACTGTTTGCATTCACGCTCATTTCGATATGTTTCAATAAGCTTTGTCTGGCACCAGTCTGTAAACCATTAACAGCTTAAACTACAAAAAAAAGGTGGGCTCCTGTGTTTCAAAGAGGTTAAAAACCTACTGACTGAGCTTCATACCCCGTTCATCTGCCTGAGCGGAGAACTACTCCAGACGGCGTGTGAAGTTCTCTGGGAAAAGTCCTTTATAACTATTTGCATCTCTGTACTGCAGCCACTCGGATTCCTTAATGCCTGTCAACCAGCCAGCCTCCTGCAAAGAAGACGACAAGAGTCTCTTAAACTTCAGGTCCCTGCCCTTCCTTGCTTTGAGCTTCAGATCTGAAGACATTCAGAGTCACATAGCTAAAAAGTTTGGTGCTTTGGTTAAAAAGCAGCCTCTGATTTGGCATAGATTATTTTTTACTGTTCTGCCAGACCACAACTTTTGAGACAAAGTTACTTTGAGCAAACACTGCATGGCCCATCTAATTCTTAGCAGAACTCAAAATTGGACAATGAGTCCTTCAGGTCATCCAGTACTACACCAGATTTGCATCTGTGCAAATCTCTTTTGAGACTTTTTCAAAGTTGCCACAATAATATTGGTACACTTAAGCAGTGAGAGCATAGCAGTGGGCCAGAAACACTACACAACATCAGAGATGGGGGGAAAAAAGATAGTTTTCAATCTGATTTTTTTTCCCCTGAGGGTTCTTTTCTCTCATTTGTGTATTGGCAGTCAGAAGAAATAACAGTTCTTGCAATCTCCAGAGTTACTATTTCTAGAAACTCAAACTTGGTTAATATGCAGTTATTTTTCAAAAAACTCCTGGAAACTTAAATCAGAACCTGCCATGCAAAATTGCAAACAAATCGCCACCAGCCCAAGCAATCAAAAAAAGACATTTCTTAATGGAAAGTGCTGGGTTCTCTTGATTCTACCTGCAATAAAATCAATCAATTGATCAATCAATGACCATTTTTTAAAAAGATCAACCTATTATGATCTCACCAAGTCAGTAACTCTGTGCTTTGTTCCTTTTAAGAACAGGAGCCAGAGCAAAAGCACAAGAAACAGAAATTCTAATCCTGCCATATTATTATTGCGCAGACTACACAAGGAGGTAGAAGAGCTTGGACAGTTCTTCACACTGATATCAGAATATCTGAGAGAGAGAGGAACTGCAGCTTTCTAGCACACACAGCATCAACTGCAGGAAGGAATAAACAGTTTTACTGGATAGTCTCTTCAACTCAAGACTAATTATTACTATCGAAGTCACTGGGTGGGACTGGTTTGCTTCAAATGGGGAACACAGGCTGATGTTACCAGCTATATTATAACTGGAGTTTTAGGCCAGTTTTGAAGGAGAATCAAGAATAACAAAGGTAAAAAGACTGTATATAAATCAACAAAGTACCTGGCAAAAGACAAAAAGATTGAGCTTTACGGTGATGTTAAACATGAGGGGCAAGTAAGTACTGAGTAATAAAGATATGACCAGAATGCTTTCAGGAACATGAATATATAAAGGTTTATTTTCTCCATCATTGCACACAATTTACTCCAATTAATGCTAATGGCATTCCAGTGCACAAGAAGAATATACTTCATAGACTCAGCAAGTGAAGATTAAGCATATTTAATAGCATCCTAAGACAAATAGAGTGAAGAGAGAGCTTAGGTTTTGCTGTCCTTACAGCAATCTCCTATTCTGCAAATACTGATAACAAAATCAGCTGAACTGCCCATGAGGAAAGATGCAGCATCATCTGAGTAAGGATAACAGAACCTCACAAGGGTTTGCAGTTACACAATGAGGGGTAATGTTTTTAAGCTAGAAAAGGGTAGATTTAGGTTGGATATTAGAAAAATGTTCTTTAATATGAGAGTGGTTGATGACTGGAACAGGTTGCCCAGAGAGGTGGTGGAGGCCCCATCCCTGGAGACATTCAAGGTCAAGCTCGATGGGGCTCTGAGCAACCTGACTTAATTAGAGACATTATAGGGGGGTTGGACTAGACAACCTTTGGAGGTCCCTTCCAACTCAAACCATTCTATGATTCTAGGATTCTATCCCTATAAAAAGAGCAAAGTGCCTTGCTGAAAGAAAAAACTTGTATTTTGAAACAAAAAAAACCCCAAACCAAACAGAAAAAACAATTACTTGTCTCCTGTATTAAAAGCAAGCTCAGCTGAGATGTGAAATGAAGAACACTGGTTATTACCTACCTTTGGACCGCATCAACCATTGAAACAATTCCAACAGTCCCCAGCACTCATATGTGCTTAGGGTGTTAGTATTTAGACCTATATGAAGAAATATTCTTCACTCAGAGCAGTGCTCTTTGCTACTTGGCTAGGCAGGACCCAGTCCCCCAAGTCTCAACCCCCAAATCAGCAGGAGACTTTTCACCAACACTACTGGCACTATAATAGATGCCCACTAAGTTAATCATTTCACTTCACTGCAATTCAATTTAACACACGGAATAAAACAGTTTCAAAATTCACCTGAAATGCATTGTTAAAATCAAATTAGATGTCTTAAATTAAATTAAACCATTGTTTAATTCAGGTTCAGGCTTCCAGAGGGCAGTCAGCTTTAGAGGCATGCAGCACGCAGATCAGCACCTTCATCTATTTTGGCTGTAGGACAGCACAATCTGTGTGCAGTCTCAGTGCTCTCTGTGCATGAATTTGTATTATTTCTCCAAATAATACATGCAAAAGCTCTGAACATCTAGGGACCAATTCTACTGCAATGTTAAGACAAGATACAAGATGATACATAGCAACAGGAGGTTGGACAAGATGACCTCTAGAGGTCCCTTCCAGCCTAAAACATTCTCTGATTCTAGAATGCACAATTTGTAGGTCATCTTCCATATTAAGCCTTTGTGTGCATATGTGTCTAAAAAATCCACTACAAAGTAGCATAGAAAAAGACCTAGAAAATAAGCTGAGGTCAGATCCTGCAAGTAGCATAAATCTGGGCCTTTAGCTGTAGCCAGCTGTGCCATTTAGTCTCAAATGAAACCAAAAATAAAGACAAAATTAAAATCATTGTGTTTTTCAACATAATGACATTTTGAAAACACATTCTTATTAATTATAATCTGTGAAAAAAAAAGTTGAGACAAAGAAAAATGTCAACAAAAGAAAGAGACACATGTTTTTACCTGGTCAGCTGTGGTCTCAGAAGGAATTACTAGTACAATATCTCCTCGTTTTAAATTAAGCTCATCGCTGTTAGCTGCCTCAAAGTCGTGTAGAACTTCAACCTGGAGAAAATAACACCAAACACAGAGACATGATCTAAATGGAGACATTTTCTCAACAAAATTATTTGCTAAATCTTTATTGCAAAAAAGAAAAAAAAGAGTAATGTGCCTTCTTTATGGAAACATATGACTATAGGCAGGTACGTTTAAATCGTCAATGTTGATGTTGATCCATGTCAAGGTTGTCTGTTCATATCCTTGGAAGTAGGGACAGCTTAAGTAAGTCTTCCTGAGGCTACTGAGGAAACCTGAGGTCCTTACCCAAGGTTACAGGATCTCAAGGACAGATGATACTGCAAAACCCCACAAGTTCTGCCACCCTTATTTCTTCCTGTGTAAGGAACTTGCTTCACTCCCCACTATCATTACCAGATCTGAGGGAAGGGTGGCAGGATTTTGCAAATAAAATGAGGAAAGACTCCCAGGAACTGATATTTAAGGCTCATTCTCTTGTTGCGGCCTCTGGACCTTATTCTTGCTGTAAACATCCCTGGAGTTTTGAGTGGGATGCACAGCACCCACTTCAACAGGTGACCAAAGAGGTGCTTAATGGAACCCTACTTAATGCTTGCCTTGGAAAGAGCTGCCATTTGCTGGCAGGTGGGTATGCCAAAAAACCCTGTCTTTCAGAGGGGTGATTATTAAAACACTAGCAGGATCAGCTTGTCATTGTGAGCAGATCATTTTAACTAAATGGTTCTAGCTCCTTAAGAGATACACTATTCTAATATTCCCAAAGCACAGCCAGTTCCATGGTAACTCTGCAATAATGAAGGAAAATGGCATCAGCAACCAGGTGGCAGGCATTTATTCTGCTCCTCCTTACTTATGTCTGACCCAAGAGAGTGTGATGGGAAATAAAAGATGAACTATGTCAGCAGGTCTGAGTCAGAGCTGCACCATACTCCTCACCCACACCTGAAATGTTATTCTCAAAGTTTGCTGAAAATATTGAGCAATGAAAATAGATGGAGAAGAATGGCGTGCTTAGGGAGTGCTAAGGGACTAATTAGTCTGAACTATGCAAATTATAATAGGAAGCATGTAAAGTTCATCCATCCTCAAGGAGCTTTTCTGCTGCTCAGTGATTCTGAAGTGAGAAACATTATCAAAGAACCTCGTGAACTAGGAAACCCTGGGGGTCTCGCCAGCCAAGGAGAGGATTTCTCTTGTGTCTCATTAAACTTTCCTGTTTGATTGCCCTAACAGTTTATAACTATAATATTACTAAATTTACAGAATGACATTTTGGCTTCATTACCATGAATTGCAGAAGTCCCATGGGTTTCCACAGAACCAGAACTTCCACTACAGACTTTTCAGGCCAGAGAAATGTCATTTTTTAATATTCACAGAATCATAAAATGGTTTGGGTTGGAAGGGACCTTAAAGATCAAATGCACTGTTAGTATATCAGATATATTGCTAGCATATATCATACAATACTGCTGGCTAACTCTGTGGCAGTGCAGTTTTACTCAATAAATTAATTTTCAACAGTAATTTGGTGAGATGAAAGGGAAGTGATTGAACGACCATCCCTGGATGTGTTTAAAACCCATGTAGACGTGGTGCTGAGGGACATGGCTTAGCAGGGGACTTGGTAGAGTAGGGTTATGGTCGGACTCAATGATCTTGAAGGTCTTTTCCAACCTAAGTGATTCTATGATTGTACTTCAGTGAGTCTTACAGCTACGTAAGGATATGCACAGCAGCAATGGTGTGCAGAAAATCTATCTTCTCAGGTGGCATGTATGGAGCAACAACACAATGTTAAAGTATGTTTGTGTGTGTCTGTGTGTGCACATCTGGCTGTTAAATTAAGTGTCCTTTGGCCTCAAGAAATCATCATACTACCTGCACAGACAGACACACCCACAGAAAGTAGGTCTGAAGGGATGTCTTAAAGAAGAATGAAGAAGCAGACCTTATAGAGAAAGCCGGGTGGCATCGCAGAACCTGTGTCTTCTGCTGGAGCATGCTGATCTTGAGAAGGTACAGCCTGGATTTCTTCAGCAGGTTTCTGTTCACTTCCAGCTTGGAAAGTTTCACTGGGAGATGTGTCAGTGCCCTGAGTGCCCATGTCTGCTGTGGCATCTTTGGACTCATTCACAACAACTTCGTGTTCTTCTCCCTCACCCTCGTTGTTTGATGCTGGCTCTATTACTACTGCAGGGATGCTGCTGACCTTTTCCTGGGGGAAAAGAAAAACCAACAAAAAACCCACAAAAGCATCATGAGAGCATTTAGTACTTTATTTCAAGCAGGATAGCACAACTGTTTACTGCACAGGGTGTATATTGGAATGGGGATTTCCTTCTTCTCCATCCAACATTAAGACAGCAAACAGCATTTGTGCAAGGATGTAAAGGACTAATCCCTTCCCTGTTTTCACTGTTCCCCCGAGTCCTCCTATGTCTACTCTCCATATTAGTACAAATCTTTGCAGTAAATAATAAAATTGCTCTGCAGGTAGTTTGGGTTTCATTTTCAATATGTGTGGAAATTAACAGACCTTTCTTCTCCACCATGCTCTTAACTTTGGGTGGGTTTGGGTAAGGCCACAAGTTCCAGGAGTCACTGTCCTAGATTTCTTTGGGAATTCAAGTCAGCAGTATAATAGTGACATAAAGGGAATGAAAGAAGGAAACACAACCTATTTCTTTAACTGATTGAAAGAATTTCTCCTGATTTACAGCAAAGTAACCGGGAGAAGAGAAAGCAAAAAGGCTAAGTAGGAGATATCTGACCAATAATGAAGCCTAGGACAAAAAATATTTAATTAAACTTGTTGGAGCATCCAACCTGAAAAGATCATGTTCAGCAATCCTCTGTCAGACCATCCTACTTCGGTGCGCTGAAGATATACAGTTTATTTACACAACCCAAATTAAGGACTCAGAAGAAGGGATATGCTGTGTGGGCCCAACCCAGGGCTATCCTAGGAGAGCCTCAGCTGTGCTACTGGTTGGACCTGGGGGCACAGGGCTGCAGCAGCCTTGCCTCTCCTGGGCTGCTGAATCTGTCCTGATTCCTCTAATACACTCTCCCGTGCACCAACATGAGTTACCTGAGACACATCAGCCTCCTTTTCTTCTCCCTGAGGTTTGTCACCTTCAGTAACACCCTCCTGCTCAGTGGTAGCAGTGCCATCACCAGCTCCTGCTGCCACAGACACAGTGTCTTCTGCTGCTGCGGCTCCCTCAGTGACAGGTACCACCTACAAACAACAGGAGAGAGGGACCTTTCAGGATACAAGTTCTGGGTATCTGCTGGAGAGACCATGGACCAACCTCTGCTCTGTGACCTCCTTGGGTGGTACCAATCCCCAGCCCTGGGTCCATGGAGTTCCTCCTGATTTGTGTTGAAGAGCAGTGCCTGGGACAAGGTTGTGGAGGGAAGCTGCTTAACAGGTGGGAAAAAGACATGTGTGAAACCTCACTAGGGACCACTTAGCAGAGTCCTCAGGTGTTACTAGTGGAGTAAACAGATTGCCAAGGGTCTTGTATTTTTTCTTTCTCCTGTCTTCAAGCTGTATTGTGGAAGAAATTCACCACAGGTTTCTGCTGAGAGGAGGAGCTTGCAAACTGCCCAGGTGTCCACAGGATCCTGCTAGTGGAGTCTGTCCTTGAGCAGGTTCCAAGCCTTCTCCAGCTATTGTCACCTACTTTTAGACCTGGGCTATTTTCAAAAATATCAATATATGCACTCCTTTCTATTAGAGAGACTTATGAATCAGGCTGTATCAGCAGAAATAAACATATTCTACAGCTGGATAATGATCAGGAATCTTCAGATTCCATCAGATATCAGAAAAAATATAACCATAAAGATCTATAGCTATGTTAGTATGGAAAGAAGAAACACACATAAATGCCCATTCAGTCAGGACATGACTGAACCAACTGTGATCAGGTCATGTTGAAAAGTTAATGCTTGTTTTGTTGTAGTTCTTCAAAGGAGGATGGAAAAGTACCTGCCTATAGATCAATGTTGAGTCCTTAACCCAGCAAAGACTGTTGTGGTCATTTATGTATCCCCCTAACATTTGTACTGGTATAAACTGCTCTATGCTTACAGTAGCATATTGGATATATACTTAGAGTGGATTAATTTTAAGGGATGGAGGGTGGAAGGTAAACGACAAAACTCATTCTGTTAATCCAACTAACTTCAACATCAAATTTTTAATGGGTGGCAGACAGCACCAGGATAAAGTAAAAACACTGAAGAAACACTGTTTTCTAGGTACCAATGTCAAGCTACAGTTGGCAGAAGTATCTCTGATCTCCAGTTAACAGCCTGATGTTCTTTGTTTCCTCAGTTTGATCCTTCCTCCTCGGATGAGGGTAACTCAGCTACCTGAACTCCACTTGAGCTACCTGCAATTGTTCATGGGCACTCTTCAGGCATTGTTTTTTAGCAATGTCTAATATTCGGCATTCCTCCTATTCACAGCTGTTAATTGATGTGGTAAAGAAATTCTTCTGGAGTTCCTGATGCCAGGAAAGAGGGTTTTGTAGAAATCACTGGAGAAGGTTTAGATTAAACTGAAAACGCTGCTGACAGAGGATGCCCTATTGTAAAAAGAAGTGACATCAAAAAACATGGGTAGATGTTGACATCTTCTCCTGTGACTTGTAAAGCATGCAAGCCTGTCACTCATAGTATTACCCATTTCAGTAGCCTTGACCCAAGAAGATATTCAAATAAATTGTAAGTGTAAAAGCCCTGGAAGAGGCTTGTAGGAAAGAGGGGGAACAGAGTCTGTATCAGATTGATTTGATACCCTGCACTTCTAATAGCATGCTGCAGAAATTGATCTTGCTGTCTGTTGTGATTAGGATTAACACTTCTTTTCTATTCATTGGATTTGTATAACCCATTTTATTTCACAAAGGAGGAGAATACTAATTTACATGAATCAGCTCTCAAATGCCCTGCAGTGAAAGGGTGATGCTCTCCCAGCCTGAAGCCATGAGTCACTGAATGTGTATCACAGCTCCCAGTTGTGTAACCAGTTGTTCTTGTGTCTTAGAGCACAAAACCAATGCAAGTTAGATGATTTAAGAAGCCACATACTTGCAAATATAGTTACCTGTATTACCTTGCTTCATAGTGAAAGCCAGTCCTACAAAAGCTCATCAATCACATTAGACAGTCTAATAATATTCCAAATTCATAGAATCATAAAATGTTTTGGGTTGGAAGGGACCTTTGAAGGTCTCCCTACAGTGAGCTAGGACATCTTCACCTAGATCAGGTTGCTCAAAGCCCTATCCAACCTGACCTTGAATGTTTCTAGGGAGGGGGTTTCTACCACTGGCAAGCTGTGCCAAGGTCTCACCACCCTCACAGTGAAGAACTTCCTTTTATCTAGTCTAAATCTGCCCTCTTTCAGTTTAAAGCCCTTATCTCTTGTCCTATCACTATAATCTCTGATAAAAATCCTCCCCATCTTTCCTGTAGGCCTCTTTTAGGTACTGGAAGGATGCTATAAGGTTTCCCCGGAGCCTTCTCTAGGCTGAGCAACCCCAACTCTCTCAACCTGTATTTGTAGGAAAGGTGTTCCAGCCCTCTGATCATCTTTGTGGCCCTCCTCTGGACCTGCTCAAGCAGGTCCATGTCTTTCTTATGCTGGCATCCCCATAGCTGGACTCAGCACTGCAGGGGTCCTCTGTCACTTGGAGAAGGAAGTTATCATCAACACATTCCAGGAATCTCCTGGATTGCTTGTATCCTGCTATATTGTTCCTCCAACAGATATAAGAGTAGTTGAAGTGTGGAGGCTGCTCCTATCTGCCTACAGAGGTCCCCATCTGTTCAGTCTTCCTGGTTGAGCAGCCTGTAGCAGACCCCCACTATAATGTCACCTGTCCCTGTCCTCCCTTTAATCCTGACCCATGAGCTCTTGGTTGGCTCCTCATCCAGCCCCAGGGAGCTTCATGCACTCCAGCTAGTCACTGACAGAGGGTGACACCTCCTCCTTGTCTCCCCTGCCTGCCCTTCCTAAAGAGCCTGTATCCTTCCATTCCAACACTCGAGTCATAGGAGCCATCCCACCACATCTCCACCTGGTGGTAGCTTGATCTCTTACGGTGGCTTATACACATACACTAACACTGCTATTTAAAACAGAACAAGGGTCAAACCAACCAAATAAGAGACCTCAACTTTTCAAGGACAAGTGGTATTAGAAGAAAGGGGAAAGATTTCAAAGACTTGGAGTTGGTGCTCATAGGATGGTGAGGAATTTCTTACATGTTTCTTCTTGGACCAGACTTCTTGGAAGTGACAAGCCAATGCTAGAGAAGCAACACAACACTGTCTTGCACTGTGTCAATACCAAGTTGGGCTTAATCTACCACTCCCATCCTGTTCTTGTTAGTGTAATTCCACTGATTTCTATCTGGATGTGGCACTACTGGTGAGAAGCATGGCACCAGTGAGTCCCAGACTTGCTTCCCAGTGTCACCCTGGAGCCACAGATACATCCTCGCCTCTAGCAGAGCTAAGGCTGTTTTATATCAGGGTAACAAACCCAAGCTTGGACAGCTGGACTTTGTTGAAACCAGTGTGAATGGAGATAAGTTCATGCTCTTTTTGTATACACTGTGGCACCAAAATGAGTAACAACGAAGAAGGAGGTTGTCAGCACCTTGAGACACAAATCCTAAGTGATCAATAACTAGGAGTTATAATCTCTTCCTTGGTCCCTATTTCTATCCCTGCTTCCAATATGCACTCAAATCCCCCTGCACAGCTCTCAGAGAACGTTTGAACACATTATAGTGTCACTTAAGTACAGAAGGATTCAGGGGAAGCAGTTTCAGCACCTCTGAAGACATAGAAGCAAAATATAATCATTTGAGTCCACACATGCACAGCTGAAAGTACATCACTGAGCTTTTCAGTTGCTTTCTAATTTGATTTTAACTCGATTTTAACTCTATCTAACTTGATGCCAGATTTGTGCGTTAGCAAACAAATTCATAACATAATTATTTTCAAATATCTGTTCTGGTTTGGGGCATGCTGTGCTAGGAAAAATATGTGATTAATCAAAGCTTTTTTTTCTTTTTATAAAGATGTTTGCAGCAAGGCTGGGCAAACACATTTATGGAAAGTGTAAAAGCCACTGGGAATCTATGCAACATATTTTCAAATGTCAAGAGAAGCAGCATTACACCTCCTTCTACCATGGGGCTGCTTTGTTCACTGCCCTGAGATATTCATCACTGGGTACTGCTGCAACAGGCAGCTTCTGCATTGAGTGAGGGGTGCTCTGGTGTTAGAATATATGCTGCAGATACAGATATATCTGTGTTACAATAGATACCACGGCTAGGTCATGGTTGCATCATACCAGCCTGCATACTGATGACATACAAATGATAAATACATTTTTGCTGTGGTTCTCTTGAAGATATGAAAGCACAAGCACACTCTTGGGGCTGTTCATATGTACCTCGCTTTCTTTCTCAGCAACTCCAGTTGTCTCCTTATCCCCTGCCTCGACAATGTCCTGTATAAAGAGGAAAAATGGTCATCACCTTACTCATGCTGAGGCAATGGCTGTAGAGAAATTGGTATTAATCAAGCTTAATGGAAGCATGGCATGTATGGGATGCAATGAAAATGGATGGCTGGAACTAAGTGGGAGAGCCTATAGCAAGCAGAAAGATTCTTGCTGCCACATATAATCTGAAATCAAAGTAGTTATAGGCTAAAACCCAACAAATAAAGCCTTTTACATATGTCACCATCATCACACCCTGAGAGCTAAGGACAATTTTATTGATTTTTATTATCACTATTCTCACAATAGCACCAGCTTTGAAGGATTTTTTAGTGAGCAACAACCCAGCACACTGCTGACCTTGCAGTTCCCAGCAAGCTCAAATTTCTCCCTCCCAAGAAATTAATGGTTCCCACTAAAACCTGCTGCTGCCCCTGCAACTCACCAGTTTCAAGGTAAACTTTCTAAACCACTTTTTCCACTCATGTTGGACTGGAAGTCATTTAAAGGGGCTGTTTAAAAGGAACAGTCCATAGGAACTTCACAGGATCACAGAACAGTAGGGGTTGGAAGGGACCTCTGGAGATCATCTAGTCCACCCCCCCTGCCAAAGCAGGTTCATCTAGGGCAGGTTATACAGGAACATATCCAGGTGGGTTTTGAAAGTCTCCAGAGAAGGAGACTCCACAACCTCTCTGGACAGCCTGTTCCAGGGCTCTGTCACCCTCACAGGAACGAAGTTTCTCCTCATGTTGAGGTGGAACTTCCAGTGTTCCAGTTTGTGCCCGTTCCCTCTTGTCCTATCACTGGGCACCACTGAAAAGAGACTGGCCCCATCTTCTTGACACCCACCCTTTAGATATTGATAAACATTGATAGAATCCCCTCTCAGTCTTCTCCAGGCTAAACAGCCCCAGGGCTCTCAGCCTTTCCTCATAAGGGAGGTGTTCCAGACCCTTAATTATCCTCACAGCCCTTCATTGAACTCTCTCCAGTATTTCCCTGTCCCTCTTGAACTGGGACACTCTGCTTTTCCTTGACGCTCTGCTGAGCAAATTAGCAGATCAAAGCCCTATTATGGAAACCCTCTTTGCCGATAAATTTTGAGGCTGCTTTGCAAACACAGCTTGGTAAGATTTTTCAAGACCTGTAAGGGTGAAGACAAGTTATGGAAACCTACGTGAGGAAATGGTAGATTGGACCATCTGCTTTAGCAATCAGAGATTAGGAGACCTCAGGTACTCAGGCTCCATCTAAGAGCCTTATCACACCCACAACTATCACTCCAAAATTTCTGCACGTTTCAGCTGAAATAGTTGCATGTTTCTTTTATAATAAGAGGATGCTGAGTTATATCCAAACTTCCTATCAGTCATGTTTTCTATAATCTGATCTTCTAGTATTGCCTGCAGTCACCTCATAAGCCCCAAACATGTCCAGATGCCAGAGCAAGGCAGCTGCTGACAGCAATGTTACCATAGAAACCTCTCACAGCTCTATCCTGTTAAAATTACAGCATTATATAACTTTTTTTTTAATGATTAATATTTTTTTTGGTCTTTTTGAAGCTGCCAAGCCTCTGCCACAGATTCCTCAATTTTATATGTAAGTGGGAGGAGACTGTAGAGGATCTTAAATAGAAAAAATAAGTATCAACAGCAAAATATAACTATTACTCCAGAGAGGCACGCATGCACATAGCCACCCACACTCACCACTTTTTTTACAGAAGAGATGTACACAAATGTTTCTACTACCCATAAAAGCGTTATGTCCAACTGCTTTTACTCTTTAAAAGTGCTGAATTTCTGCCATCAGCTGTTATTTACAAGTCAATTTGCCTTCAGAAACAAGCACCATCCTGCACTTTATAGCCAGCAAAGTGCCCTTCTTTTAAAAATACCCAGGAAATATTCTCTGCTAAGAATCCCATCAGCTCAGCTTCTCTGCAGAAGAATCTAATATATACATATTTTTAAATGAGGACTGCTTTCCAACCAAACTGAAAGCACAGTTTTGGGGGGAAATGGGAAAGTAAGAGAGCTCCCCTGGCTTCCCAAAGCTTGGGACTTCCCAGAGCTAATGTGACTGTTGTGCGCTAGTCAAATTAGTAACATTTTGCTTTTACTTTTTTGATTAGCTGGAAGTTGGGATTTTGTGGATGGTGGGGTTTGAGAAGACAGGCACAAACTGTACCATTTTTAGGGTATGGAAGCCTAGTAAAAAAGATGGCTGAAATAACATCTGAATAGAGTAGCACCCTGGTTGCATAAAGAGAGAAAAATCTGCTTCTGCAGATTTCAGCAGAATGACACTGTTCTACATCAGCTCTCCCCCCTGTACAAGAGTCATGTATTTTAATGGCCTCATGCTCCAACTTTGCACCTGCACTTAGCTCCACACTGAATCTGGACACTGCTGACCACTCTTCTGTGTCTAACCATTGTATTGCTCTCCCAAATGACATGCTCCACCATTGGGCACTGCAAATTGTACCTACAGTGGGATTCAACCATAATTAGATACCCTCAAAGCTGCAGCCTGTTTCTTGGCATCTGCTGTACTTGCTCAGGGTCAGCAAAGAGCTCCTCAGGAGGTAGTTTCATGTATGGTTATACACAGCTTTGAAAACCACAGTATTTATCTGAGTGCCTGGCTGCTTTAATAGGAGAACATCAGAGTCCAGGCACACATCAGACCCAAAGCACTGAAAGGCTCTTTCCAAACTAATGAGCATAACAGCAGCCAAAAAGCTGATCTCAGAGCAGTGCTCTCAACTCCAAGCACTGTCTCTCACATGTAGGAGAAGAAGAAAGTGGAATAACAAGATTTCAAAAGCTTTCATTTTATTATAATGGCCTAATGTCATCTCTGAATATGAAATATTTATGTGGTGAGATGGGTAGTATTTGAAAAATAAATAAATCAGCGGTTAATGCATTCTATCCTTTGGATTTTAGAGCTGCCTTTGGGGATGCTATGGAAATAGGAAAACAACCCTTGCGGTGTACAGAAGTCCATGCAAGGACTTTTTTCCATGGTTAACTCCACTTCTGTTGGTGCACATGGCCATTCTCTCCCTTAAATTACCAAATGTTTTGTCCTCTCTCCAAAAAGAATCGGCTGTTGACAGCTACTAATAAAAACTTTATTTGCTCAAGAGCATTTGAGACCTGAAGGACCAAACCAAAAATATGTAATGAGATCCCAGGCAGCAATTCTGACAAGCTCTTGTAATGAAGCCTTGGCAATTTTGTTCAGGCAGACTACAAAACGGCAAATAATTGAATCCAACTCCCTGAGCAGCAAGTGGTACCCAATGCCCTGGACCATTCTCTCCCTAATTTAAATTAAAACTCTACCAGAAAATTTAGATCGAAGCTCCTACAATGAAGAACCCATGCCATAAATTTGCTGGATTAATGGGATGTGACAGGAAACTTACCATAGAAAAATTAAACTGATTACTGGCTGTCACTCCAAACTTGAAGTTATTAAATTCAATAAAAGATTCCTAATAAGAAAGTATCTATCAATACTTTACAACTCCACTTTTAAAGCAAACTGTCACTCATATAGCAAACGAATGCACAACTGCTGTCAAGAAATGACATGTTTTCATCTTTGCAACTCAGGGTACCCTTCCCTAGCTTTGATCATATTTGTCATTAATCCTAATCTTCCAAACTCTTCTTTACATGTTCTGGAAAGCCCTTCCTGAAATAACAACCCTTCAGAGCCAAATGCAGAACGACTCCAATTCAGACACTTTTAACATCAACACTTTTAGTTTATTTTCCTAAATTAGCAAGGACAACTTGATTTTGAGAAGGCAACAAGGAATCCAAGCACAAATCTAATCAAACCTGTTTAACTTCTATTCAATGCCTACGGTCTTCCTCCTGGACTGCTCTTAAATTGCTTGGCTCTTGCACTGTGTTTCTCTCTGCCTGTCTCCCAACAGCCCTGCAGTCCTGTGCCTCAGCAACAACATCTGCTGATGGATTATGGACCCAGAACTCCTCATGGACGGCCAGGCAGCAAAATGGATCACCTGAAAAGGTTGTCCTGGCTGACGACTGGATGTGTGGTGCTGCAGCCACAGCTTGCCATTTGATTAGCACTTAAGGTGTGCAACAGGCTCCAGAGCATCCACATGGGCACTTCGCATGCTTCCCATGTGTATCAAATGCTTGCTGAAAACCACCTAATTTTATGATGAATAGGGTATCATGAGCCCTGCTGAGCAGATGAAGATACCCAGGGACTCACCCAAGGCCAAGAGCGGTTCAGCAAGCTGAACCTTGCTCTTTTTCTGTCCAGATTTTCAGTAGTAAGCTGCATATTCTAACCATGACAAACACTCACTAGAGACTTTGAGCATGCTATTGTCTAGAGGAAAGCAAGAACACTCTCAGCATACAGAAACCAGGTGCATTTTTTTCTTCAGGGTTTCTTAGCCTGTGGGTATCACCCACCGTCAAGACCTTCTGCCAGCAGTATGGAGAAGAGGAACCTCAGCTGGATAAAAAGGATATTCACTGAGATACCTGTTATACAAAGAGATACTAATCAGCAGAGAAACCCTGCACCTACCATCTCAGACCACCTTGTAATTTGTAGTGATATTGGGTGCCTTGCTTTGTTCTTGCAGAAGCTGTCATTTCTTCTCCTCCCACTGTTTCCTGAATGCTGACATGTAAAAATTTCCAAACTGGTGCTTGGAGTTCTCTCTTTAGGTCACAGCTGGCTTCTAAAGCCGTAAGTCTTGTAGACATTTATATTACAATCTTTTTTTTCTGGTATTTTCCATGCTCTAGCCAGAACAATACAAGATGTACATTGGCTTAGTGCTTACAGCTCAGCTTGAAATGAAATGAGAAAACTGCTAATAAGGTCATTCAAAAATGGCATCAATTCTCTCCCCTTCTGAAGTTCATCTGGAATCAAACAACCTCTGAAACCACAATCACTCAGCTGAACTTCAGTCTAAAATGCCAAACATAAGAGGAATGACATTTTAGGGCTGAGAGGAGGACACGTGCTGGAGGGACATGCTATGACACAGCTGGGCGCTGGGTGAGCCAGCCATGGATGGATGGTGATGATGGAAAGGATGGCTGAAATGCAGCAGGCACATTCACCATGATGAAAGGTGGCTTGGATGAGGCCTGGGAGGTGGCATGGGGGACAGGTCACTCACCACAGCCTGCTCTGCTAGCTCGGCAGGCTCAGCAGGGATGATCTCCTTTTCCGCAGCAGCAGGGGCTTCTTCGACCTTGGGTTCCCCAGGTGGAGCCTCTTCAGCCTCAGTCTTTTGTTTTATTGATTTGTAAGTAGACAGTGGAAAAATTGTTGAGAAGCACGTGATAGTGGGGAGAGAGGGGGGGAATGGGAATGGTGCCTGTCCCAGTGCTGCTTCAGGCTCAATTTTGCTGAGCTTTGCCAGGGAGAGGATGGCAGTGCTTGACTTTACAGCATCTAAAGGGCATTTTCATCCCCAATATGTAAACTGAGCCAGTTCTACATCCCTCCCTTGCAAGGAAAGAAAGCATCAGCTTCTTCTGTTACAGAAAGGGGTGATGGAAGTTGAGGAGAAAAACTCAAGTTTGCTCAGAAATGCTCCAGAATCTGATGGCAAGGCCAGGAATTGAAACCGGCACCAACCCTGGGCTTCAAATACGAGTTTTTAAAATCATCCCCTACTCCCTAGTTCTGTCTGTTCTCAGACAATATAGTCCCTTCTCCAGTGAAGGTAAGAAGCAATTAGCTGAGACTCAAAACAGTTTTTATATGCACAAGGGCAATCACTGACTGGATTCTGGCAGTGTGAAAATCATCCCTGTTTTTTTCCTAAAATGCATTCCCTCGTGAATCCTCAATCACCTACAAGGCATCCATTTAGCAACCCACTTTTGGGATGTCTACCCTTTTAAATTCTGGCCTAAGCTTGTTTTTTAGCAAATCTCACCAGTCCTGCAACATGTTCAGTCCTGTGGCAAAACAGCTCACAGCAAAAGTGGAGACATCACTTCACAAATACAGGCGCGTACGAGGGGAGAGCTGCAAACTGTGCTCAGCATATTCCATTTATAAGATGGCTGACTCAACCAGATAAAATAACCCCAAGTAGATTAATTTGCCATGAACAAATTTCTCAGCATAATATGAAGCTCAAAAGCCATTTAGCTCCTTTGCAAATGATAACAGGCAGCTGGCTATAAGGTCTCCTGTGATGAAGAGACAGCTTCCACGAAATTCCTAAAGATACCAGAACCTTCTCCTCTCTGATATTTTTCAGAAAAAAAACTCTCTCACTTCTTTTCTCATATATTCCTTAAGCAGACTGATTTTTAATGAGGTACAGAGAGGTCTGCTTAAACCAGACCCTCAGGATTTGGCATGGCATAAAGAAACATTCATTACATTATACCCTGCTGTGCAGAAGTCTCTCTGTGTAGTTTATTAATGCTAGCTCTAGAGAATTTCACAAGGAAGAAATAGGATTGAAACGAGGAACACAAAGTAGATTTATCTTAGGTAAGATGACTAATGAGTTTCCTGAGGTTCAATGCTGCAAAAATCTTGTAGGCTTAAAATCACAGGTAATATGTTATAATGCAGATTGCATTGATGTGCTTCATGCCACTTGTTGACAAGCAGTTTTCAGACAGTTGCCACATTTCAGCTCCCAGCAAAAATATTCTCACCGTATTCAGTAACCATTATGAACACAAGCAGCACCAGAGGCATTATTCAAAAGCCACAATAAATAATATTGAGTACCACTCTGCTGCTATTAAGTAGCTATAGCACTCACCCAGCAGTGCTCCTATTCCACATCCTTACTCTGGACTAAGCAAAGACTGTAAGAGAAACTAGGAAACTGCCCAAGCATGATGACTTCCCCCCAAAAGATTCTCCACTCCTTAGAAGCAGACTATGCTTACTATTAATATGTGGAGAGTGGATAAAACTACAGCAATACTGGAGACATTTAAACCGCCAGCATGTACTATCACCTGCTAGATCATTCATTCTTGTCATTTCTTAAATGCAATAAATGAACAAACTGCTTGACCACACCTTTGAAAAGTAAGTATCTTAGAATATTCCATTTTTTTTCTTTTTCCTTATGTTCTCCTCCTGAAAAACTGTTTCAACAAGTGAAGGTTTACAGCTACAGTAATATCCCCCACCAACTCTTCCAGCTTAAGGTTTTGTGATTTAGAGGAAGGAAAATACCAAACAGGAGAAAATATCATTGCACAAAGGAAAAACGGCACCATTTTTTACAAGGCATTTAAAAAGGAAGGAAAAGCCACCACTTACCAAAGGCTCTGTCACATTCTCATTTGTTTGCACTGTAAATGCAGAGGTATCCTAGATATAGAAATGAAAAAAAAAAGGTGCAAAAATATTTGAGATGGGATGTTTGCAGGTATCTCTCAAAGACCTGATATTTTTAATAGTTTATTCAGGTAAAGTCGTAAGTAAATTCACGTAGAACAGGATGACAAATAGATAATCTAAATAGGTCTTAATACTAATTATTAGTTAAGCACTATTAATACTAAAGACATCACTTTTTCAATTATATATTCTATGCTTCTAAACCGTGTGATGTTATGAAATGCAGTGAGAAACCATTCATTAAATACACGGGAATTGCAAGGACTTTGCTTCAGGCACAATTCACTTCTAAGTTATGAAACTCATGCGTGGGGAGCACACAAGCTCTGAGCTACTTCCACATCCTCCTGATTCTGGGCTTTTATTTGGATAGTAACTATAATCATTATGGATACAAAATCTTACCTGCACTAGGAAGGTACAAAAATGGAGATGTTTTCCAAAATCTTACTCGTTTGTTTATAATTAATTTGCAAAATACTGATGGATTGAATCCTTTTCTTACTGCAGTGGGGGTGTGAAATTTTTATTTCCTTAGGGCAAACATTTTGCCTTAATTATTAGAGGTGGTAGCTTTGTTCTTTGCCCCATTCTTTCTGGATCCTTTATTAATTGAAATATCCTGGAACAGTATGGTTAAGCACTGGAAAACTCATTTCCATCCTTGTATCAGCTCAGCCTTTTTGGGTGCTTTTAAAAAATTGTGAGCCAGTCTCTAAAGGATGCTGGAAATTAATGAGGTCCCAGGTTATCCACCTGAAATTTGGGATCTTTGGAATTCGAAAGCATAAATGTGGTA
Source organism: Brachypteracias leptosomus (assembly GCA_013401335.1). NCBI lineage: Eukaryota > Metazoa > Chordata > Aves > Coraciiformes > Brachypteraciidae > Brachypteracias > Brachypteracias leptosomus. The sequence continues at coordinate 113,345 of VYZX01027897.1, read as the reverse complement.
TTTTCATGTGCTGTGTCTTTGTGATGTCTAACACAGGGTCTCACCATCAGCAAACAAGTAATTTAGGTTTAACTTTCAAGTTAAAATACAGCTTAAATTAAAAAAAAGATGCAGAAAGAAATAAAATTCATTATATATACACACAGAGAGCCACTGAAATTATATGAAATGCAGGAAACCAAGCCTTACAGGATTTGGGGATGGGAGAAAAATCCACAAAAAAGCACAATAAAAAAGGTAAATCAGTCCTTTTAGGAGGAAAAAATCAGTCCCACTAAAGTAGTTGGATGTTTGCTGTTAAATTCAGACAGATCAAGAGTAAGCATCATTCTAATAACATGTAGGAATAATTTCTGAGAACACTGTGACATTGTTGTGCAGCTCATCTGTGCAACAGATTTCCTGTACAGCCAGTCCTGTCCCTTCCTAACAGTACAGGAAAAAAAATAAAAATCTCAAAACGTTTATTTCTCACCTGTGCAAATCCATTAAAGGCTGTGCTGGATGCCTACGTAGAAGCAGAGATCAAAACAAATTACCATTTGCTTACTAAATCAGAACATGAGTCAAAACATTTTTATTTGCAAAATAAAAATGTAGGCCAGACATTTAAAAAAAAACAAAAAAAGCAAAAAAATATTAAAATGAAGGGTAAGGCAGCAAGAAATTTGAGGACAGTACTATTTGATAACAGGTCACAGGCTTAGAGAAAACAAAAAGAAAATAACAAAAAGCAGAGTAACTTAAGGATTTTTATAAAATAATAAGAATTTTAAAAAGATTTAAAGTTATAGATATAAAACAAAACCTGTGAGACACAACGTGTCTTCACAGCTCAAAGCTTCATTCACCGTTTTGAAACACATTTTTGTCAGCCAGCTTCACTACGTGGCTGAAGGGCACCACACTATGAACAGTTGCATGGCAGTTTTTAAAAAAAAGCAACAAAAAAAGAATAGTAGGGGCTTAGGAGGGGCAGTGGGAAACACACAAATGGATTGTTTTTAAACGACAAGGTTATGCATGGCCTAAGGAACTCTTTGTCTAGACTAGGCTACACACTGGGGTAGGTACCTCTTCTTTATCAGCCTCAATTTCCTGGTACAACAATCCATATCTCCGGTTAGCAATTTCATCTTCAGATAAATCTGAGTTGTTGGTCTCATTGTCCTTAGGACTAGTTGAACTCTCGGTGCTAGTATTTCTGGAATTTCCCATTTGAAACAGAGTCAAGGGTCTAGCGATCTCCTTGCTTGGTCCAGCACTGCTAATGCCCACCAGCTCCTCAGGCAAGCCTTGTTTTACTGGTGCCTCCTGACTTCTATTGCTTGTGCTCACACCTACTTCTCCCCAGCTGTTATCAGTCCCTCCTAGGTCTTGTGTAGACCACTTATCACTAATGCCTAACCAAACATTTTCCATGTTACCTTCCTCTGAGTCTTGCTGCTTGGGGAAAAAGGGCCAATTATCCAGTCCATTGGCTTGGCCATCTGACAGATTAGAAAAACCCCAGGAATCATTAGTAACTGTTGGATCCCAGTTTGCCAGCCAGGGGTCTGTTTCCAAGGCTTCAGGAACACCACTGCTACTAGGATGCTCTTCGGCAACTGCTGCTGCTGCCCTACCTGTCTCTTGGTCTTCTGCATTATCTAGGCAGGGATTATCACAGCCTGTGCTAGCAGCAGCAGCTGTTTCGGGCAGCAATGGCCACTCTTTTTCAGCAGCAGCTTGACCTTCAGCAGCAGCACTACCATTCGTGAGGAGGCTGATGCTATTGTCTTCAGTTCCTTTACCAGACTCTTCTGCACTGAGTAATTCAGCATCACACAGAACGTCTCCAGTATCTGTGGGGTCCTTTTCTGTGTGGTCAGTTACCTCTAGGTCAACACGTGCCGTCATGTTTATACACTCCATGGATGTACTCACTCCAGTACCACTGTCAGTTTGGCCTAAGACATCCTCAAATGTCCTTTCATGGTCCTGATCCCAGATACCAGAGACTCTCTCAGGTTCAGCGCCAGTGCTTTCTATAATTTTACAGTTGTCCACTCCCATATTGTCCCCACCTTCCAGTCCTGTGCTCAACAACGGCATTTCTCTATCTGTCTCCTCAATGACATCGACCCATTTGAATTCTTCTTCCCTAGGGTTATCTAGGTTAGCCCCACTAGCTCTCCCAGCATCCCCATCATTATCTTCCAACTCAAGTAAATTTTCTACCTCTGTGCTGACTAAATCTTCAAGATCTGAATTTGCTAAACCCTTAGGAAATTCTGCCTCACTGTTTCCTTTGGTTTCGCAACCTTGCTCTTCCACTTCCTCTGTACCTTCTACCTCGTTGTAGTTAACAGCTCTGGTCTCTACCTTTTCACTTGGCTTGACACCTGCCCACTCGTCTTCCTCCCGCTCTTCCTCTGCCTTTTGCACATCACATGGGAGGGGTTGATCCAACAAGCTATCAGTTCCCAGGACGGGTGTCTCAAAACTGGTTATGTTCTCTAAAGGCTGATTGGTCACCACATCTTCCCATGGGACATTTTTGGCATCCAACTGGTCCTCCAGTGAAGTCCTCTGGTTCTCGTTTACAGAAGCTGACCCTGGTGCAGCGTCCTCCTGCTCACCTACAGCAGGCCAAACACTAGCAGGCAGAGTACCCATGGATTCGCTTGAGGTTTGCTCTCCCCCAGGGAAAAGCAAAGAACCGCCCGCAGAAATTTCCTGGCTGACACTGGGTGTGCTAACATCTAGGCCCCAGTTGAGTGAACCTAGATCAGTTTGAGATCTGTTAATATCTTCTGATGACCCACTGTTTGGGGTTTCCTCCATGACCAGGTTACACAGGGAAAGACTTTTTGAAGAATCAGGCTTTAAGCAGACAGAAAAGCAAAGAAAAAACACAAGATGAAAAAGATAAAGGAGGACTTGATGAGAAAACACAAAATTTATATTTTACTAGAGCAATTTTAATTTAAAGAACGAAAGTGACTAAATTAAGCCGTTTAAGGAAAAGCTATGAGGTTTGCAACATCTACAGGCAATAGATTGCAATGTAAAAGAGCAGCACCTATAGACAAAACCAGAAAACTATCTATTACACCAGACTGACTAAAGCAAGTCTCTAGAGTGGCTGGGGTTTTGGGGGGAGGTTTGCTTACCGGCTGCACCAATTCACTGGTTGTCTGGAGAGAAGAAAATCAGACATACAAAACACAGAAAAGAACATAATGTATTTTGTTACAGCAGCAGTTCATTAATTAGCAGCTTTCGAACCGGCAGCAGTTCCCAAATTGGTGGGAGGAAGGAGTGGTGGGTTCTCTCCTGCCACTCCACAGAAGACTGAATTTAAGCCACATTCCAGCCTCTGCATTACATTATAAAAGAAGTTCTCATGTATGATGAGTATTTATCACACCTTACTTTCCTCTGTGAGCCTCTGGCATTTTTATCACAGGAATCCTACTACATCCCAGTTGAAAAGAGGGTTTGCTGCGGGAGACAGTGACCAAGGAAGGAAACAACACAAGCAGCAGTGGGATGACTTGTATTTACACTAAGGCATCACTGCAGCTCTGATTCTCCATCACTCTGGCCATGCAGAGGCATTTACACCCACATGGAGGAAGGCAGCAAGTCACAGAGACTGCAGCCTACACTGCCCCTTGGGACAGTGGCAAGGAAGATCAACAGCTACTCTGTGCTTAAATTATTAAGAGAAACTCAGTAAAAGGTTGAGTATCCCTAATTTCAAACATTTCACTGTGAAGCTCACTCCTTACTCTATTTTTTTTTAAACAAGAGTGAAGAGGAAAATTATTATGATACAGAACACATATATAATATTAACAAGCTATAAATGAAACTGTGAAAGGAAGACACTGAGAAAGCTGTCTAATATAAGTTTAGAGCAATAAATTAAAAACACTTCTGGGCTATTTTAACTGGTCTAGATATTGGCAGTCTTGAAATTTTGGCTAGCCTACATACATGACTATTTTTTCAGGCTTTATTTACCCTTTCCCAATAGAAAGAGACCAGCATTTTTAACATACATTGCACACACCATGTTTTCACAAAACAGTGCTGCAAATCTGAATGCACGAGGCGCAGCCACAGATTTCTGTGCTGGCTGAAGCTGCAAAAAGGTCAAAAATGAGCGTACCAGGCTCCACATCAAGTCAACCAGCTATCTCCACGACATAAAGTCAAGAAAGCTCACAAAAAAGTTATTTTCTTCCTGCAGGCCACTGTATCTGATTTGGCACCAGGAGAAAGAAGGAAGGATTCAGGCAGTTTCCTAAAGTAGCAGCTTCTTTTGTGTATGTCCATAAAGACAAGTTAAATTCTCTCTTTACTCCTGAATTTTGAGAAAATGGTTGTCCAATGGCTTAAAATCCTGAGGAACTACACCTTCAAATAATTAAAACAGATGTCTGGCATCCATTCCTACACTCTAATAGCTGCAATTCAGGCATGAGAATAAAAGCAACACACACTTAGCTATAGTGATAGTGAATCTCATTAGCCTAGATTTCTGACATCATTTAGGTTTTGTAGGGCAAGCAACAGAGATTATTTTTTGTTGTTGGATTTAAAAGATCCCCAGTTGCTTCATATACTTGAAAGTGTTTGTCATGGTCTATAAATTTTTTATCTTGGCTTTTGGTAAAACTATTGTAAATCTGAGTTTAGGGTGCTACAAAATCAGAGCCACAGAAATATCCCAGTTCACAATGATAAATGTCAGGCTTACCGTCCATAGATCCCATGGCAATGTCTGAAAAAAGGAGTGGAAAAAAGAGAATCTTAGAAAAATACTGTTCATTTACCATACGTTCAACATGGTACATAACTGTGTACATTAAGCAACAAAAGAAAACTTATTTATACGCATATTTATAATACATATATATTTTATATATTAGCACATGTGTCTGGGTAGATATCTGTATAATATGCTTTTTTTGGTTAAATACGATGGGCAGTATGTGATGGATTGTGGCACTTCCCACTTCAAAGCAGTTGTTGCTTTCCAGCAAACTCACATTGCTTTGTGCTCGAGTAACAGCCAGGTTCTGAGCTGGTGCCTGAAGGACTTTCCACAGGTACAGGAAACTTTAAAGAGCTTACACAGGTCAGGGGTTTTAGCCACTTAAAAAATGATCCAACTATCCACTGTGGGTTTTCTCAAAACTTGGACACCAGAAAGGAAAATGGCATGGGTTTGGGGAAAGAAAACTAAAAGGTTGGCCAATGCTTTCATTTTTTGTCCAGTCTGTTAAGTAGTGACTTCTCAGCAGAAGAGCTGAATGGATAGATGGAAGCAAAGCAGCAGACCTCATGTCAAATATTAATAGCCCACTACATGAGAAGGAACTCTGCTGGGTGGTCCCAGAAGCTGTCTGAGATGCTTCAAAACATTTCTACTATATGCACATCTAGGTTAAAGTCCAGGAAAAACAAAACCTAAAGACATTCATAAAGTGTAAAAATGTTCCTGAAATATTTGCTAATGTTAAACATGACATGTAACATTTGCCTGACAGAGAGGATTGCTGCATTCAGCTTTCTTTCTTGCATGCTTATTCTTTTATAAGGGCAGAATGGCTCTCTGGACAACTTCTACTTTCACAAACAAAAGCCACATTAATAACTCACTGCTGAGATTTACAGGAAATTAACACCAACCGCTATTTTTCAATCAGTTTAATCTGGTTTAAGTCCAGGTATTTGCTGTTTCTGCAGATGTAATTCACAAGTGCCCCTGCTTATTCTCCTGTAACATGATAAGCTGAACATTCAAGCTTTAAGGAAAATTGATACGTCTGTTCTTATAGATCTAACTGATACAAATCCTAGATGTCCTACTGACTTCCATGGAAGGAGAAGTTGCTTGGTTTTCATTTTTTTCATTTTTCTTTCATTGCTTGAGAAAATTTGAACATGAGGGGAAAGGAACAAACTGAGGGAAAGGTGAGACAGACCACAGCTTGCAAACACGAGGACCAGGCATGGTCAGAAAGACCACTTCTGAAGCAGCCAGAGAAACAGAAAAGCAAGTGAAGAAGGGCAGACCAGGACTCACTCACTGTGGTCTGATCCCCCTGGCAGGGCAGGGGAGGGAGGTAATGAATTAAATGATCAATAGGGAAGTCATGTCAGGCCTCCCGAGGCATCATGGCACAGATGACTACTACTGTCTTCATGTCACTACTTCAGCAGCCTGCTGAGGGAAAAATATCTGTGACTGAGGCAAAAAATTATACACATAAGAGAAATATCATGTAAGGCTCTCCTTAATCTCCCTGCAAGGTAGCACAGGGCTCTCCAAAGACTGCTACCAGGGGTTTTATTCTGTCTTCCTTCCATAGCAACGACCCTGCTACATCCAGTGAGACCAAGACCCAGATTACAGAGCTGTCCTCCCTCTCAAAAACATGGTGCTCCAACTCATCCACATGCTCTTGTGGATGAGGACCATCCCTTCTCATATACAAAGGTTGGGAGGAAAGGTGAAAGGAGAGGAGAGACTGGAGGTGCTCAGTGAATTCCTCCTGTGCACCTTGATGAAAACTTACAACATAATTTGTTACACGGAATTATATTCTGTATTTCCTGGGGCAGTTGAATCTAAACTAACTCTTTTTCACTAAACTAATAAACTCTTCTACAATCTGTCCAATATGATGTCAGCACAAATGTGCTCTGTCACAACAGATGAGTGTCTCTGTTTTAATGATCCCACTGCTCTAATCAGCGTTATTACAAGACAAGCTGAAGGCATAGAGTTAGCAAAGCCACTGCTAGAGTTTTCTGTCACTGCTGAATCACAAGAAATTTCCTTTTCCTTCCCCATTTAGAAGGGACAAGAAAAATAAAAAGATGCACAAAGCCTCTGCTATAATTAAACACTTCTAGCAAACCACAAAGAGAAATTTCAGCTAACATCTGAAGTGCTGACAACACACTGTTTTTCTGACAGTGCATAACCCATTCAAGATCACTACAAATCTCATTACATAACTAGGACTGCACACCAACTAAGAAATTAATTAACTGATGAAGAGATCAGCAGAGAACCAGGTCTATCCCAGCTTTAAAGCTTCTTGTCTTCTCTCTCCTTTCCCAGCACTGCATTCCTGAACAGGGGATTAGTCCTCTCATGTCACACAGAACATGCCAGGTTAGTGATAGCCACAGGGATAATGGGTTTTGCTAACAGTGTGTTAATGTTGTTTCCTTCTCTGTGTACAACCAGAGCTACAGCTCTGCTGGCCAGGGGAACTTCCCTTCTGTAATATCAGCCCTCTGGGTAGTGAAGGCGAGTTCTGAATCTTAAAATAGCAGGTCCCCTAGGGGTAAGCTAATGAAAATCAGCAACTGGATATAGCAGCCTTCTTTTNACTTTCCTGGAGCAAGCCAGGGGTGGAGGAAGCTCTGAAGACTTTCCTGAGCTTTAGTGTAACTTTTAATTTTATTTTTATGAGCTTCACTCTTATGATGCCTTTGTTTTCTCTGTAGTGCAGCTTTGCCCTTTCA